>AHAN01000881.1:0-434520 GCA_000260095.1 Tetrahymena borealis | reverse complement strand
CCCCAACCCCAACCCCAACCCCAACCCCAACCCCAACCCCAACCCCAACCCCAACCCCAACCCCTATTTAATCATATTTTAAAAACAATGTCTGATAAATTCTGTAATATCTAATAAAAAAACTAAAAATTGAAATTTCAAAAATATCAATGTATAATAAATAATTAAATTAATTTGCACAATTTTATAATGTTTAGTTAATTTTAAAAGAAAGTTTAAAACTTAGAAGATGGGATATTAGAGTATGTAGCAAAAAGATAGGCATAGAATGTATTGAAATTAGATGATAAGAATGACAAAAAGGAAAAGGGTTATTTTGATAAATTGAAAGATAAGATTTTCAATGAAGAAGACAAAAACAAATAAAAAGAAGATGCAGATAATAAAAATAATATTATGAGTAAATTAAAGGATAGATTGGGAATAAATAGTAAAGATGGCAATGAATAGGAAGAGTAAAAGGATAATAAATAATCTTCTAATTAGCTTAAAGTGATAAAAGAAGAATACGCAGTTAAAGCTAAGAAGTATGCTAATGATTTAGGTGATCAATTTAATAAACTCTTTAATAAGAAGAAAGCCACTCCAAATAAGGTTAATAACTTTGATGAAATCTAAGAAGAGTAGAAAACTAAAAATCAATAATAAAACTAAATCGAAAACAATGGGTGGATCCTTCCAGAAGTATAAGAATAAAATAAGAAAAGTTAAAATATTTAAAAGAAAGAATAATCCAATGGTCAATAAAATCTACTGGATAACAAGAATAGAATATTTCATAATAAGTATGATGATTCAGAATAAGAAAGTGAAGATGATATATCTTCTGTAGGATCTGTTCACGAATATGATAATATCCATTAATAATAATAGAATTTTAAAAACAATAATTAAAACAAAATTCATCAAAATGATAATAATAACACACATAGAAATAGATTAAACACTGAAGAATAAGATAATTCTTTTAGTAACAATAGAAACAATAGAAAATAGATATTTAATAATCAAATGCCACAAAATAATTTTCAAATTAACTAAAATTAAAATAATATGCGCAATGAATTTGATAGGTATATTTTTAAATCATTTAAAATTTCAATCTAAAGCTTAAGATATTTATATTAAATAGAAGTTTTAACGATAGCCAAAGTTATAGAGATATCAACAATAGAAATAAGTCGCCACTCTAATCAACAAAGAGAAGAATATTTGACGAAGTTAGCATGGATAATGAGGATTCCTATTCATAAAACTATAAAAATAAAGGAAAAAATTAATAGGCTTCCATGAATTAATATGATATGAGAAATAATTAATATACTTAACAAGAATATTAAGAACCAAATCAATAAAGCAATTAGATCACTAAGAATGGAAATATATTTTAAAATTCTAATAATAATAGGTTCACAAATTTATAATAGAGCTTTGAAGGGTCTAATTAATTTCATAACTAATAGGATTATCATCATGATTAATGGAATAATGATAAAGGAAATAAATATAATAATAAATAACCCTAAAATTAAAATTAATACCAAGAAAATAAGCTTAATGATAGAGATGGTAGTAGCTTAAATTTTAATAAATCTATTGGCAGATAGAATTTTGATAACTATGTATAAAGTTAATATTATTAGAAAAATGATAATAGTTTTAATTAGCATTTTGGATAGTAGTAAGAATATCAATAATAATAGCAGCCTGAAAGAAGAAAAATTTTTAACCAATTAGATCATAGTGAAGATGAAATTTCTAATTTTTCTTATCAATAAAGCAATAATAATATTAATAATAATTAAAACAATTTTTAGAGATTAAACAATTAAAATTAATAAGATCAACAATCTCTTATGGAATAATCTATAGTTTCTACTACAACGCAAAAAGATGATCTAAGAGATTTAGCAGATGTTTACTTTACCAGTGAGTTTGATTATGAAAGGGTTTTGTAATATGAAATAAATTTACATTTTGGTAGAGTCTATCCTGGAATGAATGAATATGAAAAAAGGCATGTTTATTTAGAGAGTATAGATAAAGCAGTTAACAGGATTGAAAAGCTTTAGAATTACGGAGAGTAAATTAAAGAATAAATTGGGGAAAATGCTATGCAAAACCAACACACTCTTTATATGGGTACTGAAATGATTAAGGTAGTTGCTACAGTTACTGATGATACTCTTGGTAAAGTATAGAGATCAAGAGTAAAACTTTAAAATTATAAAATGTTGTACACTTAGAAATTAAAAGAAATTAACAAATTAGTAAAGAGAAAGAAAAGAGTTGAGTATGTTATCAGCTTTATAGAAAAATTTTAGTTAAAATATAGCAGCTTTATCTACTCAACAAAAATTGTAGTTTCTATGAGCAATTTATAATAATTTGAAGATTTACTTGTCTTGCTAGATTCATGTAACCAATAATTCTAACATGGACAATAATCTTAAAGTCTTAAAGTTTTAAAATGTTTATCTAATGTTCAAGTTTATACTTCTGAAAAACTTAATCTAATTTACACTATGTTATAGAATTTTCTGACAAATGAATTATTCTCTAGCTTCGATTCATCACCCTTACTTAAGAATAATCCTTAACCATTCAATCTTGAAAAATATAAATATGTCCTTAGGTCTTATTTTGCTTTAGAAAAATAATTCTAAGTAGCTATCCCTCTTTCTAAGGTACAATTATTTATTTATTGTTGAGTAATTTAATTAATATTTAAAATAAAAAAGATGATGATACAATATGTTAAAAAGACTCTTGATATTTCAGTATTAAGATCCTTTTAGAATGCTTAAAGTTATATTGAAAAAAAGAGTAACCTACTTGCCTCACAAAGATTTTAGGATAACTATAATAACAAATAAAATTCTGTCAATTTAAATCAATTATAATATATGACTGGAGAATAGTTCGCAGAGTCTATGAAGAGAATATTCCATCATATCACTTTATTACTCTTTAATCTTGAGTAATGCTCCAAATTTCATTAATAGTATAATTAATTCCAACCAATGTATTATACAGCAAAAGAAAATGACTTTCTAATTTATCTCGCTGAATTGGATAAAGTAATCATTAATATGAAACGAGAAGTTTCATAAGCAGTTATGGAAAAGCTGAAAATTTTAATTTAATCCATGAATTTAGATACATACTCGACAACTGTTATTGATAAAATTATTCTTATGGTTAGCTAGCTTCTTTTAATTGTAAAAGAGTACGATAATGATGCTTAACTAGAAGACATAATTTCTGTTTTGAAAAAAGCTTTAATGGTTAAATTAAAATCTCTTGCTGATACTTAAATACACTAACTTAGATAGGCTATTCTGAAAGATAATTGGATGAGAAATAAATTACCAGAATCTTATTTAAATAATTTATATTTTAGTCTATTAAGAATATAATCTAAGAATGAAAGAGATGGAACGATTATCCATGAATAAAGCAAGCGTATATTTAATCCAAATATATCTGTGAAGGCATTTACTTCTTAAAATAGGCTTTTATCTAATTATTCAATTAATCCTGTCTTTGCAGAAGTTGCTTCGAGTTTAAAGTAATAGAACTGTTTAAGATGAATTCAAATTGAATTTTAATTTATAATTTATAAAATAGACCATTTTAATAAATATCAATGAAGGACCCAGATGACCCTATTGAAGATTTAGATTAGACTACATTAAATATGTTTTAGAGTAATTAAAATGCCCTTTTTCATATGAATATGCCTTAGTCTAGTAGAAATCCATAAAATTTCTTAGAGTAGAATGATTACGGTAATATAGGGTTGAAAATGTATGAATCAGTTAGACCTTAAGAATAAGAGGAGGTGGGCTAATGCTGCTAAAGCGCTATTCTCTTAATAGAATGTGTTCATAGTTATTTGTAACTTATGAAATATATGACTCCTATTGGTTATGAAATTTTCCTAGAAGTATAAAAGATAATTGAGTTCTACTTCTACTAGACTTTTACACTATTCATTGAGAAACAGAAAATAGATGAATTAATTAATACCCAAACAGATGTTCATAAATTATCAAATACGATTTATAATATAGAGAAATAATTGAATGAACTTGCCCCTTTCCATGAGAATCTATTGACCTATCTGCCTTACAAAGAATTAAGAAATCTACTTATAAAATGTATGGATTATTTTGAGTCTGAAAGTGATCATCATCATCATCATCATCATCATAATCAAATAAATAATTCGTTAAGTTAGACCTAATACAATTTAAATAGAGATAATATTAACTAAATTCCATAAAATAATATTTATGATTGCAATAGAGATATGAATATTTTTACCCTTAGTTGTGCGAACAATAATTATTAGATGAATAATGTTTATGGAAATACAAATATGCAAAGCAGCGTTAATTAAAATAAAATCATGAATGGATCTCATATGCATACTTCAATTATGACTGAGAGTAGTCAAATTAGAAGATAGAAGCTAATGATTTAGTTTGATCTACAATAAAGATTATCCTCAGTTTAAAGTATTTATACTCTAAATAAATATTTATAACTTGTTTAAGGATAGATCATTCAATATTTAAGTCTTATTGATACTACTAGTTCTGTATCGAATTTCGTTACAAGGATCATTGAATAAGAAATCTAAAATTATCTCAAATAAATGAAAAATTTCATCATTCGTGATTATTGCAAGTAGTAGCTTGATAAAGAGAATATCTTCTAAGATTTCTCTACTATAAATTGGAGACCAGGAGATTATACTATTGACACTTAAAAACCACTTTATATAGAGAATAGTCTTTTCTTCCTAAAGGAATTTAAACAGAAGATTGAAACAGAATAATACCAAAATAATGCTAAAAAACCAAATGGTCATTTATAACTCAGTCCAACAATTAGATTAGATATCTATAGAAATATGCTTGAAGCCTGGATGTAAATTTTCCTAAAAAATATTTCTTCAATAAAAAAATATTCTGACAAGGGAAGATCTAAACTATTCAATCATTATTTAATGTTTATCAGAGAAATAGATCAATTGTTACCCATAGGACACTTAAAAGTTTAAAATGATACAATAGAAAAATATATTAAGATATGGAATACAACATCACCATAGGAGCTTTTACAATTTATATCTTCAATGAAGAATCAAATACCTCTTTTATATTTAATATCTATAACCTCTTCTAACGATAAACTCACTCTCTTACTTTCTAGCCAGAGATAATTCGATACTATTCATACTTTGATTTACAAAGAATTCTTGCAATTTGTGATTGAAAATAATTGATTGATTGTAAAATTATTTAAATTAAAGACTATCTAACAGTATTGGTATTTTAACTTACTTTTAGAGTTCTATGTATTACAATATAGATAAGTTATATTTATATTCTACAAATGTTATAATTTATTAATTTATTTAATTTAAAAGATAAATATTATCAATCTATCTATCTATTCTATTATATTGAAATAAAAATAACTTTAGAAACTACTTTGAAATATTAAGGCTGAATAATCATCGTAATAGGAAATACAAAATTTACTATAAAAAATGAGGTTTAAGAAGTGAGGAAGTCATGAAATTTTATTATTTTATTCATTAGATTTAGTTTTATTATTCAAACCCATAAAGTTTGTTTGTTTGTTTGTTTGTTGGTTGGTTGATTGGTTGGTTTTTTATATAGCTTTGAAATTGTTGTTGATTATTATGAGGAAAATTAATAAATTAAAGATTTGTTGATTTAACAAATAGGGAATTATTATTTTTAATTTTAAATTGGGGAGTAAGTTTTTTAAATAAATAAATAAGTTAATCATATATCAAAGCTAATCATGTTACTTTCATATATTCAATCTATTCTATTTGATTTGCCAAACTTCTAACTAGAAAATTTTTCTATAAGAAGTTTAGCATTATTTTAGGCCTATTTGGAGTAATCATTTTTTCAAGTTTTGTCTTAAATTAAGTGTAAAGTTTTCGAAGTAGTCTTTATCTTTCACTTATATTCCGAAATTGATTTTAGAATCTGAAAAAATGTTATATCCTGCAGCAACTAAGATAATAAATATTGTACAGATATAGAGAATATTCATTAAATTATACTGCTACTAGGAATTAGTATCAGGTTATTATTCCTATTATGATAAATTATTTATATTTTCTATATTATTTCCATCACCTTAATATGATTCTTTTTCCTCATCTGTGCTTTCATTCTTTTAATAATCAAGAACTAATAAGCCTATTTGGAAAACTATCATAATTATCAGAATTATTTTTTCTTTGCAATTATGAGAGAAGATACTCTTAATTGAGTACTCCTAAGGTAATTCAATCACTTCGTATTTTAGAGGGTATTTGCAATTTGGACAATGAATAGTTAATTTCTACATAATAGGATGAGTAGGATTACAAAAGTCTTTTTCATCCATTTTTTGGATATCAATCATGTTAATCTCATTAAGAATCTTCTTATAACGCTTTGTAACCCATTTATTTAAGCATTCTCTATGAACACTCTCAAGCGATCCTTTGCAAAAACATGGACTCTAATTTTTCTAATTCAGTACATTATCTTAAAATGCACACTCCTAATGACAGATCCAGCATAAACTTACCATTTAAGTATCTAATTGGACACTTTATCTATCTATCTATGCTATGAAATTCCTTTCTACTTTTTTTTCTTTATGTTCCTAAGAATGTTCACTAATTTTTTTATATACAAAAAAAGAAGATTATTTAAAATAAATAAATAAATAGATAGATATGTGTAATGAATATTTTTCATCAATATATTTTGTTGTTTGTGCAATAGTAGTACATATAATATAAATTATGTCATAACTTAATAAACAGTTTGTGATTCTTACTTTCTCTCTATCTATAATAGATTTTCTAAATTTACAAAAATTATATTAATTTTAAGTTAATAAACATTTTTTATATAGAGATATTTTATTCAATTAATAACTTAAGTAGTAAAAAATTATTAAGAAGTTCCTAATTGTATTTAATTTTCATTTATTCGCATACTTTAGATTTCTATTAAAAAGTATCTGGAAAAATATCTATCCAAATCCTTATGAAAAATAATTTAAATTAAAGTATACTAAATTGTAGTTGAAAGATTAAAAATCAATGCGGTAGATTGCTTTATAAAATACTCAAATGGAAGAAATTTAAGAAAGTCTATAAGATGAATAGAACTCAAGTTAAAAAAGCAGCAAAAAGAGAGATTATAAATAATATTCTTTATTAAATGATGTTGATGAATTTACATTAGGTGAGTTGTAAAGAGATAAGTTCAAGCTTTATTCTGATAGGCTTGGCTAAAATGATTCTATCAGTTATAATTAAATTTAAAAAGTAGAAAATATAAATGAATAAACGATGTTTCCCCCTATAGAATTTAAAAGAGAGGAAATATAATAGCAAGTTCCCATCAAGAAACTAAGTAATTTTTATATGAATGAGTTAACTCACCACAAGAATCTCAAGAAAAGTTAACATTTCATTAACTTCCGCTAATTATTTTATGAAGACCCCTTTTATAAAGGTAATAACATATTAAATAATAATTTAGATATTTTAACTAATAGAATCTATTGGTTATTAATCCTCTTAGATTTATGCGGGATTTATAATTTTAAAATTAATTTCAAAAGAAAAAAATGAGCGTCCTAAAAGAACATTAATATCAGCATTTTTGACAACAAAGGGATTGGATGATGACCTTGTCTTGCCACTAGTTAAAGCTAACGTGAAGGTAAGTTTTTTTACTTTTAAACATTTTTTTCGTTTAAAAAATTACTTTTTATAATTTAAATTTCAACGGATAAATTAATCCTGAATGGATTTATTAGCGATATTCTTAAAATTGTTTAGCCATAAATATTATTAAATAAATATTATATATAAAACAAAAGTTAGTAGTAGCAGATGATAAAATAAAATAATGGAATGAAAAGAGAAATATTATTAAAAATTATAATTATTATGAGAATTTCACTGTAATTTATCCTCCTAAAGATTTTTTATCTAGAACTTGGGGATGCTTTCATTCGAAGTTATGGATACTTAAATTTCCTAAATTTCTAAGAATAGTAATTGGGACAGGCAATTTAAGAGTCCTTCATTGGACTAATTGGTCTAATATTGTATGGTACAAAGATTTTGAAATGATTCCTCTTTAACAATAGGTTTCATAGAGCTTAGATTATTTTAATAGTAATACCTCGTGGGGTTCCAAAGGCGCAAAGGCAATAAATTTGGAAAAAGACTATAAAAGTATAAATGATGTTGATATGAATGAAGATTTTATTGAGGTATTAAATGAGTTTGTTGATAAAATTTGTCCTTATTTTGATGTGTAAGAACACCTAGATATAAATTTAAGAGCTTATAAAATAACGGGAATTGATTTTATGCTTGTGTCTTCTCTTCCAGGAAAGTTTACAGGAACTTAGCTTCATGACTATGGAAAGATGAGAATAAGAAAAATATGCTAAATTTTCAATCCTAAAAATGTAATTCAATTTTATTTTTGGAAGTAACTAAAAATAGTTCACTTGTTTGTTTAGACTACTCTTAATTCCACTTAGATTTATATAAAGCAATATTTAATCATTTGAAACAACAGTAATTTAATATAGAAAAGAGCAAAATATTCATCAAAAACTTTTAAAATTATTGGGTGCTAAAATGATCTATTTCATAATAATTTCTGATTTATTTGCTATTTTATTTTTAGAGCTATAAATTAACTCTAATTTTAATTTGATCGATTTGATTTTTATATGAAGAACATTATAAAAGCATAATTCGATAGCTTTATGTTATAAATTAATTGATTACTATACCACTAGAATTAAGTTAATTAAATTCTACAATTTTTAAAAAACAAAGATTATATTTTCTGATGTGTTTGGTATTATTTTTAAAAAAAAAGATTTATGCAAAGAAAGTCCTTTATACTTAAAGTACTAGTTTGGGAACTATTGATAGAGTATTTGCCAATGAATTCTTATACTGTTTCCTCCCTTACGAATTCTGCAGTGAAGCTGAATTGAAAAATAAGGTGAAGAAGAATGACCCTGAAAAAAATGATGAAATTCGTTTAATCTTCCCCTCGAAAGATTACATTGAAAATAAAACCCTAGATGGCGCAGGTTACTCAGATACCTTATTTTTGACAAACAAAAGATATTAGAAAGATAGCTTCTTGAAAGATATATTTTATCAGTTTTAATGCATTTAATTAGAGTCACTAGGATAAATAGAAAATAAAAAGAATGGAATAATTCCACATTTTAAGACAATGATAGTTTGCGAAAAAGATAGTTAAGTTAATGATGATTCTATAATTTATATTGGAAGGTATTTTATTTTCTTGAATTGTTATTTAATTTATGTTCCAAAGTTAGAAATAGATTGATTTTTTTTTCTTTATCTAATTATATTTATTTTCTTTTCTTACTCAAGCAATCTATAAGTTGATTAGGAGTTATTTTTACTTCTATCCCCCCAAAATAGCTTATTTTTGTTAAATCTAAATAAATATTCACTTTCTTTTCACAATAAAACCTTATTTAACTTAAATTCCTAAACAAATTATTAGTCACAACTTCTCAGAGGCAGCCTGGGGAAAGCTGAATAAGGACAATACATAATTGTATATAAGTAATACCGAATTAGGTATCATAATTCCACCCCTAAAAGGTAATTTCAGTCATTTTACATCAATATTCTTAGATATTTTTTAACTATTTTTAACTAGTTCAATTATTATCTTTTTCTATTACAAATTCTTACATTTATTTATTAAGCCTTTCTTAAATTTGAATTTCGGTTTGATTTAGGGTAACATCAAATATTTTGCGTTATATAAAATTGTTGAATTTATTTAATTTCACATTTGATTCTAGTTAAGAAGAGGATATTAAATCAACCTGTTTACACTTTATATGAAAATTATTAATAGGATCTAAGGAAATGAAATAGGAAATAGTAGAAATCATGAATTACAGATTTCCAGCTAAGCCTTATAGAGATAAAGAGAAGCCATTTATTAGTGACGTAGATCATCCTATTTTTTAAAAGTGAAAGTAAATGTAATCAAATGAAATCTATAATAAAACATTGTGATGGCATATCTTAATTAGTTTAAATTATAAAAATACTACTATTATTGAATTTTTTAAAGATTAAGTCAATTTTAAATTTAAAGAATCATAACAATTTTAACTCATTATGCCCTTACTAACTAAATTTATGTTTTTCTTGTTGTATTAGTGATCTGCAATTCATAATATTCTATGCTAGATTTTTTAAAGTTGATTATTATTCTTATTATATTCGAAATCCCTTTTACATTGAGAATTTAATTTCAGGATTGGCTGTGATTTATTTATGAGAAAGATATATTTATAATTTGTCAATTCAAGCTTGTAATAAAATATTTAAAACGAGTTAGAAATTAATCATATGCCCGTGAGTAATTTGTAAATGTGATATGAGAACAATTAGGCAATAGGAATAGATGAACTAGAAAAATAAAAGGAATCAAATAAAAAAATCAAGTTTCCTAGTAATTATTTTTATTTATTTAGTAAAATATTTAATGAGGAGTCTGTCTATCTGCCTACTAGATCCAATTCAAAAGGGAAAATTCCAAAAAGAGAAATTACTATCGAATAATTATTGCTGGTATTTAGATTCATAGAATTAGATCTATAAATTAATAATTATTATATTAATTTCCACTAAGTTTTTTAGGATTTTAGCATGTAACATTAATGGTCGAATCGATAAAATATTGTATGGATCTCGAGTAATATACTTTTAATCGTATTGATAGATCCAGAAAATAAAAGAAAAATTTTTTAAGCTAATTAAAAATTAGATCTACCCTGAAAAAAGTATTAGAAAACTTAACCAAATATAATGAATAATGATGTAGTCTATGCTTTTTTTCAAACTCTGCATATTTTTGATCCACTTATCATAGTCCTTAAAAATAATCAATTCTAGTAAAACTGAAATGTATATTTTGCTCATTTTATTCAATATTTGACTGGTAAGAATGTGAAGAATAAAATAAGAAATAAACAAGGATAGTAAGGGCTATTACATATTACTTTCATTTTGATTTCTATTGCAATTACAAATTTTTACCAATAGATTATAGATTTTTGAACTCAAATAACCAAGGCAAAAGAGATTATCTAAATTATTATTACAAATCAATAACAATCAAACTCTATTTGACTAGGACCAATAATCTTATAAAAAAAATTTATCAAAATCATACAAAAATTTTAAAGATTACAAGTGAAAAAAAAAGCTCGAAATTTCGTTTCTTTTAATTAAAAAAAAAAAAAGAGCGTATAAAGGTAGCATATAGAATTATAGATCATTTTTTACGCAAAACATCAAATTCTCTAAAAAGCTAGAGATAAAACTCACTTGAAAATATAAAAAATATTCAAGGCTACAAGTAAGCAATCAAATAACCTAAGCATAATACCACTAAGTATAGGAATTATATCCATTTAAATATAAAATATCAGCAAGTTAATTCGTTGATATACTTATTCTAGTACATATACCGAAAGACTAATCCCATAAAGTAATAGACTCTGTATATATCAAAAGGAAGCTAATAACTTACTGCATAGCACTTAGCACAACCTGATTTTAAATAAGATAGAGGCAATATAAGTAGCTACTTTAAAAAGAAAAGAAATATTTTGAATTGAAAATCTAACTCCTACAATTAAAAAATCCACATATTTGTTTAATTTATTTTAGAAACAAAAAGAGATAGATAGATATTCAATTTCAATTGATTTTTTAGATCCAATAATCCAGTATAAAGTAAAAAAATAATATACTTACCTTCAAATAATAATAAGCTGCCTACAAAAGCATCCTATTTGATCATACATAAATTAACATAAATATTAAATGGGCTGTGGATCTAATTCAAAAATTGCTCCCAATGTCCCTCAGAAAAAAACATAGATTTAAGGTGAGGCAGGAAATAATAAATAAGGAATTAATGGGAAATAAAACAATGCATCTATTGATACAGATTAGAAAAATACAGATGCTTATGGTACTATTAATAGCAATCGCTAAAACTATAATTCAAAAAAGGTTAGCCCAACTGGAACAGTTGATTAGAAAGGCTTAACTATTTAGATAAATCCTTAACAGAAACTTTCAGCTGCTAATTCAGCTTCATTAACGCTAATGAAATAAGGTTCTTAAATAAATAATAATATTACTTAGTAACAGCAGCTAAGTCCTCCTAAATTAGCTAAGGAGAATAGTATTTCAGTTCGTCGCACAGCAGCCTAAAATAAATAAAGAGCATCAATGGATGTTTAAGAACTTTTAGGTAAAACAATCCCCAATTAGCTTTAAGATGGGTCTCAAGGAGGGTATCTTCCAGCTTTGAGCAGTTAAAATAGTAGAAATGAATTACCATCTCCTTCCCCTTAACAAGTCAATTAAAGATCATTTAAGGAAGGATTTGATCAATCAAAGCAATCAGGAAGTGAAAATTACTTAAATGTAGAGCGTAAAAATAGAAAGGAAGCAGGTGGTAACAATAAATTATTTGTTTAAGGTGGCAATTAAGATGATAAAACAGAGAATTATTCCCGTCTTTAAAAGAAACCTTCTAGCGAAGATATTTCATTCATAATAGAAATTTTATAGAAAAATTCAGTATTTTACTCGCTATCAGAAGATTAGCTCAAAGAAGTTGCAAACTAGATGTTCCTGTGCCAAACATTAAAAGATCAATATCTTTTTAAGCAAGGAGATAAAGCTTCAGCATTCTTTTTCATTAAAGAGGGAACTATCGCTATTGAAATAGATGAATAGGAAAAGAAAGAACTACATAGAGGAGCAGGTATTGGAGAACTGGCTCTTCTTTATAGTGCTCCTAGAAGTGCAAGTATTAAATGTAAGGTGGATTGCTAATTTTGGGCTATTGACAGAAATACTTTTAGAAAGACAGTTGAAGAAATTGTTCAGAGAGACTCTCAATAAAATAGAAAATTTATGGAAAGTGTTCCATTCTTTAGCTTTATGAGCGACGAATAAAAAGACAGTATTGCATCAGCTCTAATTTCAGTAAGATTCAATACTGGAGATAATATTGTAAATGAAGGTGATAGGGCAGACTCTTTTTACCTTATTAAAGAAGGTAAAGTATCAGTATGGAAGAATGGATAAATGATCAGAAATTTATTCTAGAGTGATTCTTTTGGTGAGTAGGCTCTTTATATCAAATCCACAAGAGCTGCTTCTGTAAAGGCTGATGAATAAGTAAAACTTCTCTCGCTTGGCCGTGATGATTTAACAAGAATTCTAGGTGGCAAAGTAATTTTAATTAGATTTTATTATTTTAGATATTTATGTTACAAAATTGAAATGTATGGATATGGAAAGAGTATCTCCAATTTTATTAGCTCAAATTATTCTATTTGATAGCTTTTGTAAGCCAAGTCTTTATTTAAAGAAAAAGACAGATTAATTTATCTAGAATACAAATCTATGGTTATAATTTGACCTAATCGGATTTAAAGAGAAAGATTTAATTTTTACTATAAATATTTATTACCTTTTATAAAATTTAATTGTATTTTAAAAATAATAATAGATTTAAAAAATCGTATATGCAAACAAACAAAGATGGGCATACAACAATAACTAGCTTTTACTGAAGCTTACAAATATTTAAGTAGAAAAAATTCTAATGAATACAAAGATATCTAATTATAAGAGTGGAACAGTCCTTTATGAAAAAGGTGATTATTGTGATACTTTAATTGCTGTTCTCGATGGTAATATTAAAGGAGAAGAGAGTGGCCAAACGCTTGCAGACAAAGGCCAAATATTTGGTGACTATTATCTGCCTATTGCAAATCAAAATATATAATTCGATTAAAAAATTGTTATTGGATCTGATGCTGTTTTATCAACTATAAGTTTTAAGCAGTTCCACAAATGCATCGGTGGAGACATTCTTTCAGTTATCAAGAAGAATGTAGATTCCCACGAAGTTAAGATGAAAAGAGAAAACTAAAAAGAAGATTACTCGCACATTAAATTAGAAGATTTAATATATATTAAAAAATTAGGCGTTGGTTAATTTGGTAGTGTGTATTTAGTGCGTAGAAAGCATACAAGAGAATTATATGCTCTTAAGAGTGTATCAAAGGGATAAATTATAGAATAAAACCTTGAAAAACACTTACTTTCAGAAAAGAATGTTCTTGAAATGATTCAATTCCCATTCATTATGAATTTCATTCGCACATTTAAAGATGAACAATCAGTTTATTTCTTATTAAAATTCATTAGTGGCCTCGAGTTATTTGATGTTATTCGTGACATCGGTTTGCTTTCCACTTTTGATTCCTAATTCTATATAGGTTCACTCATTTTATGCTTAGAGTACCTTCACTCTCGTTAAATTATTTATAGAGATGTCAAACCAGAAAATATGATGGTTGACCACACTGGTTATATGTACATGATTGATATGGGAGCTGCTAAGATTCTTTCTAAAGTAAAATAATCTGGTCGTACTTTCACTATTATTGGAACTCCTCATTACATGGCTCCAGAAATTATTAAGGGTAAGGGATATTCTTTCTCTAGTGATTTATGGAGTGTAGGTATCTGCCTTTATGAATTCATGTGTGGTATGGTTCCCTACGCTGAAGATGCTTAAGACCCTTATGAAATTTATGAAGAAATCAACAACAAAGATATAAAATTCCCTCCTTTCTTAAAAGACAGAAAGGCCAAGCTGCTAATTGAATAGCTTCTTTAAAAGGTTCCTGAACTTCGCCTGGGTGGTAGCTATGCTGCCTTGAAAACTAATCCTTGGTTTGATAATTTTGAATGGGATTAACTTTATAATAAGCAAATAGCACCACCTTATATCCCTCCTGCTGAGAAATTGCTAAGTAATGAAGCAATAGATAAGAAATACAAAGAAGGGAAGCTCGTTATTTAAAAAATAAAGCAGGAATAAGAAAATGACCCTGTAAAATATCACAAAGGAATGGCTCGTGATCCTAATTGGGATAATGAATTCTGATTAATTTGAATGTAATTACAACTCTAAATCTACATAATTAGATATATTAATACCCACTTGATGTACATTAGAAAATAATCATATACTTCTTTGAACATAACTTGCTTACAATTTTTGAAATGTGAGTATGCACACTCTTCTTATTAAAAAAGATACTTTTAATTGGCTTAAGTAAATATCAATGATATCTAAATAATTATAATTTTCCAGAAAAAGTAAGCTTGTTTGTTTGATTCTTTATGCCTTAATCTAACTCAAATAATTTCCTTATTTTAACTGATATTACTTACAAATAAAAAATGAATAAGTAAAATAAATAAATAAATACCCTTCTATTTTATAAACAATAAAAAATGCCAATTATATGTTATTCTCAGCTGAAGGAAGTTAATAATTAAACAAATAAATCCTAAGAGAATAAATAATGAATATAATTGAAAATATGATAATCCAATTACTATTTCTTTATGATTTATAAATAAAAATATATAAAACTAATAAACTTATTTACAATTCTATTTTATTGAAACAAACAAACAAACAAATACCTTCAATCTATCTATCTATCTATTTTCTCTTGTAAATCTATCTATATATCCATATCTTATTTGTTAAACCCTATTTACTAAGCCACCTAATATCATTCCTTACTTTCGCTTATTTTATTTATAAAAAAAATGAATCATTTAAATGTTTCTGTAAATTCTATTTATTCAAATCAATAACTGTTATAAAATTTTGTAAAATTATTAATACTAATAGATACTTTATTTGAAATATCCCTTAAAAATTAAGGAAGGATAGAAGTTGTAATATTATAATGTATAAAATGATAAATAAAGTTGAAAAAGAATTAAGAATAGTTGATGGAGAGATCAAATAAAATGTTTTACATTATATTATTTAGCATACTTTCTAATTATATACAATTCATTTAAAATAAAGATAACTCTATTAAATTGTAATTTTTCAATTGAAAAATATTAAAATTAATTGAAATAATTTAAAATAATAATTAGATAATTAATCATAAATCATCCAATTATCTATCTTATTTATATAAATAAATTGCCATCTGTCTGTCTTTTTATTACATTGTATTGATTAAATAATTAAATAACTTCTTTTTAAAGTTTTTCTACTCTATAAATTATTTAAATTCCTGAGATAGAGTTGATAATTTAGGGCCAGAGTAAGTTGATAATTTTGTTAATTCTTATTAGTTTTAGCAGTACCATTCGCTTATTTCTAATCTAAGTTTTTATTTTTCTTCTTCAAATTCATGTTTCTTTTCAAAGCAATTGTCAAAGAATTTCAAAAAATCTAATTTCATTTTATCTACTTCTGCTTTATTTTCTTTTTTAGTTGTATAAAAATCTTACTATTAGCTTTTACTATTTGTACGATTATTATTTTTTTTTAAGCTCGAGTAACTTGTAGTGAAAAAATGTTTTCTTCCAGAAGTACCTTAAGTACTAATTTAGTCAGATCCCTCTTTCATTAAGTTCATGTACCTTTATTTGTTTATATCAAAATTTAATTTTATTATACTTTCCTTATGCTTTAATTTTTTTAAAATTAAAAGTTTCTTATTAAAATAATTAAAAATTACTCTTCATTAGCATATTTAGGAACAGAAAGTTGTGTTAATCTTGCAAGATTTAGTTTTTTGGCAGAAATATTATTTCCTGACTGTATTGTTTCCATTTAGATTTTCGGGTTTTGTAAAGATAACTTTGTTGCTCTATTATATGGTCTTTGTACGAATTTTGGTGAAGGAGTATCTAGAAGTTTATAATCCGATTTTAAAAATGAAAGGACAGAATTTTCATGAACAGGTTTTCCATTTTAGAGCTTGTAAGATATTTGTTTATTTAAACCAAACTAAGAATTGGTTTTTACAAAATCATCCATACAAGATAATTCATACTAACTTTTCAAATTAGAAAAACTTTGAATTGATTAAGCATTTTTCCTTTCACTTTCTTTAGTTTTTTAAATTTATGTACTTTACATTGGTTACTTTTATGGAGTTTAGTTAGAAAAAATGGAATTCTAAAATTATTTTTTCATTGATAACTCTTTCATATTAAGTAAATTTTGAAGTTAAAGCTCTCTTTTCTTTTTTTACACATATTTTTAAAATATTTATTATTTATTTTCTAAATTAATTATGCTTTTAATCAGTTTTTCATCCTACTCATTGACAATACTTTATTCATTTTCATATTTAATCCTATCATACAATACATCCTCTTCTCTTAATTTGCATTAAATAACTTCTTAATTAAGTTTCAATAAAGATCTTTCTTTTTCTTATGATTATAAATGTGATTTGTCTTTAGAATTATTGTTCTTTTCCACTATAACGCTATCATCTTATATATCTTCAATATCATCGAAATGGTCTTCAATTTCTGATTAGTTTTCACTATCCAAAGATATTTCAGTAAGATTTTTCATTTCATTTGTTTATACTTTTAAATGAAAAAGAAAGAAATTATAACAATTTGTTTTTTTGTAAACAATATTTACTTACATTATTTTTTATCTTACAAATTTAGTAATTTCTATATACTTAGATCAAAATGATTGCATATATTTTTTATGTGAGACTTTTCACTCTCTTTATTATTAAACTTATAAGATTATTGCTTTTTATTAATGTCTTGTAATTTCTAAAGCTATTTCATCTAATATTATTCATAGGTATCTTCATCCTCCTCCTCTTCTTTTAATTTATCTTAAACTAATTTCTATTAATTGCCTGTTATTGGAGTCTGCAGTGCACTTATGGGAGATATATGTTCTTCTTCTAAATTAATATTTTTAATTAGTAAAAAAATTCTTAATGATAGAACCTAAACAATTTGAAATTTATTTTAAACTATTCTTTTCTTAAATTACTTTGATATTAATATTATTTAATAATTCTATCTATCACTCAAAAGGAGTAAATAAGAGCTACAACTATTTGTTACATAAAACTCTCAAAAGTTAAATTTACTATCTCAAAAATTTTAATTATTACATGGTGAAACTGAAACTTCTTTACTAAGTTACTTGCTTTAAAGATCTAGATTTAGGGTACTCAATCTGTTTTTAAGAATAAGTTACTTCTACATTTATAATTTATTTTCATTTTGACCAGTTTTATCTTACTCCAAATCTTTTAATTAAGATATTGTTTCTAACCCAAAGGGTTTTGACCCTTCAGTAATCGATTTAAAGTTCTTATTTTTAGATTCCTTTTCAAATGAATTCTACAAAACAAGAGAGTGGGCTACATTCAATACTGCCATACTTACTGATTTCCCATAATTTTATACATCAGGTACTGCATTTAATGAACTTTTTCTTTTTTCTATTTACTGCAGTGATCCTAATTTGACATCATGTTCCCTATTTATAATACATAATTTCTAGATAGTTAAATGCTAACTTGGGTCTTCAATTTATAAAAAGAACATGAAATCTAAAGAAAGATTGAGATATGTAATTTATTGTTAAAGTTATACTTTTCAAATATTTGCAATTTCTTTTCTAAGGAGATATTTTTTTTCATTGTTTCTAATACATACTTTCTATACAACTTCTTTAGCTAATCTTCATTAACTTTTTCTTACAAAACTGTTTTTATTTCCTTTTCAACAGTTAATTTCTCTTCCTTTTTAGCATTTCTAGGACGAGCACCTTCTGTCAAAACAAAAAAATCATCTACATATTTTTCATTTGAAATTCTATTTTTAATATTCCTAATTATTGGATCGTCTTTACCATTCAAATCATCATCTTAAAAAATTGTTTTCACTGTTCTATTCATTCCTATATTGGTATCTATACCAGGTTTTCTAATATATAATCCTTCTTGCTGCTATTACAGTTTCTCAAACTATGAATCTAAAAATACTTGGGGTGGCTAAACTGCTTATTTTGTAACTATCCCTTTAGAATCCATATTAAATTTTTCGCGAACTTTTCCAGCCTATCTGGTTAAGTAAAGAGGAATGTTTTTCTTTAAATTACTACTCTCACTATTCTAACCTCTAATTGAGTATGGCTGGACTACTTTGTGCAAGAGGTAATCATGATATGTGAAATCTGCCATTGTCTTCGAAAAATGTTTATCGCTACTTAGCTACGAGGTATGCTTTCTGTTTTATAATTATAAATTTGATGATCTATTTAGATTCAAACAGTTTTAATGTATAACCAATCAATCAATTAATTAATCAATCAATTCTTTATTTATTATAATATTTCTTTTATTTACAAATATAGTATCAAAAGTTGTAAATATAATTATACTTATTTCTTATATTTTTAAGTTAATTTGTAAGTTTTAACTTACATATTCTTAGACCTTTCTTGAATTTTATATCATTCTAAGAGTTATAAATTTTAATTCTAAATAAGAAATTGTTTTATAGAAATAAAAATGAAGTGAATAAGTAGGTCAATATAAATATGCTTCTAAATTGAATTATTAGAAAAAACTTAAATTAAAATTCCATTTTTATTTTCTTCCTATTTTACATAAATTATTGAATATTAATAAAGAAAGAAATTTGAATATTTTATATTTTGGACTAGATTACATTTACTGAGATAGAAATAATATGACTTGAATTATTCTTTAATTAAAAAAATAAATTGCTCTAAGTTTGTAAAAATAAACACACATTGAAATAGTTTAAAATAAATTTTAATTAATTTTCTTCTAATTTGAAATTTTCAATTTAAATATTGATTTTTTGTGGCTTTTCAACCACAACAGAGCCATTCATCTGTTTCTGATACTCCTTTTATTTGCTTCAAAAGTACTATTTCTTCTGCAGAGGAAGGATGGATAGCAATTGTTTAATCGAAATCTTTTTTTGTTGCTCCCATTTAAATGCCAAGAGCAAATCCTTAAGCTACTTCAGCTGCATTTGGAC
Organism: Tetrahymena borealis; assembly: GCA_000260095.1. NCBI lineage: Eukaryota > Ciliophora > Oligohymenophorea > Hymenostomatida > Tetrahymenidae > Tetrahymena > Tetrahymena borealis. The sequence goes on along the minus strand of AHAN01000881.1, from coordinate 414,446 downwards.
CAAGATAATGCAAACCAACTACTTTCTCATTTTCATTCTTATTAACAATAAGTTTGCAATATCCTCTTGATTTATTGTCTTTTTCTGATAAAACCCATTCTAATGGCTTAAACTTAGAGACATAACACCAGATATTATCCTTTCCATATTTTTATATAGCTTACTCTTCGCTTAAACCAATTGAAGAATACTCTAATGGTGTAAATATTGTAGTTGGTATATTTTCATAATTTACAAAATCATTCGTATTCTTATATATTCTTTAAGCCAAGTATCTTCCTGCTTTAATAGCTACTGGTGTCAATTCCATTCTTCCTTTAAATAAATAAATATGATTTATTATTAGTTAATTTTAATGAAGTAGATAAAATACCTTCTACTGCATCACCAATAGCATATATATTATTTACTGAAGTCCTATCCTAAAAATCTACCATTATTTTATTGTTTTTTGATAATTTTATACCAACATTCTCGAGTCCTAAATTTGCTGTATTTGGAATTCTTCCAGTAGCAAGCATAACAGTATTGAATATTTCAGTTTTACTATCAAAATTATAGGTCACTGTTTTTTATAAACCATCCTTACTACTAATATTGGTTATTTCACCCTTCACAAATTTTATTCCATGATGACTCATGTAGTCCTGCAGTTTCTCTGCCACATCTTGATCAAAATCTCTTAAAATTTTAGATCTGTAAAGCACAGTCACATCATAGCCAAGCCCATTTAAAAATCCTGCACATTCTAAAGCAATATAAGATCCACCGATTATAAGAGTTTTTCCTAAATTATTTATTTTGTTTTATAAAAAATTTTAAAATGAGATTTAATTTAATTACCTGGAGGTTATGTTAAACTGAATAAATCATCAGATGTGATGACTAGATTTTTATCTATATTTTATAAATAATTGGGTCTACCTCCTACACTGATTAAAATTTATTTTGCTTTAACATAGATAGCATCTTATAGATTCTTTCCAGAAAGTAATTTTATTGTATTTGGATCTACTATTTGAGCAAAAGAATTGAAATAATCTACTTTATTATCTCTAAGAGCTACTCTATAACCAAAATTTGTTCTTTTAACATTCTCTTAAATTCTTTCAACTAATTTATTCCAATCATGATTCATATTAGACCTTTATATATTCCAACCTGCTATTTCTTATGCTTCATAACTCTCTCCATAAGAAGCTGCATAGTGCATTAATTTCTTAGGAATGCAACCAACATTTACACAAGTACCTCCTAAACCCCAAGTAGTTCCTTAATGCGATGGGACGACATAATCAGCCTATCCTACTTTTGCTCCTAATTATGCAGCTTCTTTGCTTGCAGCAAGCCCACCTGAACCACCTCCTATAACAAATAGATCAAATTCTTTGTTTTATTCTAATAATTTTTTATTTAAGTTTAATTTAGAAAAACTTAAGCTCCTATAAATAGGATTCACTAAAAAGTTTATTTAAGATTTTTTAAAATAAAATAATGCTGTATTTATCATCTTTACTTTAGTATTTCTACTTATATTTTCTTCTATTGATTTTTTCTTTTTTATAGCAAGAGAAGTTTCTGTATTTATATAATATTTCAAAGAATTCTAAAGAATAATTAGTTAGCAATGCATCAGGTACATTGAGATTTTACATTAAAATTACGAATTAAGGGGTAAAGAATAATTCCAGAATTTAGTCAAAACTACTTAATTTTTGCATTAAATGATACTAATTAATCTGTAAGGTTTGAATTTAATATACTTACTATTGTTCATTTATTTATTTCTCTTCTCCTATTATTTTTGTAGAATTATAGTTAAACTATTGAGATAACTTTTAGTAAACTTAATTAAATTGAGTATATTTTTCAACCATTTTTACCTTTATAAAATTATTCTTTAGTGTGGTTTTAAGATTTCTTTTTTTTTTGTTTTTTGTGAATAAAATTTAATTTTTTGAAATTGATTCAATTTTACTAATTTATATAATTAATGTAAACCTGTCTGCCTTACAATAAAATAAAATGATTAATATTTATAAATAAACATAGTTTTAATTAAATTTTTTATGTCAGATGATTGATTGCTAAACATATCTCCTTTACTTTTAATTTATTTTTTTAGGTTTTGCAAAACTTTGTCTAATAATGTCATCAAATTATAATTTTAGCTAAGCTATTTAAGCTTCCTGTTCTTCTGAAATTTCCTAATCGAATTTTAAGTTATTATCTGTAGAATTCATATTGGTTGAAAATGTTTATTATTATTCTTTATTTTCTATAAAGTTATTGGATTATTTTGGATTTAAATTATTTTTACTAGTTTATATTTTACAGGACAATACTTAGTTTGATAAGTTACCTTATTAAATGTAAATCCTCTAATGAGGAGATAGGGAATCTTTAACTGCAATTGTTTTGGAATTTATGGGAGATTTTGAACTTGCTCTATTATATTAATTTTATAAGCTCTTTCCTGAAATTGGGCTACGTGATTAAGGGCCATTTAATGTATTATATTGTTAGTTAAGCAATTATCTATTAGTTTTATTTTAAACATTTATACTGCTGCTAATATATTAGTGGTTTTAATTTATAGTTCCGTTATTGTTATTATAGGGGTTGTTTATATTAATTGTATTTTAATTAATACTATCCGTGTTTATACTGCTTTAATTTAAGTTTTAATTGCTTAAAGTATTAAAGCTGCTATTGATATGATTTTAGTTATTTTTGATATTATTATTGTAATAACTCACACTAAAGTTATTCATTTTATTACTACTATTCATTGGTGTTAAGCTACTATAATTATTTCTACTTTTTGATCTTTATTCTTTTCTCCCATCAAATCTAGCAGGTGTTATTCTTCGAGAAACATCAGAAAAATCATCACTCTCCTTATAACAACTTTTGTCTAATCTACTTACTCTATCGCCTTAAGACCTTAGAATACTTAATTATTGCTTTAATTTTTATTCTTAAATCATCATTTCTTAAACTTTAATGGTTTCTTACAAATCAGGGTTTACAACATCTTAGACATTTCCTTCTGTTAACATTTTTTGATCTTAATAACTAATATACATAATTCTCTTTTTTTGCTCATTATCTAATCTTTTTGGTTTAAAGGCACCTATTTTTACAGTATCCTAATTAACTTTAATGTTTTATTATTTAGGAGAGGGTATTTAATTATTAGAAAATGAAATTTCTTTCCCTTAATTTTGCTACTAGTTGGATTAATTATCTTCGATTTTAGAGAGAATTTCTTCTTAATTTTAGGATTTAGAAAAACTTTGATTAACAAAATCAAAATTAATGGGTTAAATATCTTAGTTATAATCAGAATAATTAACTATATTTTAGGAGTTTAATGTGTTTAAAGAATTCAAATTATGATTCTTTTTATTATTTTAAATACTTAAATTATAATTGGAGATAGAATCATAGAATTCATGAGATCTGCTCACTCCATTTTATAATTCTGCAGGATTTAAGTAGTTTTATTTAATTATTTTATCACCACTTTTATAGAAATTGTTTACTGTTTGGTTTTCTAAAGTTGTATATCTTACAGCTCTCTTCGAAGGGATAGCAGTTCCTATCCCTTGATTAGCTGTTCTCACTCTACTTGCAGTTTTTATATCTCTAGTTTTAACTTGAATAGATAAAAGGGAAGGATTTTAAATTTATTAATTTTTATTTTATTATGGAATCTTAGTCATCATTTCATCAATTCTTTCATTAATTAAATCAATTTCATCTAAGTCCTCCTGTTAATTCTATATCTATTTCTAATTGCGATATGATTTCATTTCACTTGTGTAATTACTTTCTTCGACTTCAGTAACTTTACTTGGTAAATTATTAATCATTCTATGTCTTGTTGAATTATTATTGATTTTATTTTGCATACTTTTTGGTCTAGTCATAATCTATAAAGTGTTTTATCTAGTTTTATCATTTCCATTTTCTTCTCCTTCATCACCATCTTTTTCTTCATGAATAATTACATTTTCTGTATTCAAAATCTCACTTAAATTGTTATTCTCTTAATTATATTTCCCCCATTCGTTTTATAAACTAATAAGCCTTCCTCTCAAACGTGAGCCAGATTTTAATGGTGTTTTCGATTTAGAATATTTAGCTTTTTTTTCTTTCAAAAGATTTTTAAATAAATCTGCTTTTTTTACTTAATTTGATGGACTAATTGGAAGAAATGGAGTATTTAGCAACGGTTACCATCCCTATTTACTTTTTAATATACTCCTGTATTTTTCTAAATTTTTTACATTACTTAAATCTAAAAGTGGTAGAGTATTATTTGATCTTGATTGATTTATCAGTTCTAATTTCTTTCTTGCTTTTTTATTAAAACCTGGATCCCATTCTAGAGGATAAGTATCCTCAACAATAATAGTATCTGGCTCTTCTTATATTGGTTAGATACTTGAAGAATTCAAGTTTGTTTGACTGAGATCGTTCTTACTTTAATGATGAAAAGATTATGATTTTTAGTGGAGTTGTTTTGGTGGGATCTAATCATATGAGTTAATGGTATCTGTAATTCCATCTTATTCAATTGAATTCGCATCCATGCTAAAATCCCTTATTAATCTTTGTTTAAGTTTGATTTCTTACCTCTTCTTTTTATTATCAATTATAGTATAATTATAAGTATCGCTTATCTACCTCTTTTTCAATTCCTCTTTATAAATACTCTCTACTTTAATAGGAGTTTTTTTTCTACTCTTTCGTGTAGTCGATCTTTTGGTAGGCATAGATATTAACTCCATTTCTCCCTCTTCTACACATTATTCGGAATATGCTTTTACTAAAAATTATTTAACTACATCATATTCTATTTTTTTTTTGGTAGCTTTAGTCGAATTCACATGAATTTCATCAGTCGATTTTTCTGTTAATGATGGTTATATTAGATGAGAATACTTTCTCTATTATTTTCTTCTATCTCCACTACCTTCTGTGTTCCAAACTTACTTTCCTTCTACAATATTTTATTTTTATTTATCTTGAGACATAACTATTTTTGTTCCTAAATTTATGGATGAAGGATAAGGGTTGAGCTATTTACTTCCTTCACTATCTTTAGTTTCCTAGATAGTTTCTCCTTAAGGAGTTTGATTCATTTATTAAAATGAAGAGATTTTAGAATTTTCTTCATTAGAAGCAGCTGAGTTATTCTGCTTATTTTTGATTTCTTCTTCATTCATGATACTTATTAAATAATTAATATATAGTTTCGTTGAAAATTAATAAAGAAGAAGAATAAACTTTAAGATTCATAAATACAAATTTCCACTACTTACTAATAAACCATTGATTTTCTTAAAGGAGATACTGAAATTAACACAACCATTACATTAATTACATACATTTTATATTCCGTTAAAGATATAAAAAAGAAGTAAGGATAATTATAATAAAAAAGGCCTCTAAAATTTATTATTTATTGATTCAATCAATGCTCTATTGATATTAATTACATTATTATTTATAAAAATTCTAAAACAGTTTTAAATAAATAACCTATTTAATACCCAGTCTTCCTTTTTCCATAAGGTTTGAAAGGATATCATTAAAAACTAAATACTACTGCTACTGAATCAATAGCTTAAATAACAAATAATTTTATTAATAAATTAAAAACTTACCTTTCTACCACTTTTTAATTTACATAAACTTCATATTCCATTAATAAACAAAGTAAGTAAGTTAATTTATTATAATTAAAATTTTCTAGCCATATTTTATGGCAATCAATTCAAAAAAACTAAATTTAAAATGCAATTAGTTAAACCCTTAATCATTTTTAAATTAGAAAATGAAAAAACAATAACTAAAATTATTATTAAAAAGATTATATTTTTTAATTCTTATCTACTTAGAAATTATCTACTAATAAAAATATGCTTTCAAATTAGACAAAGGTAAGTTTGGTAAGAATAAATAACCTTAGTTAAATAATAGAAAATTGAATTAATGTAAGGATAGATAGTTGAGTTTATTACTGATTTAGTATTGTAACAAAGTATTATATTAATATGATTTACCAATAGATAAAGCATATTGCAAAAATAAACAATTACTTAAAAATTAACAAAATTTGTAAATCTTCTATTAATTTATTATTATTAGAATTCAGAAAATATAGATAGATAGCAACTTTATAATCATAGGATATAAATTAAATGGAAGAAAGGTTTACATTTTAGCTAACTGATTAGAAAAAGATAGATTAGCTATATTAGTCTTATTGTAAATCGGTATTTTACATTTTATTTATGTACAGATACAAACGGCATCATTATATCTTGTTATTTAACAAATATCATTATTACATCAAAAACTATTATAATATGATATTGATAAAAAGGAAATTTAAGGAAACCTTCAGAAATTTATAAATATTTCTAATATAATTTAGGAACAAAATCATTTGAAATTTAATGAATGGATTCTTCTTGTCCTAGAGAAGGGGCTTGTTAGAAATAGCTTTGGTTTAAAATTTTATTTAGATTCCTACAATAAAGCCATCAATGAAGAGATTGAGGAAGAGAAAAAAGTTTTAGAAATTACAACAGATTTGCATCAGATGAAGAAAATGCAGGAATAAGCAAAAGAATTAGTCCCAGGAAAATTAAATAGATTTAAGTTTATGAATCTTTTGAAAATAGTAGGGAGAGCTTATTTCCATGGATAAAAGAATCCTATCGAGCAATACTTGGAGTAAATATTGATAGAAACCCCTTAACATAGAAAAAAGAGTGCAAATGTAAATGCTGTTTTCCATCGTGTTTTGAATTAAGATGAATCTAATAAGAAAATTCTTAATGAATTCTCAATTGAAGCAATTTTAGATTTTGAAGAGGATTTAAAGCGTCTTTTCACAGCTTATATGCCGGAAAATTATGAAAAATAGAATATTGTAAATTAATATTTTATGAAAAAAAATGATTTAACAAATTCAACTGTTTCTATAGATGCTTACATGGGAAGAAATTGATATGCTGAACAAGAAGATGAGTACTATGAGTGTATTGAGATTGTTACTGGATGCAAATATAATTCCTACCATAGTTACGGCAGAACATTATTAAGACATCTAAATTCGTATAAACGTAAGTTGCATTTATATAAATTAAAGAAATAATTAGTTTAAGAATAGAAATATATAAAAAATAACAAATCTTTAATAAATTTTGTTAAAAATTAAAACAAATTTGCATTTTAGGAATAAAAATCATATTTTTACATAATTAATAGCCCCCTTACAATTAACTTGAAACACTGTTCTACTCATAAGAAAATATAAAGAAAATAATTGAAAAAGATTTAGGCAAGAAACCTATTACTTCAAAAACTGATGGTGATCCTTATGTTAGCTTCTTTGAATTTTAGATGATATTTATAAAGATGGCATTAGATACGGCTTCTAAGGATGCTATTAAAAAAGAGAAAGATTATTAAGATGTTATTTGTAAATTTATGTAAAATGTGTTATAAATACGCTCAAAATCACATGAAAATGATTGGGATATTTTGAAGAAAGGAAATAAATATATGAGTACATATATCTATCGATTATTTTGCCCCATTTAGCTTTAACATAAAAAAAAGGAGGATTCTACATAGCCCTCTTAAGTTTAAATAGACTCTCGTAGCCCAAATGTATAGATTTAATAATAATAATAGTAAAAAAATCTTCACATTAACTCCTAAAAAGGTGAAAGTGATTAGAATAATTAAGATTAGTAAAATAAAAATAGATTTGATGAAAAAGAAGATGAATTCTTTGACGAACCACTTAAATTGTTATAAGCAATTGAGAATAATTCTAAATTTGGAGAAGGCTTAACAAATAAATTTGAGTTAGATACAATATATAAAACTCTTATCAACGAATTACCTTAAATCCCTCCCGCATATGAAGTAAAATCTTAACTAAACTTTAAAAATCTTCTTTTAATTTATCATAGTTTCAATTTTATATTATTTTTTCAAAAGCCTACAAAACAAGTATCTGATCCTTAAAAATATGTTCCTAGAGTAATAGGAGAATAGCCTCCAAAACCTCCAGTTGATAAAAATGCAAAAAAATAAGCAAAAGAAGCACCAAAGAAGAAGAAAAAAGGAGAAGAGGAGAGAGAAATAAGATGGGCAGGTATGCCTCCTCCTCCACCAAAGACAACATATGAACACTTTACAAGTTATAATGATTAATTGGAATTTAATAATCCTTTCTAAATAAGCTAAAAAAGTGGAGTTATGAGTCACATAGAGGCTGCTCCAGTTATTTTAGAAGAGGTAATATCTTACTTTAAAGACATTTGTTTAAAAAATATATCCATTCATTAAAAATTAGATGATATATCCTTAAAATATGCCACTTTAATCGAAGAAATTCTTAGAAGCCGCGATATTAAATTATTCTTAATAAAACTTTGCTGCATCTTTGGAAAATATAAATTTTTGCTATGAAACTTGGCTAACAGAAGAGGATAGAAGTGATTTAACAATTTAAAATGAAATATTCTTTGAATATTTTAAGGGGATGATTTTTTAATCTGCTGGAAGAGATGATTTAGCTTTATCTTCCTTTTTTTCATCTAAGTTTATTTCTGATAAATTATAAATGGATTCTCCAGATAAAGCTCTTCCTTTTTGCGGTCTTGGTGGATTATTGTTTCGTATGGAAGAATATAAATTAGCATCTAGATGTTTTATTAGAGTAACTTTTTATTATTAATTAATTAATTATTGAAAATTAATTTTATTTTTATAGGCAAGAGAAATTAGAGAAGCTTCAATAGGAGCAGACAATATGGAAACAGCAACTATATATAACAATTTAGGTTGTTGTATGCTAAAACTGAATAGAAATTTAGAAGCAAGTACATATTTTGAAATAGCTCATGCTATCTTCGATTTAGAATTAGGTTAATTCCATTTAAGAACATCAACAGTAAAATTAAAATGAATAAATACTTCTTATTTTATTCTATTTAAGTATCATTAAATTTACCATATTTTTTAATTTTAGGTTTATCGTAACTTAGTCAAATGCAAGAAGTAAGGTATTAGCTTTTTACCAGAATTTCGTATCCCTTGGATAGCATATGAAAAAGATCCTCTTAAAAAGCAAAAAAAAGAAGTTAAAAAAAAGAAATGATAATTGTATTTGTTTGTATGTTTATGCATTCACTTTTTAAACTAATTAAAATAAATTTAAATACACAAACTCTCTTACATATTTTCTGTAATCATCTTTTTTATGATAAATCTGACTGATTAAGCGCCAAATTTAATAGTATTTGATTAGATTTACATTTTAAATATTTTTCTTCCACTAAAATTCAATTGATTATACTAAGCATCATAAAATACATCCCAGAAAAAGATATATTCCAATCTCTCGTAGTGTTAAATATCAATCAATATCTAAATAAAAAATTTAGTAAAAAAAATTTCTGATTAATATTTGATTAGCCATTCTCTTTCTTAGAATATACTTAGTTCTTCTTTAAATTTAGACTGAATTCGACATAATATCAATTCAGATTGTTTACTTAAATTATTATGAAACCTACTAAGATAAAGTAGATTTAAGGTTAAGCATCATTAAGTAACTTCTTTAAGCCTAAAAAAGAAGCTTCATAAAATGTAGCAGTGAAAGCAGAAGAAATTAATCCTATCAATCCAAAATCTGATCTTAAAATAAAGTAGGAAGAAAGTAAATTAATAGAATCAAACAGTGAGAGTAAATCTAATAGCCTCTCAACCCCTACTAAAAATTCTAATCTTTAATATGATTCAAACCAAACTGATCCCATTGTAGAGGATTAAAAAGAAGATTATATCTAGAATAAGCTTAATTTCTTTAAATATTCTAAAAAGAAATCTTTTTAGTCTAAATCTAAAGCAAAGCTTGGGTAGAATAATACAAAAGGAACTCCTTTGAATCATAAACGCTAAAATTAATCTCTAAAATGGCTAAGATAAACACCTTCTTCTAAGAAGAAGATAAAAAAAGAGGATGATACCTTTGAATAATCTGAAGAAAAGATAGCTTCAATTTATAAATAAGAAAGGTTATTAGAAATTGAATTAAATCCTCCAGAAGATAATTCAAAGTAGAATTAGGCTTTTTAATTAGAAATTACTACCACTTAATTTGATAGTAAAAATGAGCCTATCTCAAATCATAGTAGAAAAAGTGAAGGGAGCAAAGGATCAAAATCAGATAGCTAAGCAAATCGTTAACTTCAAATAAATGATTTTAGATAATTCAATTCTACTTTAAATGAGCAAAAGAAGATACAATAATAAAGAAAATCGAGATAAATATCTATAGTAAAAAAGGATATGATGATAGATGAGAATAAAGAATAAAAATAAGGAAAATTATAAACGCTGAGTATTAGCAAGAATAAGATTTCCAATAAATAGATTTAATAAATAACTGAAGATTAGGGTATCTAAAATGAGAATTACAAAATTCATGAAGATAGTGAAAGATAATCTAGATTTATATCGATAGAAAAAAATGATAAGATGATAGATGAGAATAAAGAATAAAAATTAGGAAAATTATAAAAGCTATCTATTAGTAAGAATAAGATTTCTTGTAACTAGTTTTAATAAATAACTGAAAATTAGGGTATCTAAAATAAGAACAAGAAAATTAACGAAGATAATGAAAGAGAATCTAGCTAAATATTTATAGAAAATAAGGATAAGATGATAGATGAGAATAAAGAATAAAGTATAGATAAATTATAAAAGCCTTAGATCATTAAGAATAATATTTCTAGTAACTAGCTTTAATAAATAACTGAAAATTAGGGTATCTAAAATAAGAACAACAAAATTAACGAAGATAATGAAAGAGAATCTAGCTAAATACTTATAGAAAATAAAGATAAGATGATAGATGAGAATAAAGAATAAAATTAAGATTCATTATAAAAGCTTTAGATCATTAAGAATAATATTTCTAACAACTAGATTTAATAAATTATTGAAAATTAGGGTATCTAAAATGAGAATGATAGAATTAAAGAAGATAATGATGATAAGAACTAGATAAAGAAGAAGAAATCCAATAATTTGTTATCATTTATTTCCTATAAATCTAAATAAAATAAAAATGATTCAATTTCTGCCAATCTAAGTGGCAAAGAAAATTAAAATCCCGATATGATTATTTAATAAGGAAAAGAATAATAAATAGTTAATCAATAAACTGAATAACCTTAGGATTAATATGATTAATAAGATTAAATTGAAATACCTCAAAATAAAGAAATTGAAGAGAATTAAAAGTAAATAGAAGCTCAAACAAAAAACAATGAAAAGAATGCCTAAAATATGTTAAAGATTTTTATCTCTCATTTAGAGTCTGAAAAAAATAAATTGAATGAGCAATAAAAGTAGAATATAAGTAAACTTAAAAAAATAAAACCGACAACTAGAAATACTTATGAATCTTAACTAAAAAATTTAAATTTAGTAGAATAATATGATGAATTTATTAATCAGTTTAATCAAATCTAAGAATTAAAAATTAAATTTAACGACTATATTGAGTTTATGAAATTACCCAAAAAGAAAAAAGTGGAAATATAAAAATAAATCAATTAAATTTAAAAATAGCATTAAAGTAATTTTGAAGACTTCCAAAAGAGCCTGCAATAAAATGTAGATATTTATTATTCAAGATTCACAAAAATGTAAAAAATATCAGAAGACGCTAAGAACTTGAAAGAAAATAAAGGAAGCAAGGAAGAAGAATAAAAAAAAATGGGTAAAAAATAATAATTAAAATTGAATTAATTGATTTTTTAATATTAATAGAAATGAAAGGAAAAGATAGCTATAGAGTTATAAACTATGTAACATAGTGGGATTAGAAAATAGAAATACACCCAACAGAAGAATAATTAGATATCGTTGTGAGCGATATTAAGAAAGATACCAAAATTATTGCTTGTGCAGGTAAAATTTTATTCATTAGTAATCTTTAATTATTTCGTAAATTGTATGTAACCCTTCATTGTTACAATCAAAAAAATTAAATTTTTCTAATCTTTAATATTAGATTTATTCTAATCGTTATAGCGATAAAAAAGGTGAAATAATATTATTTATTATTTTTAAAATAAAATGTATAGGTAGTGGTAAAACAACAACTTTAGTTCTAAGATTAAAATATTTACTGGATCATGGAGTAAAACCTAATCAAATAATTATTAGTACTTTTAACGTAGAAGCTGGTAAGCATATAAGCTAAAAAGTGTATGAAATGATAGGGAAAGATGTATAAGCATCTATAATTATAGGAAATATAGATAAAATTGCATACAAATTTATTAGAAGCGAGCTAGAAGCTAAATAAAAAAGCTCATCTTCAGTCATCCTATTTAGTTAAAGGGAGTATTGTGATCTTTGGCTTGCTCATATTAAAAAGTATAAATTTTAATACATGTAATACAAATATTTTTTCTTTGATGAATTTCAAGACGTTTCTGAGCTCTAATATGAGATTTTAATGGAATTCAAGAAGTTAGGCTGTATTTTAACTGTAATCGGTAAAAAATTAATTTAATAATTTCTTAAATGACTACAATATTAATCTGTAAATTAAAGTTTTCAAGATAATTTTTATAAAATTCTTACTCCCTCCCTTTTATCTATATTTTGTTTAAGATTACATATTCTTCTTCTACTTTTGATTTTGTGGAAAAAATGGAGTTGATATAATAATATATAATCCAATTCAGAAAATTTAAAAATAATTGAATAAATAAAACAAATGAATATGCCTTATTTTCTTTTATATTATAACTTTTAGGTGATGATGCATAGAATATTTATGGGTTTAGAGATACTAAAATCGATATCATTCAAAATAGGATAGACGAAGATTTAAAGAAAAAGAAGAAAGACTTATAGGAATTTAAGTTAACTGCTAATTATAGAAGTACCCATGCTATTACTATGTTTGCGAATAAAATAATCGAAAAAAATGAGAATTTAATTAAAAAAATTATGGAAAGCGCTTAGGATAGGCATGGAGAACTGGAGTAAGATAAATAGAGAACTGTTTATGAAAAAGAAGGAGATTATCCTTATTTACATATATTTGATTCAGAAAAATAGCAAAATGAAGTAATAATTAGGCGAATTCTATCTATGGTAAAGAATAAAGGAACTTAATTTAAGGACATTGCCATTATTGGACCTATGAACGAATAGCTCAAGAAATTCGAGGAAGTTATTGAAAAGCACAATTAAAAAAGTATTTAAAGTGATCAAATTCCATATTAAGCCTTCATAACATTAAAGTTTGAGGAGTTCAAGCTAATTGATTACAATTCCGCACCTTAAAGGTAAAACAAGCTAACCATATCTACGATTCATAGAAGCAAAGGTTTAGAATGGGATATTATTTACTTTCTAGGTTGCAATGATGATTAGTTTCCAATGGCGTTTGTGTAAAAAAACAAAAACTAGGCCTGCACAATCCTTGAAGAGTAGAGAAGACTCTTTTATGTTGGAGCCACTAGAGCGATCAAAGAATTGAATTTTTGTTGTATTATTAAAGAGCCTGAAAAAATGAGTGATAAAGATAAAAATTAAGGAAAATTTAAAATAACTCGATTTTTTGCAGACATACCAAGGTAATATTTTCGGGCAGATATAATTTTAGACTTCTCTGATCGCATAATGTCTGATTATAAATGGATTGAGTTTGAGGATCCTTAAAAGGAAGGCGAGGATGGTTAGTTAAATATAAAAATTAGAGAAGTTATATCACAAATGTCTAGCAAATAACTAGAAGATATAAACATATATACCTAAAATATAATAGCAGAAAAAGGAACAAAAAGTTTGTACATGGAAAAACACGAAATATCCCAATAAGTTAAAGATAATTAATTATTTAGCGAGATGGGGATGTTTTTTGATAGGTGTATCATTAGGATGATTGGAGAAAAGTATGATTGTATCAACTCCTTTTATAATTAAGTAAACTTCCTTATTTCCTTTTCTTTTTTCTTAAAATATTGTGAAGGCTTTTTATTTCAGATTTTTAAAAAATTGTCTTTAACAAATAATTTCTAATGGGAAATTTATTTTTATCATTTTTAAAAAATTTTTATTAAATTTAATTAATATACAAAATCTTTAATATTTTTCCCTTCTTTCTTTCTTTCTATTTCTCTTGTTACAAACAAAATTGTAATCAATCTTAAATATAATCCTAAAATTTATCAATCATGTTTTTAAATTCTATAAATAAGGTTGCTGCTTAAGTAATATTACCTTAAATATATGAACTCCACTTACCTGAAAATTTATTTAGACTCTTTTTAAGGTATAGTAAATTCTTTACTACATTTGATTCGGCCTAACTTGAAGACTAGAGAAATGTAATTGAAAGATTTGAGAGAGAGGGAGAAAGGGAAAAGAGTCAATAGGAAATAGAAGAAATGAAAGAACTCCATACAATATTAACATACAATGCAGAAGTCTAGTGTATTAAAAGAATTTAAATGTTTAATTTTTTGAAGCACAAGCCAAATCGATACTTTTAAGACCAATTTGAAAGATTAGGTTAGAGTTATATTATTGCGTTGAGCGAATATATGAACAGAAAAAAGAAGAGTGAGGAAATCTTTGAAAATATATATAAAATCTCAAAATGTGGTTTCCTATACGAAAACAGAAGAAAGTACCTTTATAATAATAACTTAACCTAAATTTTAGACTATGACTTACTGAAAAGTATTTAGGTTAATTTTATAAATGGGTTTCTATCTTAGTTTTAGTAGATGGAGTGTAAAAGGATATATAAAACGAAATATATATCAGGTCTTATTGATATACTTGCTAATAAAAGTCATCTAGTTTTCTTTAAATTTGATAGTTTTGACTAATATAAAAAGGAGGATTTCTTGAATTATCTTTTTGCAGCTGCTTTTTTAAAAGTTAATAATTAGATCGATATAGAATAAATTAGTGTATTTAACTTTTTATCTGGAACAGTTTAGACTTTAGATCTAACTGGATGGACTTAGCACGAATAGTTCTTCAACGAAATAGAATCTATAGCGAAAGCCTAAATACTTTAGAACGTTGAGAGGAATATTCTAAAGATCATAGACTAAGAAGAAGATAAAATATTAAATCGGGAGTAAAAAGATGAACTTAAAAGAATTCTATTTTAGAATCTTACTCCTTAACAAGTATAAGAAAGTATTTAAAACATGAATGATAATTCAGAAAAAAAAAATCAGCATGCAGAAATGCCCTAGAGTAATTAAATCGAGAAATCTATTTAAGCTGAAAATTAATTTAATTAATATAAAGAGGATTAAACGCATTCTAACTAATAAGTAAGCGATAACTTTAGAGGATTGAAAGATGCTGCTATAGATTTAGAAAAATAGTTTAGTCGTTTAAAAACAGATAATTAACCAGAAAATGAAAATTACCAATAATTATAGGATAATAATTATGATTAACTCAGAAAAAAAATTAAGTTTGAAGATGAAAATCATCCTGCCTTGCTTTTTTCTGAAACAAAAATTCAAAAAAATAATGATTTCTCTATGGTGGGTAAAAGAGTTGAATAAGAATTAAATAATTGTGATTAAAGTGATAATTAATCATAACCTGATAAAAATATAATTCTAAATCAGATTAATTATAGAGGACAATAGAGCATATATATTCCTTAGATGTAAGTGAAGGAAGAAATGATAGATGAAAGTAATCATTAATTATTAAATGCGCATGAATGTAATAGTTTTAATAATTAAATGATAAGGGAGGAAATGGAAGAAATCAATAGCAATAATAATAAAGAAGTGAATTAAAATAATTGCAACTTAGATTAAAGCTACTTAAATTATTTTTAAAAATCTTCTCAATTACATACTCAATCTAATTTAACTTCGATTTTACATCAACAATATAATCAAATAGATATAGAAAAGTACTTAGATCTTTATAAAAAGTATATTGGCTTAAAAAAGGAGTTAGAGTAAGTAAAGGTGGCTCTTGAATTTAATAAAAAGTCCACTAAAATAAAAAATCCATTCAAAAGCAAAATGAATTAAATTAATTAGTAAATAGTTATAGAGAAATCTCTACCCGATTTGATATAGGATAAGAAAAGGAAGTTTTATATGGAAACAAAATCAAATAGCATTAATTATTAGAAGTAACCTGCCCCATCTTCTTGTAGCGCAAGCCCAATCCAAAACATGAAAAATAATATTTTAGAAAATGAAGATAATGTGCAATATTCCCTTAATATAGGTGAGTAAGTATTGATTATTAAAGAAGAAGATGATATCTCGAACGTTTTTTCAGAAGAGGAATAAGAACAAGATAATAAAATCAGATATTTTAAATAAGAATAGGAGAAAAAATCTAATAAACTCCAAACAAAAGATAAGCGGAAACACAATAGTAGTTATGATTATTCTTCAAACATATAATCAATAAATGCTCACTCTTTTGCAAATTAATAATAAAAGTCTACTTTCAATAATCAATTATATAATTCCTAGGAAGAGGAGGATATTTAATCATATGACGAAGAGGAATAAAGCTTCATAAATAAATTTAATAACTAAAAATAACATTTAAACCACAAGTAATGATAGACAATCTAAATATTTAAGAACCTAAAATTATATTTAACTTAAATAAATTAGATTTAAAAGTTATTGTTTTAAAATCTAAAATTAATTCTTGCATGAAATTCAATTTTATCTTTTCTATGTATCTAAGTATTTCTTTCTATCATTTTGTTAAATTAAAACCAACTATTCTTTTGTTTAGATTTTAGCATTTAAAGTTTACTTAAAAAATAATTTCAGTGTTTTCAAAATCGTTTATTTTTTTAAAGTCACCCTCCAAAAATCCATGAAAAGAAAAGTAAACTAAAAATTCAATTGTTTTATTTTCTTTTGTTTTAAATTTATCAATCACGATAGAAAGTTGATGTGAGAATAAAATAAAACAGAAGAGTGGTAAATAAATACATCTCAATAGAAAATTTCTTTGATGTTGTTGAATGTTAAATAAGCAGGCAGTGTCAATAACTTGAAAATTCATATATTTTATTTGATCTACACCAAATCAATAAGAAAAGTTAATAATAAAATTTTGGCAATTTAAATTATTTGGTTCATAAAATTAATAACAATAAAAAAATAAAAATTCTGCTATTACTTGCACCTCCACCATTATCTATTTGATAGCACAGTCAAACCACTAGACTACTTTAGAAATCTCGAGTTACTAAACTGAAACAGGTTAGATATTTAAAGATTTTCTTTGTAATAATTACGAACCATTTTCGTGTTTTATATATTTTTAACATGAATATATAATTTAACCAGATAAGAGAATCACTTTCACATAATGGTATCTTTATCTTACTCTAATATTTTCTAACTGTTATGTATTTAAGGAGAAAGAAACTGGAAACAGCAAAAACTCAATAATTAATGAGGATAATGATGAAAAATCAATATCTACAACATCATCAACAAAGTATACATGATAATTATTTATATTTATTTATTTATCTTTAAATTATAAATAAAGGAGTGTAAAAAATACCCAAAAAATGATGAGCTCATATGATGAATAATAAATAGAAAATTTTATTGATGGCTCAAGTCTCACTTGTGAAAATGACAGTATAAATCATTAAGAAGAAGAAGATGATGATGAAGAGTATTAAGATTAAAATAACGAAGAAAACATCCTATCTGAGATTACCCTTCACTAAATAAATTCGAACATAATTAAAAATATACTGAAAGCTTTTTTTAATTATCTTACGGATACTAAAAATAAAGAAATCATCTTTGAGATGGTTTCTAAAAAACCTTACAACTATATAATGAAGATAATTAAAAAATTTATTAAACAATACAAATTCAACAACTATTACTTAATCAGGTTACTAAAAAACAAGGGGTATTCTAAGGTATTCGAGTACTACCTTACATTTGATGTGTCAGATTGGTTATATCGTTCTAAAATAGTTGATAGAAAATCTCATCTCGAGTGCATTGATTTTCTAAAAGAGTGCTGCATTAATGAAAAGTAATTAGATTAAATTAACACATATAAGAAAAAAGCATGAAAATAGCGGGGTCTATTGCTGGTGTGAGTATCACCGTAGTTTTTCTCAGCCTCCCTTATAATAAATTGTAATACTTATCAACCACCTTGAAATTCGGAAATCGATTCACATACTATTACATCTGTCGAGTAGTTGAATTTATCTAATTTTTCTTATTTTATTGATTAAAATAGTAATTAGTTATATTCTAAGAATTTTTGAATTTCATTGATTAAATAATACTAAATTTCATTTGTTTGTTTATTTGAAGAAATGTTTGTTAATTCCATTATTATAAAAAAACCCTCCTATCTACATAATTTCTATCATTAAATACAACAAAACCACAAACCTTATAAAATTTTCATTTGTTATAGAGTTAAATTTTTGTTAAATACTTCTTTCATCCAAGGATAATACCCCTACTTCTAAATTGATCAATAAAGTTATAGCAATATCAATTTTTACATAATTTTTTGTTACTGATTAACAGATTAGTACAAAAATTAATAAAAATTTGATTAGAACCACATTTAAAAAATGGCTCTGTAGATTACATTTATTGCATATACTTCTAAAGTTGCTTTCATGAATAAATATCCTATTAACTAAGTAGGGTAAAAAGGAAGAAATTGTAGACTATCTTGATTAGGTTTTCCTATTTTTAGTAAAAATGTTTTCTTTTGTTAAATCAATATATTTAAGAGCTAAAATAATCAATTAATATTATCTAAAATCCTATTGAAACTTAAATTACTTCTATTAAACTATTAAGTCTAATAAAAATTTACTTTAATTCACCTAATGTCATAATCAATCTAGCGAATTTCAAAAGAAGGATTATGTTTTCTTAAATAATTAATTTATTTATCCTTGGCAAACGTATTTTCCTTAAAATTTATATAATACTGGTTACTTTTATTATAAAAAAGTAATGATCATTGATTTTTCCTCCTTTTTTTTGATCATCATATTTAAAACTAAGAATCAATAAGTTGGTATCTGCCTTGAAAACTTAAAAATGTTTGATAATTAATAATGAAATCCTAAATAGTTCTTTCAACATATTTTTTAGAATTATTATGAATTCGATGAATATCTTATACCAATTATAGTGTTAAAATAAACTCAATCTTTGTCCTTAAAAAAAGAAAATGTAAAGATTTACAAAAAAATTGTAAAAGACGAGGCTGTAGGCATGGTAAAATATACATTTCTTTGCTAAATGATTGAGAAATGAATTCATTTAAACTATTTATTAAATTTATAGAGGTAGAGATAGTGTAAAAGATGGAATAATACACTGACTTTCATTGTTTTTCTAATTTGATTGGAAAATTATTTTATGAATATTCCCTTCCCATATTTATTATTCTTAAAAGAACAAAAAATTTAACTAAATTTGGAATTATCACCAAAATGATTAAAAAGATAAAAGGGAAATTGAACAAATAGAATTCAAAATCTATTCTATTGAAGGGATAGATTTTAATTAGTTTGTTATTTAATTAATTATGCTTGTTCTTTTAATAGCAAATTAGAAAGAGAATAATACTAACTTCCTTAGAAGTATAATCTTAATTGTCTATTTGTAGATTTTTTATTAATTTTAACTTATAATAGTGTATTAATTATTATGTTAAATTCAATAGAAAGTTACAATTCATTAATCATACTCGATTGATCCTTTAGCTTTTTTAAGAATTATTTTAACTTTTATTTTGGTAATAAACACGGAACGCTTTAAGAACAGTACTTGATAAACATTGTCAATTTTGATTTAAAAAACCATCATTTTAATTAGTAAAAATCCATTATTTTTTAAAAATTGAATTTTCTATCATTGCACTACAAACTTTAGCAAAAGTTGATAAATTAATTATAGTTTAAAATCGGATTATTATTGGCTATTTTAAATTTCCTTTCTGTAGGCTGCAATATAAAAAATGATTAAATATATAAATTGTTAAGTCATGTTAAAGTAACTTTATCTAACAATTTATTATTATTTATTAATAATTTTACTTCAAAACTAAGCTAATAATTTATTTTGATTTTTTCATATTGCATCACATATATTGCTATTTACATATAAGTGTAAATATATTTTCTATTTCTATCAATGCTAAATTTTAAAAAATAAAAAAGCTAAAATTATAAATATAATGTAAAAATTTAAATCATAGAGTTCATTTCGTTTCATGCATATAATGCCAATAATTCATAATCCATCTATCTATCAATTTATCTATTATTATGCATTTAAATAGTAAATTACTAAATTTTCCTTGAAAAATATAGGAATGATTGATTTCCTTCTATTTATTTTTTTACCATTCTTTAATGTTAAAAAAATAAAAAATACTCGCTAATATATTTAATGGAATTTCTAAACTTCCATTATCAGAACTAGAAATAATTTTATAAGAAGATTATCCAGTTTATTTTATTCTGCTATTGAAAATTATTATTAAACTAATACAAAAATGAAGGAAAATATGATTTTTGCAATAAATTTTACTAAAATATTAAAGCATAGGAATGAAGTAATTAATTTGAGATATAAACGATAGAAAATAAAGTTACTTGAGAAGTTATTGGCATAAACATGAAGGTAAAATTTATCATTCATTACATTAATTGTAAAAATTTAACATTAATTTTTATAATGGCTTATTTTGTGTTGATATATAATAAATATCATTTTATTTGAATCGATATATTTATAAAATCACTCTAGGCTTCCGAAAGGTAAAGGTGATTAATCTTCAAAATTTGCTTGAGCATAAGCTAAATTGAAGTTTTCTGTGCTTATCTCATTTGGCTATTATTGGAATCTTGATTTTTTTATTTCTAATTTGCCTACTGTTTCTCCAAATCCCTATCCTTTAGGTGTAGCTGGTGATGCTATAGAACGAGGGGTATTACTCAAATTCTAACTGCCTACATCTATAGCCTGTATTAATGGATAATAATTTTCATTCATTTTAATATCATAAGATGCAAGTTAGCCCATTTTTTTATATTGATTTAAATAGGTAAATTACTGAGGATCATTGGTCTCTAATGCTGTTACTTTAACTGAAGGAGAGATTCTAAAAATGCAAGGTAAAATTTTTGATAAAATGGACCTTAAAATTTTGATGACTGCAACTTCTGCAATATATAAACCTAAAGCTAAAGCTAAGAGAAGAAATAAGATGTATGAAGAATATGTCCTATCTAGGATTGGAGAATCTTAATTAGTACTAACTGCAACCTCGTAAACTCCAGCAGAATTGGGAGTATCAGAAATAGTAATAGAAATTTAATTAGAATCTTTAGGGAAGATAAGCGGCTATCCATACATGTAAATTCCTATAGCTAAATGGAACATCAATGACCAAGGTATAACTTTGAGCATAGATCTATTCAAAAGGTCATCAAAGGCAGGAGGTTTTCTATGCCATCTTAATAATTTATATTTAAATACCCAGTATTAAGTAGTGAGGGCGATTGCAGCACAAGGAATTAAGAGAGGCTAACCAGAAGAATAAAATAGACAAACAAAGACTACATTCATAAAAGATGTATAGTGGGCAGTCAAATTGAAATCTGGTCCAATTACTAATTTATTCATCTCCAATTAAATTAATTTTTTTTTTGCATTACGCTCTCTAAAATATTTCTTTAATGGGATAATAAACCAATCCAATACATGAGGGAATAATGTAGAAAACATCATTGTTAGAAGGATCTTTTAGCCAACTCTCTAATACCAATCTCTACTAAAATCAGAAGAAAATGTTTAAGATTTTTGATCTTGAAGATCTTTGAGAGGAGGTATTGGACTTGTGAAATAAATGGCAGTAATAAATCCAAATATATCTGATTGTAGCTATTTTATTAAAATTATTGAGAAAATTTTCTAAAATTTGGAAATAGACTAATATATAATAATTAAAATAGACATTAAAAATTAATAATATACCAAAAGAGTCAGGATAGCAGTATTTATAAATGTACAAATAAAAAGAATCACAGCTGAAGTAGTTATCTCGGAGGTAACATTAGGGAATCTTAAAAAATTTGAAAATTTTTTAATTACAACAACTAGAATCAAGTTTACAATAACTATTGCAAAAGTTGTTCCAATAATAAGGGCTTAGGTTTAAAGATATGACAAGTAAGTTTCCCAGCAATAGTTTTTGATACTTGAATTAGCTAATATTTCCTTGATACTAATAGACGTGCAATAGCAGTATTGAGCAGAGCTTGTGTCTTACTTTTTAGCTTGTTCGAGGGTATAGGAGTTAGAAGGACAGGATTAAGAAGACTAAGGTTAAACTACATTAGCAGCCAATAAAGTAGCAAGAGTTATGAACATAACAGCAAGAATCATAAAGAAAACGGCAATTCCTCTATAAAATCTATTTCCTTTAGAATAATTATATTAATTAATAGTAAATTTTGAAAATTAAAATAATTATCATTTAAATACTCCTAAAAATTTGGTTTTAATAATAATATTAAGGATTCCTCTTAAATTTAAAAATTATTTTCTTTTAAATTTAAGAAATTAAAAAGTTGAAGAAGAAGAAGAAGAAGATGAACTATAGTGGATTTTAAAAATTACCTGTCTTTATATCTAAGTTCTCCCATTTGATATTAGATGGCTCATCATTTTTAGGATTGATTTAGAGTGTATACATTCCTCTGAATTTAAGATCTTGAGGCATACGAGGTTTTAGACAACATAGTATATATTAGTAGATCCAATGAGGATGAGTATATCTAAAGAAAAGTTCTACAAATTATTTCTTTTACTAAAAAGTGTTAAAAACAACAAAAGCAGAAAGTGTTTCATAAAACTTATATTCATTATTACCTCCAAGCTTTTTAGTGACTATTTTATCAATTTATTCTTACACTTTATTAAGATTTTTCTCTTTTTTCTTAAGCTATGAGCTAGTCTAAATATTCTGTATCTCTAATTTTTTCTTTTCAATAGAGATCTACTCTATTAATATTGATTCTTTACGATGAAGAAATAGAGTATCTTTAAAATCTTTACAAAAAGCTACCTCTATAACTACTAAGGGGTCTGTGTTAGAGATGTATTTTTTCATAACGTTTGTAATAAATACTTTTAATTCTGAAGTATCTAATGTATTTCTTGGTAAGCCCTTAATTTCTATACTATATTAGCTAGGTGTAATTGTTTTCTTCTAACTATCTATTTAGGATTTTGTGAATCTTTTATAATATAGTATGAATAAAAAGAATAAGGAGCTATAAACCATATCAGGAATCCAAACATAATATTTGCGAATTGCCTAAATTATTTTTTAAAATCAATTAATCAATCAATCAATATATTGCAATAATGAATAGCTTTTATTATTTTTCTGATTTATTTATAATCTGGTTAATATTCTCCTCAGATCATCAAATTAAATTAAAGTAGAAGTAATTTAATTTATTTTAAACAATTTTTAAAAATACCATTTCTTCTACAAAATCTCTGATGTTCTGGTCATTTTCTTCTTTTATATTATCTTTTTCGGCTGTAGTAGCAGAGCTATTTGGAATAGTCACCTTCAATTAAGGTTAGTTAGCTAAGGAAAGCTTACTTAAAACAAATAGACCGCTAGGATTTGAAATTCCCTCTCCAGTGTAATTAGAATAAAAAGTAGGGAGACATATAATAGTAGCTATAAAAAAGAAGATGGCCACTTTTTAGAGCATGTCAAAGTAAAAGAATATACCTATCCCATATTTCTTTAAGCTCTCTAAATCGCAGGTTAATGGATATGGTTTGGGTTCTCCAGAGGTTTTATCTTAGACTAAATTCTTCTTAGCATAATTTAAGGCTAAATTCCAATCAGCTTTTTGATATTTAGTTCTTTCTATCTCAGAGAGTTCAGTTTGAGCTATGGAGACATCACAGAGATTAATTTGTTGATTTTTGATAGACATTTTAACAATAATAACGGTATTACCTTCCACTTTATTTTGGTTGACTTTTAATGTTTTTTATACTTAAATTGATAAAATTATGAAATAAGGTTCTTTTTAAATTTTTGTTTTAAGTTTTTGTGAAAGTCCTACAAACTTTTTATGTAATCTTAAATTAACCACAATCTATAAAAATAATGTAGGATTTAAGAAAGGCAATATTTTTATAAAAAATTAAGAAGGACTTAAGTTATTCCATATACTGAAAGGAGTTATATACCTCCTCACCTATAAGTTAGAAACCGGAGTGATCTATTATTTACTGTCTATAAATATATTTTTGGAAAGTTATTCATTATTATGTACTTAATTTTTAGTAAAATGTTAGACTTCTTTTTTTCTATTACAATTTGTTAGCAGAATCATAAAAAATTTTAAGGATTTTTAACTTATTTTTTAACTTCTCTAACTCTAAATAAAAAATGCTAAAATGGAATTTAGAAAAATATTCTAATTTTCGTTAATTCTCATAAATAATATATTAGCAAAACTTAAATATCTCTAAAAATCTTTTTAATAAACTCTAATATTATATTATATTATTGTAATAAAGATAATCGCTATCTATTAATGCTGTTATGTAAAAATAATAATATTTATATTAAAAGATTAAAGTTAACTCTTATTTAATGGCATCAAAATTCCAAACTAAAAATGAACCTCATTTATTATTTAAAAAATAATTAAAGAAGTAATACTATCAATTAATGTTTAGTTTCTTTAAGAAATAAATCAGAAATTTATTCATAAATGCTGTTGTTAGGTAGTAATAAATAGAAACTGACTAATATTAAAGAGAAAAATAAATTAACTATCAAAATTCGTTTAATAAGAATTTATAAAAATAATTAGTTTAAACATTAAATGACTCTAAATTAATTATAAAAATGGAATTTTTCTATTAGTGAAGTCAGCACAAATAATTGTTGGAATGACAGTTACTTATTAATATATCACAATAGTATTATTATTTAATCAATATTATAGATAATATACTTAATGATAACAATTTTGGCATTTTTTATCATAATAATTTTTTTCTAACTCATAGATTAAAAAATTAATTAGATGATATAATAAATTATGTAAAAATATGGGAAGAATTGACCATAAAACCAATTGAATCTGAAATGGCCAATTATGAATTATTATTATTATTATTAAAGAATTATATAATACCAATACAAATTATGTATTTAAATAGTAATAATAATAAAATATTAATATTAATTACCTATTCAAATTATTAAAGTTGTAATTAAATAAAAAATAACTTTTTAAATTTCCAAAACATTTAAAAATAGATTGTTTGTTATAAAGTAAAGAAAATATGTGTTATGAAAATAAAGATTATAAAGTAAATATGTTATAAAAATTGTATATAAATATATGCAAGATAGATAGAGTAATATTATTTATAATAAAATAGTTAGCTATTATGAAGATAATCTATCATCTAATTATTGTTCAAAATTGTATCAATTTTTTTCTATTATTAGTTCTTAGTTTTAGTTAGGACAGAATAAAAGTAACCTTCCTTTCTCATGATGTTAGAAAATATTTTTAAAGTTGCTAAACTAAAGCCTAATTTTAATATATAGGTAGTCCGAGTAAAGTATTACTCTAGGCAATATGTCATAGTAACTGAAATGATCATTAATTATTTTTGTTGTTGTTGTTGTTGTTGGACAAGATGGCAAAATAATAATTATTATATTACATGTATATTTCGAATAGAAAGGTTTGTTATTATTTATAATAATAAATTATACATTTATAGTAGATTTTAAGATTATGGAATAAAAATATTCGAATAAATTAAGTCACTTTTAGAAGTTATTATTAAGGTTAAATCAGTAAGTATTTATTTAGTTTTTTATTTGTCTGTTTGTTTGTTTATTTATTTATTTGATGGTGTTATTTTTATTTAAGTTAGTTTCAATTGTAAAATTCATTAGATAGGAAGAATTCTTGTTTAGTATAATTTTAGATTATTAAATGGTTAAATAAATTTAATATGAGATATTTTATTATAATTCTTTGCTAGCTATTCTAACAACAAGAGTAAAGTTACTTTCAACAAATCTTGGTTGCACAAAAAAGGCATTAAATTATCATCTACAATACTATTTAATTTATATCATAGATTTAGCTAATAATAGTATCGAGGAGAATAGAAGACATTTACCCAATACATACTTTTTGTGCAGAAAAGAGGTTTACTCAAGATTTATTCACAACATACTTGTTGTCAGCTGGAGAAATTTCGTTAAAAAACGAGAGGGCTTTTTATTTTTCATTTGATTTAAATGCTTTACGCTTGGGAGGTTTTTTTAGAGTACTGAAATCCTCTTCGAATGGTTTACTCTTGCTCCCTAATGTATCTTTTTTAATAGTGGATGGGAATTCTACATCGGTATTGTCTTGATGGAGAGAATCATTATTATATGGAGATTAGAGATGTTGTTAAGCAAAGAGATTTGTATTACCTATTAAATTATTATCTTTTACCAATTGGCTCATCATTGGTGAAGGAGAAACCTATGATGGATGGAATTGAGTTTATTGCAAATATTGAGAAGGTGGTTATGTAAGGTTACCTAAAGGGTTAGTTTATTCTTTTTTCATAGACTCAATTTTATTTTCACATTCAACGCATTAACAAAGGCTACTACAAAGAACGCCATTTTAATGGCAAACACAGTATTTCTTTTAGCAGTGAGAATTCTTGCAGTGGCATCCTTTAATGTGAGTATTATTTTAAATAACTGGCAAGAAAGCGTCTTTAATACGTTTCTTCTTCTTTTAAATAGCCTTTTGACGTTCATCTTCGTACTCAGGCTTATTGTGACATTCTTCACATTTGCATTCAGCTTAACAATAGAGACCAGCAGCAAAGCAATCACAATATCTTTTGAGGCATTTGCTATTTCTACAGTTGCAAGGCTTAGCATCGCTAGAGCGCTTTTCAGAATCGCTTTTACTAGATTGTTGATCATAATCTACGGCCATTTATTTATTTGAAGTTTTAATAGTCTTCTATTAAAGGGCGCTACTGAAATTTTTGTTTTCTTGCATTTCTTCAGCTGAATCTTCATCTTCAATTTCATCATCATCGTCATCTTCTTCATACTCAATTTCCTCATTATCTGGGTCTTTGCTGCCAACAATATCTGTGCGATTATCGCTTACTTATTTGGCAAACATATTATAATATCCGTTCTAATCTAAACTAGTCTATTATTGAATATTGAGGAGATTCAAATTGTTATTCTCATCAGGAAGTTTGGTAGTGGCACTAGATATCATAGATTGTGAAGCATTACTCATGCGAGGAGCTTTCTTGATGGAGTTATGGTGAGACCCACGACGATTGAATTTTTGAGTATCTTTTTCATTCTTAACTGTATTATCTTCCTCAGCAATCATGTTTTCTGATGACTCGGAGTTAATATTTTTATTGAAAGCATTACTTATATTATGGAATTAGGATTAAAGAGAAGGGTTCATTTTGTAGTTAGAGAAAAGTTCTTCAGTATCCTAAATGCTATTACATAAGTTTGTGGGAGTATTCTTAGCACTTTTTAATTTCTTTTTAGTGATACGCTTTGAGGGAGTTATTTTGCTTTTCTTTGCAGATTCGTCAATTATTTCAGATTCTTGTTCCATGCTAGTTTTGCTTTTACTGCTTTTGCAACGGCTCAAAGTAATAAGATTATTTCCTTAAGGAGTAGGAGTATGTGGAACAGAGTTCTACTTGGTTTGAATTTATTAGACTTCATTTTCAGGTTAGAATTCAGAGATTACAACTTATTGGAAGAGATTTCTTACAGAGAAGTCCTCTTTCTTATTACCGAATTCATCAACTGCATTTTAGTTTGCTTGACCTGTTAATCTATTTTAATGAAATAAATAAATTAGACATAGTTTACTTAATAAGGGTTAAATTTTAATATCTCTTGATATATGGGTAGGTAATATATTTGCTATTCGAAAATGTAATTGGCTATTGTATTGATAGAAAATAATAAAGTGGTAACTTGCTATCGCATAAAATTTATTAAAATCTTAAAGAGGTTATAAACTAATTGATATTTTTTATTAATAAGAGAGCGAAATTTGAATTAATTTAAGCTGAGAAATAGTATGAGATATAATTTGATAAAAAGTGAGAGAGTTATCAGATAATGATACTGGATCTATATATTTGAATAATTCTTAAGATTTGTGAGAGTGGTCAAACAAATTAATAAACAAGATTTGATTAGAATTAAAGATTGGATCATAGCACTCCCACTCTATAAATGATTATTATTTATTAACTTTTCTCTAACATTGATAATCATATCTGTCTCTCCCCACCTCACTATAATAATTATATTTAATAAACTCTTTCGTGTAAGATCAGCCAAATCTACAATTTCGCTTGTAAATTTTTAAATTTAATAAGAAAAAACGATTCTCATCAATCTTTATTCAATACAGATACGTTAAACACTTTGATTTTTAATTAAAATCAAAGGAGAAACAAAATGATGAAAAATAAATAATATTTACTTGTTTTCAGATTTCTAAAGGATAATATTTTATTAAATCTTGGGTCCAGTTGCGGGTGTTTTATTAAAGTAGTAATTGTTGTAGTGATGGTTGTTATATCCTTAAGGATCCAAGTAGGAAGGATATTATTGTCCATTTGGGTATTCATAGCCATAGTAAGGTTGTTAAGGGTAGTAGAATCCATAGCTTGGGTATTAGTAATTGTAGGGATCCATTTAATGTTGATTGTGATGAGGGTGGTGAGAATACATACTATTGTGATGGTTATTGTACCCATAGTGACTTGGAATTTAGTAATTGTTCTAGAAATGGTCAGTGTAATTCATGTCATGCCTTTTTTAAGAAGAATAAGTTGAGTTACATTGCTTATCTTCAGATTATTTTGATTAATTAAATTTCATTTTTTCTATTTTAATAGAGCAAATGTAGATAATAAAAAAACAAGATTCTTTTTATGAATTAGCTTGAAAAGTGGTATTATTTTTAAATTAAAAGGAGAAGTATGCTAAATAGAATTAGTAAATAAAAAGGGTGGATATCTAAGAATGACCACTAAACCTTAAGAAATTTTATTTAATGTAAATCTTACTAATTATCATTGTTGGCCTTTATAAAACTGTTTTCCTTGTCATTGTTCACTAGATGACTTGAGTTTATACCCAGAGGGAATGCTTAGTAAATCTTCTTTGGAGTCTACTCAATAATGTTATCAATATTATTAAAAGACTCTAATTTGTTTTAGATTCCATACCCATAAGAGTTGGTAGGGTTTTAGCTGCTATATTAATTATTCAGATTGCTCATAGAGAACTAGATTCTATTGAGATGTAGATGGTAAGGATTTGTCTGGATGAAGTTCTGAAGAGGAGAAAGGCTTCAAGGCTAGAGAGCGGATCTATAGTGATTTTGCGCGAGATAGTGTTTTTTGTTATTATTAATCTTGAATTAGGAAATAATATCAACAAAATGAATGAGGAATAAACACTTTTTTGTTTTTTCTTCCTTACTTTTTAAAAATTGAGTATTTATTATTTTTTTTTCGAAATTTGATTGATTATTAATTCTTCCCAAACAAATTTTTAAATTATTCCCAAATTGTTAAATCTTTCTTAACTTTTTTAATGACTAAGAATCAAAAACATTTGATGCATTATTAATTATCCTTCTCCTAACTTTTTCTATTTGGCTATTTATTTATTTATTATGCCAATATCATTACTAAATTATTAATTTAATGAATTTGTTCTTTATCTGCATATAATTATTCTTAGATTTCATTGATTTTTTCATTTTCAAAGCAATATACATCAATAAATTTCCTTAAAATCTAAAGATCTACAGAGTATTTTCTGCCTACATATGCTAAACAATAAAATCAACAAATTATATTTTAATTTAGCAAATTACTCTACTTTATAACATATAGGTTTTCAATACTGTTTCTTAATATAAGGATTGAAACTTTCCTTCAATATGTAATATAGTTGAGTGACTAATCTGCTTTTTCGAGATGTTATGTGAATTTATTTTTAAAAATTTATTTCTTCTACTATCTTTTGTCTCTAATTCAACA
Organism: Tetrahymena borealis; assembly: GCA_000260095.1. Lineage (NCBI taxonomy): Eukaryota > Ciliophora > Oligohymenophorea > Hymenostomatida > Tetrahymenidae > Tetrahymena > Tetrahymena borealis. The sequence goes on along the minus strand of AHAN01000881.1, from coordinate 384,141 downwards.
TCTAAGTTAATTTTCCAAATAAAAGTTCTTGTGGAGTTGATGTAGAAGGCTCATATTTTAATGGGAAAGTGGAATCCTAAAGTAATAGAGAATATAAGGGTATTATTTAATATATTGAAAGCATCTAATAAATATTTTAATAGAACTTTCTGACCAATATTAATTCCGCAAGTAGGAAAAGGATTAGGTAAGTAAAAATTTCAAAAATATTTAAAAATTAATAAGGACATGTAGATCAAAAAAGATTCTCCACTTTTAAAATCTAAAGATAGATATACAAAATAAAAAGTAAATAAATAATAAGAAATTAGGAAACGTAACATTCCTAGATCTATATAGATTTATTGCAGTTATTATAAGGAGGGGAACATTTAGGAAAATTAAAGCGCGTTATTTTAATGTTAAAGAAAGAGTTGTTGAAACAATATTTTCGTAAGCAACTAATACCCTGAATGCCTCTTGCTGAAATAAAAAGCATCCTATTTATAGGCTAACAAAAATAAATTTTATCTATTTTAAAAATATTATACTACTTATTGTATTTTATGGATAAAACAATAAATAAATAAATTAGGTTTAAAAATCCCATATTTAAATTTCTTTGTTAAAATTTATTGCACAGATAAACGTATATTTTACTTATACTATGCTCTTTCATTTTGCCTTAGGATACTAAAGAATAAGTGTAGGAATGTGAGGTTATAGGTAAAGCTTAAATTCTATGATAAATTAATGGAGTGTTGCTATTTAAAGATTTGACTAATTTAGTTTTACATTTATTTAGGAGTTAAGTTATGAAATTGAAAAAACGAAGTTACTTTTTAAAATTTCTGGAGCATGTTAGGCAAGCTTATATGCAACAAAAGATAATGTTAAATATTAAAATAGAAACACCAGAATATTAATAAATTAAAAAAATCAATCGCTTACAAAACAATTAAGAGATTAAAAAGAAATTAATTTGGATACAGAGTTACAATATTTTTTTAAATCTAATTAATATTTTCTTTTTTATTGGTTTGTTTACCCTACCTGCACATCTAAAATGAATTAATAATTTTTCATTTAGCCAAAAATTTGTATAGTTTCAATAATATTAGTATATTGATTTTATTTCTTTTTTTAATTTTTTTCCTTCTCAACAACAATAACATAAATTACATTACTTTGGCAATCTAGCCAATCTTTTCATATATTATTTTATTGTTATTTTAGATATCTTTCTATTATATTACAAAATTTTTTGTGATGCACTCACAACCTACTCACTCCCCTTTTCTTAATTTCATAAACTTTGAGAGAATAATTGATAGGAAATAACTCATTCTCTCTATAAATTTCCTTAGTGCTACTAAGTTACTTAAAGTTTTATCATCTTCTCCAGGTATTAGGATAGGAAATTTAAATTTTCCTTCTATATTTAGTTTTACTAAAGCAGTGTACTGCCGATTTAGAATATCCCAAGAGCTTAAGAAATATAATGAACTCTCTAATAAAATAAAGTAGATACATTTTGTTAATAATTTTCTATTAGTATTAATTGTGTGGTTATTTGAAAAATTTCATTTCATAAAAAATTAAATTTTTTGCATAGGATATGTTATTTGGATTGATAATTTAGTGGCTTTAGAGATTTTATCAGTTTTATCATTATCTTCTCCTCTACTGATGTCTTAATCATCCTATATTTATTTAAGATATATGAAAAATTAATTATTTTCTTCTCTATCTTTATTTTCTCTTTCTTCTTTTTCTTCAATTGTAATTTTGGTATATCCACCACAATTGCTTTTTGATTGAGGTAGGTAAATCCTACTTCTTTATTAATACTCTTCTTCTATTTTTAATGCTAAGATAGCTTTAAATTCTATGTGACATCCAAATTATTTTATTTACAATCAATCCCTTTCTAGTTTGTCTTTTATAAAAAATACATAACCTCTTTTATTGACTAAATACTTCCTTCTTCTATAACTAACGAAGGAGAATTAACTCTTTTAATCAAATAAAAACCTATAGATAAGACATCATAATTGATCTTTTCTTCAAAGCATCTCCTTTCTACAACTTTTTTATCGAGAAAATAAAAAATAAGTTCACTTTATTCCCTTATTTGAGAAATAGGATAGTCTATTTAGAAGAAGAAAATATAAAATTTTAAATGGAGAAGAGTGAAAGATTTTTAAATACTTAATAAGATTACCTAATTAATAGATTTCTTTAAAATGTTTGCAAATCTCTTTCTCAAAAGAAGAGATATCATTTTAAAATTCAACAAAATTTAAAATAGAATCTATTTTGCCTATTTGCATTAATTACTATTTATTTTCCTTAATCTACAGATGTGAATCTTTGTATCACTTCTTCGAATATCAATAGTGCCAGGCATTGAAGATATTCTAACAACAGAATTAATAATTTTACCATCATTAGTTTGTTTACATTTTTGATAAAATAAATCTTTTTACCAATTACAATTGATTTAGAGTTAGAAAAAGAATGACTAAGATTAATAAAATAGAAGATAAGGCAATTTAATTAATTAGAGAGAGTTATTTTCCAAATTTCTTTTTTGATCTGATCTCTTCTTAGAGTAATAGTAAATTTGTAAAAATGAATTTAGGTAACCAAATATAACAGCAAAGAACTTTTCATTCATTTTGCATATAATTTTTATATTTTCTAATTATACTCTTCATTTTCAAAAACTTACTTCTATATTTCTATTCAAATATATTCTATTGTCTTCTTTTCCTCTTTGGTATTCCATTAGATACCTAATAGAAATTTAAATCTTATTTATCCAAAATTTCCAGACAATCCTAGCTTTAAATTTATTATTTTTGGAAATAATTCGAGTGGATTATTTTAAAGAAATAGTAATGATAAATTTTTATGGAGAAATATTAGATTTTGACATTTTTAGTTAAAATATGTTACTAATAAATGGATCTATAATGGTAAGATTTGATCTCTTTAAGAAGTTGTTTCTTTTAAACTTAAAAAACTTGCAATAAAGCATATTATTTTGGAAATTTTATTAGCCATATTTTTAGAAAAGCTTTATTTATTTTAAATTTTTAATGCATATTCATGATTAGATTGCTATTTTTATAAGTATGAAAGTAGATCTTGCTTTTTAAATATTTTAACTGATGAATTTTATGTGTAATAAATATTTTGCCAATCATTTAAAATGGATTTTTTTTCTCAAGTTCCAATTTCCTATTTTAAATACTTCTAATAATTTTAGAAAATGAATTCCTTTTTAATAGGATTTTAGTTAAATCTTTTTTGACTGTAGCTAATTTAACTTCTAACTGCATCCTCTCATTGCTTTTTACATCCATTTTATATTAATCTTATTATTCTATATTAAAATCTATTATTTTTTATAACTATCTTATTTTTTCTTTGTTGCTATATTCATCATTTGCTATTGACTTTTACTCATGATTATTGCGTATTTTTAAGTTTCTAAATAGCTTTTATAATGACTTCTACTTACTTATTATCATTTTTATGAGACTCTATCAAGCCTAGATGGTAAAACGATTAGTAAAACCTTTAGAAAAGCAAAGTTAATCTACCTTCTTGCTTTTATGGCTATTCAATTACAAAAATAATCGTTTCCCTTCATCCGTTTACAGGTTATATCAACAAATTTCAATTGAAAGAAAGATCATAAAAATACTTTTTGAAACTAAAAAGTTGATTTTTTATTGTTAATAATAAAAGATTAAAGTATTCTATTTATTTTCCTAAGCTTTTTTGTTCACAAAATTTTCACCTTAAATGAAAATTAATATAAATAGACTATTTTTAAATATTTTCCATTAATAAAAAAATTCATGAGATTAAAATAGAATCATCAATCAATATTGATTAACAAATAGATTTAATGAGATTTCAATTTAATAAACATTAAAAATCCTCTTTATTTGAATTAAAAGTAAATTCATCTAGTAAAATAAGGGTTTAAGGGGAAAGTAAGGTAACCGCACAAAAAGAACTACTAAAAATGTTAGTCATCATTTTTTGGTATTTTTATGATATTTTTAATACAAATATTCCATTCCTTTCTCCCTCATAAATAAATTTGAAGAAACAATTTCCTTACCTTTTAAGTATTTTTGCATTTTATTATCTTTTAATGATTATTTTACATAAAGTTGAATGTTTATAAGTAATTTAAACCAATGAGATTTCTTCTATCTTGGCAAACTCTTTAATTTATTTATAAATCAAATTTTTAATATTCTCTAGACAATAAATACAAAAACTAAAAATAGCATAAATATCTGTAGCTTGAAGTATAATAAGGAATCATTAACTAAGATGAGAAGTTAATTCAACTTAATTAACTTAGTTTTTTAAATTAATTTCAACTTAATATGTAGAATTTTGTAAATTTACTCATAATACTAGAAATTATAATAAGAGGTCAAAGTTTTAGTATAAGTTAGGCACTTGAATCTATACTTTAGCTTTTCAATATAAAAATCGCTTTGAAAATTCTATAAATTTGTTGATAGAAAAATCTAAGCTTGAACACATAAACTAAAATTTAAAGAGCTGATTAACAATTGAAATTCTCAAAATAAAACTATCTTTATACTTATATTAATAGATTGATAGTTTTTAATAAATCTCAACATATAAAAGCTGGCTAGATAAGCAAAAGAAATAATAAAATTTAAATTGCAAATCTATTATTTTAAGCTATTTAATTAAAGTGAAAAGTAAGTCTATAGAATGGCAGAATACATACAGTATTTATTGATAATTTAAGAATATGTGAGTTTTTTTAAAAGAATAATTATTAGATGGTTCTCTATTAATGTTACTAATGTATGCGAATTCAATAGTTAGAATCTTATTATCATAGTACAAAATTCTAGTAATTTACGAAATTTAATCAGCTTAAAAATACTAAATTAAGTGAGAGAATAATAATCTTTGATAAAGTACAGATTTAAAGATTTAGTGTTAAATATTAAGAGTTTTTTTAAATAAATTTGGTTAAGTTCCTTTAGTTAGTGATTTACTTTTATCATAGAATATAGTATCTTTTCATATGGCTCAAAAAATACTTATCAAAAGATATTGATTAATTCTTACTTTTAACCTTAAATGTTTTAGGAATCTAGTTAATTTAATTATATTTAATTTTTTATGCAAATTTCAGGATTTTATTGTAAAGTTGGTTGCTACTATATTAGAATTATTAGAAAATCAGATAATTTTTATTTGCTTAAATACATAAGTATTGGATGGAAATTAGAGAGAGAATTTTATTTTGTTTTTACTTCTTGATAGAGTATATCTCTCACTCTGTCTTATATTTTTTGTTAAAATTTATATTCACATTAGTGTGCTTGCTAGCTTAGAAAAAAGAAATTAAGATTAGAGGAATCTTAATTTTCTTTTCTTTGACGATGCCTTTTCTTTATTTTTTAAAGATAAATTCAATTTTAGTTGATAATGAGAGAAGGTACAATCCATGGAAAAAAAAATGAATAAATGAATTAATTAATTAATTTTCATCGTTTACGATTCTCCTATCTCACTCTGTCCGTCTCTATTTTAGTTAAGAAGGGATTATGAGGATTTTATTTATTTGCATACATTTGCATAAGTTTTTAAAAGGAAAGAAAGCCTCTACTTTAATACAATTTTATTATTATTGTTAATTATTTTTTTTAAATAAAAAACATAAATAAAAACAAAATTTTACAGTCGAATAAAAAAATCAGTAATTATTCTCTCAGAAAGCTATCAAGAAATGGTGATTTATTCAAATTCACGCACTAATCGATTGTTATATATAACACTTAATTTATTTTTCACATAAACAGGATGACGAAATGGCTAAGCAAGCAGCTATGATGGAAGAAAAGATGAAGAAAATGGGTAAAAAGAAACCCCTTATTAAAAAAGATGGAGATGTACTACATTCATTTATTTATTTGATTGCCAATTTCGGTGTATAAATAAGGAAATGCGATTTTATAATATTTTGTCAATTCACAATTATAATGCTCTAGCCTTAACCATCGGCTTACCAGAAGGGTTAGTTGAAATCAAGAACTAGTCTACCCCAAAAATTCAATAAAGGTTAGGAACACTTATCATGTGTTTCTATTACCGTACCACTTAAACAATTAATTATATTTTTCAATTAATAAATCAAATTGTTTTACAATGGAAGAGAAAAGAATTGGAATTGACATCATATTTTAAGTCGAACTCATTTAAATACACCTAAGAGATAGTGTAGAATAAGAATAGTATAAGTAAACAATATTTTTAATAACAGAAAAAGGTATTTGACTCTGCAGACTACTATAAAGAAAAGGATGAAGCTGAAAAGAGTTGAGTATTGTAGTGTATGATAAATTATTTAATCTTTAATAACTCAATAAGCGTTATTGAACAGTAGTCATAATAAGAAAGAAGGATATGAAGTTTAAAACTTCATCGCATTTATAACTCATGTATGGCTGCTGAATTGACTACTCATTATAGGAAGGCACTATAAACTATTACATAGCTCCAAAATCTTAATAAATATTTTTTTAAATTTAGATTATTTGCCATCCTTCTTTTATATACAAGAAAGAACACTTACTATCTTTATTTAGCAATCAATATCAATCAATAAATCAACCACATCACTCTTAATAAAATATACGTCAAAATCAAAGTGTATGTATTTAGGATGCATTAATTCATTATACCCTTCATATTTTTTCTGTTTGTAATTTCTCTAATGATTGCTTCTCTTCTTATCACCCAAACCATTACGCTTCTTTCCTTCAAAATCTTTTCGATTTCCCCTCGCTTTACTTCGTTTCTTAATAAAATTTTCTAAGTTTGGTTTTTTCAGTTTTTTTTCTTCTATTCCATTCGCATCACACAGAACGATATAGTGTAGGACAAGGAAATATTTTGAAATTATTTAAAAATGAGAACTCAAAAATGAAGACAAATATGTAATTCTTTAAATATCTTTATATCTACAGGACAAAAAAGCCTTGCAAAGAATTTGCAAAATTCTGTAAAAAATCATGTAAAAAAAGTAAATAATTGCTCAATAAATATAGAGAATATAGTGAAATTTAGTATATATTAACGATTGATTAATAGATTGATTAACTCAATAGTTTATTTTATTTACTTTTTCTTTTTGTTTATTTGCTACTAACATAGTTTGCCTCTTTTTCCTTATATTATTCTTCATTCAATAAGTCATGGATGGTTTAATCAATCAAATAAAAATAAAAACTATTTGAAGGCAATTAATTTAATAGATATAAATAATATATTCTTTAATACTGTGGATTGTAAAGTAATTCTTATTCAGAATTGGCAATCCTTCCTATCTAAAGAATTCTTTAATCGCTATCTAATTTTATTTATGTATCCATCCAAACAAGAATACAATTTCTAAATACCAAGAAATTAGTAAGAGACAAACCTTATTTACAAAACGATATTTATTTATAATCTATAAAAAGTTTTATTCCCTTTTTATGGGCTAACAAAAATTAGTTTCCTATCAATCTCTAGTCAATTCATCAAAAAAATTAATCATTAATACTTTTAAAACTTATTTTGTTAAAAAATGATTTAAAAAAAATGAGCAAAACATAGATAATTATAGTTTAAACAATCTAAAAGCTCAATATCTTTAATTAGATTACTGTTATACTCCCTATCACTGAACCAAACATTTAAAAAATGATGTAAGTTATCAATTTTTTGCTATGATGGTTGCTTTTTCAATCTAAATTTAGATCTGATCTTGATTTTCCTCTCCAGCAATTTAATTAAAGTCAGTACAGATTTAATGCGTTTGTGGTAATAACTTCTTCTGGGACTGGACGCAATATAAGAATAGTGTATTGATTATTCAATTTTATTTTCCAATAACTAACTTATCTCTGTTAAATTAACTTAAAATTTTATGCTAATTAGAATCATTTAGATAATAATTAATTAAATTTATATTATAATTTCTCTCATAAGTATTCTATTTTTTTCTATTAAATACTTATCTTTTTCTCTATCCATAATAATAATAATAATGTACTTAATAAAAAGAGTTGCAAATATAAATTTTAATAGTTAAAGGATATTTCTATTAGAAAAAAATACTTAAAATAGAATGTAATAAATGTATAGGTAAATTGACAACTTATAAAAATTATAATCTGATTTTCTTTATCAATTTTATTAGACTTATAATCTATTTTTTAGGTATTTTAAATGCTTTCAAAGCAGCTCTCAACACGTAATTTCTATTTATAGAAATAGTTAAATACGTTTTTGTTTTTAAAGAATATCATATATCTATTTTCTGTCGTTTATAATTTTTATATCATAAATTAAATTTTAAATGCCCACAAATGTTGAAAATATTCAACACTATAGTATTAATAAATTAGATAGAAAAAGATAAATGAGGTATTTCAGTTAAATAAATAATGAGTTGAGATATTTAGATAATTAATAAAATTTTTAGAAATAAATTATAGAGCAAATGAAAATAAATCTAAAAATATTAAGACTCTTAAGGTATGAATATGGAGGGAGGATACAGTAATAATTATGAGTAAAAATAAGAACAGTTTTGTTTGTTTGTGATGCGATGTGATAATCTAGGAAAAACAATATATACATTATTTTTTATATTTTTATTATAATTTATAATAACTTAGTTGATCTTGAATTATTATTATAATAATTTCTCTCTTCTCTTAGTTTAGTGATTGTTCCTTTATTTTTTAAGGTAAGAAACCTCTATTTTATAGATGCTATTTATTTGATTATAAAAGTAAATATCACAGGTTTGGTTTATCAGAAGTATTAGTCGTTGATGAATGAATGAGGTCTATCTATCTAATAAACGAGAGTTAGTTAGGTGGATGGTTGGGTGGATGTTTTATTGATATTAAAATATAAACTCTTAACACAAAATAATTTTTTAAGTAGTGTTTTATTGTATGATTGTAGGTGTATTTAGGGAATATTTATATTAATTTTGTTAACATTTGGAAAAATTTGTTGTTATTTTTGTAGCTTTTATTTATTTAGTTGACAATAAATAATAGTTTTTTTTACACAAGTTTCTTCGATATAGAAGAAAGTTTTGATTATTATAGGATAGAGGTAAACTGCTTTCCTCAAAAAACTTGTTGCGTTTAATCATAATACTGATAAAATCAGTTTTCATGTAAAAAGTAGCCAAAATATATACAAAGTTAATTGGATGATATCCTATTAAGAATCATTAGATCAGTTTTTTAATTATATTGTTTTAATTTGTAGCCATTTTTTGTTAGTAAAAAAATTTTATAAATCATAGACCTGATGTATTTATAGTTTGTTTGTTTGTTTATTATTAATAAAACTACTCAAAATAATACACTGCTTCTCTCCTTAGACTAATACTAATTGCTAGTTTCATTTTAAGGCCTATTAGTTTATTAAGGGTTGGATTCTTTAGGTACTGATATCTTCTTTTTTTATTAATTTTATTGGAAATCACCTCTAAAACCCTTATGAGGAGTTTCCATTCTTTTTTTGATTTATGTTTTTTCTTATTTTCCAGTTTAAATGAGTTATTGGCCTAATTAATTAAATTGGTTAGTTAATAATTTCTTTATTTAGAAAATATTTTATAACTTACATTCATCATTATTTAGGTTGAATCTTGCCGCATACTTTGTAACAAAGTTAATGTCTTCTTTCTTAATTAATTCGTTGAGTTTCTCTTTCTGGTTCAAAAATTTATTTTCTTTTGCAGTTCTTCTCATAAGATTCTCAGCAATAAACTCTTCGTACTAATTTATTTGAGGTGGCCCAATTGGTTGGCTATAATCTTCATACTTAGACTGATGTTTATAGAATTCATTTAGAGTTAATCTATTTTTAGAAGTAGCATTATAGTAGCTGTTATTAGTTGGTAGAGAATTAAGTGGTGCAAGAATAGGATTTTAGTTATTTCCCAACCCCTATAAACCATTAGCAGCAGCTGCTGCTGCAGCTACCTAGTTTGCAAAAGAAGAGGAAGTTTAAGCAAAATTATTCATATCTACCCCATGTATGATAGGTTGCTATTACTAATTTTATGGTTGCTAAGATGTTTACTTAGCCTAATAGAAAGATGTTCTAAATTACTTTTACATTTCAGGGGTTTTATCATTGTTAGATTATGAATCAAGAAATTCTCCATACTTACTCTTTCTTTGGAGATGCTAAATTGTAATATTTACATTTGCAGAATTATTTATTCCCTAATTAGCAGTGTTATTATTAATATTACTATTACCATTCATAACTTTGATGTGTGAATTATTCTGCTAAATTAAGTTATAGTTATTGCCATTCTATTTAAATGAATCACCACTTTGAGAATTAAGTATTTAAGAATTATTTATACCAACTTGCAGATTCTATTGATTCATGATATTACTTACATTATTTTTTATTATAGAAGTATTATTATTGTTATTGCTGTTGATTGGTAAATTAGCTTGATTTATCGTGTTTTACATACTACTACTGCTACTGATATTGTTGGGATTATTTTATTGGTTTTAGGATTATTATTGGCTATGTAATTGAGTAGTGTCACGTGAAAAGTTACGCTAGTGAGTAATGAGAGGCTAAAAAGGATCACGGACAGGAGGGCTTTATGATTTATTGATTTTTCTAATGTTATAATTCTTAGTAGATTTTTCTATTTGAGAAGAGTTTTGTGGCTAGAGATCATTTACATTATTATTGTCAGCCTAATTCATGCTCAGAGAATGGTTAAACGATTATTATTGTTACTATTTCTATAAAATGTATGAGTTATTCAAATTAGTATCCTTAATACTTCCACCTCCCCATTCTTTCCTATTTGCAGCATAATATGTATTAGTCTTGTATTGAGAGCTAGATTCATCTTAAATACTTTTTTATCTTTTAGAAACACTTTGATAATTATTAATTCCGTTTGTATTAACAATGTTGCTACTACTCCCATTATTGGTATTCTAAATATTTTAATTACTTTTAGGATTAAATGAATCAAAATCTCTGTTCTGTGATTGCTCATCTATGAAAGTTAAACTACCTCTTTCATTTTATCCAGAATTAGTTACATTGCTGTTGAAATTAGTGGAATAATTCGTGCTGTATGACTGGGTTGTGTTATTTGTAGAATATTTTCCTTTTCCACTGTTGTAAGCTTAATAATTATTATGCTGGCTTTGATCGTGATTAGATAAATAAGAATTTCCACTTTAGTATTGTATAAGATAAGGCTGCTATTGATTTGAGGAATAAGAATTAGAAGAGTATTAGTTTTGTTATTAATTCTTTTATGAGTTAGCACTGGTTGTTGAGGAGGGTTAATTAGAAGAGTCAACATTACTGTTTTATTGAGATTGTAGATTTGTCGTGTTGAATGGTTTATGCCTCATCTTCTTGCTGTATTTATCACGTAGTTTCTTTTAAATATTTGTTTATTTTTCATCTCCAGAATCTTAAGTGTTTAAATACTGCTTAATACTCCTGCTATTCTAAGAGTAATCTTAATTTTAATTAGTATGGCCTTATGATTTATCTCTTGTTTTATCTTCAATGCTCTTTCTTTTAGATTTGTTGGTCTTTTGAGTTGCATCATCACTATTTTTTTAATTAATATTTAGAGAAAGATTCTCGAAAAAAATAATTGGTAAGTATTCTCTTTTCGTGTGTTAAATTTTAATTAGATTGAAGAAATAGCATAATTAAATTTATATTTTCTTTTGATATTGCTTGAATTGGATAAAATACTATCCTGCTTATTTTTTTAAGAATTGCTTAATTATTTTCGTTAAATCTTAGTCTATTTCTTCTTAAATTTCGAAATTTATTTCTTGAATTCAAATAATTCCTAAAGATTTCTAAAAAATTTTGGTTTAATATCTTATTCTAACTTTTAATAATTATTTGAAAATTTTCTAAATTTTTCATTTGCTTATCTCTTTTCACATTTCTCAGAGTTTCTAACCATAAAAGAAATTTATAAATGCTAACTTTGATATTCTAAATTAAAATAATCTAAAACCTTCAAGTATTCTAGTATTAACAATATAAGGGAATATAATAATTTCTTACTGGCGAAAATTGTCTGTAATATTAAGATCTGCTTATGATTCTCTGTTTGATTCAGAATATTCCTCATCGGTTTCATGAATTTCAAACTCTTCTTCCATGTAATCCTTATATTCTCCAGAATTCTCATCAAGCAAAGATTATTAACCTTAACTTTTATTTGATCTTTTTACTCTATGTTTACTGTTTTCTTTAAGAGCTTCTTCTTTACTAGCTCTGTTTGACCTTGATTATTTATTATTCTCATCTTAATTTTATTGTATTTTACTATTCTTTGGATTATAATTTGATTGAAATTAATCAGAATTTCCCATCATTGTACTTAGAATTGATTTACTTGGTTTTTCTTCAACTGAAGTGTTAAATCCCAAGTTAATAACTTAAAAATTTGATCCAAAAAATTTATCTAAGGTCATCCCCTCTTCTATTATAGGTGCTGTATTATTACTGTTAACATTATTGTTATTACTGATGTTGTTATTATTGTTATTGTTGTTATTGTTACTATTATTGTTATTACTAACACTATTTTCTCTATAGAAAGTCTCTTTGAAGAATCCCTAGCCAGTTGTTTAAAATGAATTATTGTTTCTCCCTTAACGAGTTCCACTCCTACTTTATTATCTATCTGATATGTTAATACCATTTGGAATACTTATCCTAAATGATTTTATAGGAAGGATATAAATTAGTAAAGTTAACGTATATTGTAAAAAATTAAGGAAATTCAAATACAAATTCTATTAATTCAATCCAGTAAAGTTTCTTAAAGAATTGAAAATATAGGAAATGTGTAATTTTGTTTTTGGTTTTATGAAAATAATATATTACATAGACGGAGGAAGATGTTAATTCTTTTATATTGAGTATTGTTATTACTAGCTAGTTCCAGTTGTTATTTGCTATTATTCACTGGTTCCTCCTCCACCACCCATCCCTTATTTTTAGCGAAAATTTGTAAGAGTTTTGTTCAGCTAATTCTACTAGCGGGAACACTTAGAAGTCTCAGGACGTTCTATCTAAGTTTCATTTGAAAAAAAATAATAAATTTGAGTAATATTTAGGAATATTTGCAATTAGATTTATAAGAAGTATTTTCCGTATAGTATTGTATAATTTTTAATACAATTATCTAAGCTAGTGAATGAATTCCTAATATTTTCATTGGATGGATTATCAAGATTCTTAAGCATTAAATATATACCCTAACTACTTTTAATTCAATATTATTTTCCTTTTGTATATCATTTTTCTTTTAATTAATTGCATAATAGCTATTTTATTATTAACTCATTTTTATAAGCTTTTCATCTTTACTCAAAAGATTGAAAATAGTTCTAATTGATATATAAATATGAAAAGGAAGATAACAATTAAATCATTCCTCTACCCATAGATTCTTCCTCAATATTGCTATGCTATTCAATAATACTCTTAAAATAATTAAAGCAATCTTTAATCCCTTTTTATGTCAATATATTCTATAAATATTTTATAGCAGATGAATATATTCCCTAATGATAATAAATATGCTAACTAATCACTTAACGTTCATTATTTTTAATTTAGCTGAATATTTAGATAATCAAAATCTATAATTATAATCCCTTCTGCATACTATACTTCCATACTAATGTCCTACTAAGAATTCATTCACGAACTAAACATAATACTTGAGATTCCTTCCTTATAAAGTCATAAATTTGCTTACTTCCTCCATTTAAGACTGATGCTTTATTAAATTAACCTCAAGATTCATTGGCTGATTCTTTCTCGTTATTATTACTCAAATTACAAATAAACAAAGAAATTATATCAATAAAAAATATTAACTTCTTCTTTATATAATTAATCTCACAAATTTTCCTTCTTTTTTGTTTACTAATGCTATTGGATGAAAATATCTCAAACAGTGAAGCAAAAAATGAATTGAAAAACTTTCTTAGTGTGGATATACTTCATAAACCTCTTCAAGATTTTTATTTGAGAATCAAACAATTTTTTACATAGTAAATTACCTTCTTAGCTACCATCCTATGTAAATATATGCATACTGCATACCTACCTACCTATCTATCAATCTTGACATTTAATATTCTTCTTTTTTTTATGACAGAATATCAACAATAATCAGATAGATTATTTGCTAGTTATAATACAATTTTTAGATTCATTAAATTCTATCAATAACAACCAATCAAAACTATTAAGTATTTAACAAATAATTATATTAAATTTTTATTATTTTGCTGAGTCCTAACTTTATTAATTCTCTCTCTCCCTTCTTCCTTTTTTAAATTTGAACTAATTAAAGAATACTGCAAAAACTATTTTCCTATAAACTCACTAACCTCATTTTTTGAATTCTTTCAAAATTAAAGAGATCATTTCATTCCTCTAAAGCAAAAAAATGATTTAATTATCTACTTAAAATATTTTTTAAAAATCCTAAAAAATAAAGATGAGAATTTACTGATAACCTAAAAATAAAAATAAAAAAATGTACAAAGTAATCTTTAGATACATATATATTTAGAGTAGAGATTCTATTAATATTTTTTCTTTGAATCATTAATCTTAACAAATTTTGTTGAGATTATTAAAATAAGTAGTATAAAAGTATAAATTAATCGTATAAATAACAACAATACATTTTTAAAAATTAATAATAAATAAGGGATGGATAGAAGGATGAATGGATGATTTCATTTATTTAGTCACTAAGAAGTTTCTTACTATGCTTACTACTATTACTATTCATTATTATTTTCATTTTATTTGTTGTTTTCTTATTAATTTTATAATTATTTTTTATCCAATTGATCTTCAGTAAGATTGACTTATTCTTCATCACAACATGATGCATCATTCTTTTTGTAAGCTTCTTGCCAATTATCACAACCTTGGTTGTATTTAGTTTTTTCAACGCCCATCTTATCCCAATATCTTTAATACCAACCGAATTTTTCTTCTTTAGAAATATGCTCACGTCTTCTCTTCATTTCAAGAACAACTTCCCTTTATTCTTCAATAGTTTTTACATTGGCAAGTTTACTTCTAAGATCAGTGTGAATTTAAAGACCAGTATGCAAAAATTTGAAAATATGACCCTTAGAGAAGAAGTGGGGTGTGGGATATTTTTCTGCAAATGATAAATAATCAAGAGCAATTTCATCCAAATCATAGATTTTACCACTAAAAAGTGCTGGGTTTTCTAAAAGGCTTTCTGCACTCATAACACCATCTACTCCAGTATAATCTAAACACTTTTAAACATCCTCAAAATTGTAAATACCTCCATTAGCAAAAACAGGAATACTAAGCTCATCTTTAATTTATTTGATAATATCCCAATCGCATAAGCCTACAGTGTCTTTATTTTATTCCTTTGTACGTCCATGAATTGTTAAAATTGAACAGCCTGCAGCTTCAATTTTCTTAGCTAAATCAATCTATAATTAATTAATTAAAAGAAGTTTAGATATTTTTTCTATTTTAAAATATTGTGGTGGAATTTAGAATAATAGTATTAAATTTGCTAATTTGTTAACATATGAATGAACCAAAAGTTTAATTAGCAATTAGATGATATTAAATCAAATAGGCCATGTAATTTATGTTATCTGCATTAATTTAACTCTAAATTATCCTTCATTTCCTATGAAGAAGTATACTAAATGCTATCTTTTGCTTTATTAATCTAAAATAATCCAAAAATATTTACTGTTTATTAACGATTAGGGAGCATACGAATCTTGCAAGTAACAGGAATACTTAGGTTTTCATGTAATTTTTTTACAAGAGCAACAATTGTGTCTGGTTCGCTCAATAAATATGATCCATATCTTCCTCTCTTTGCAATACCTTGTGGGCAACCAAAGTTGATATCAATTGCATCGCATTTGTCTTCAACATATCTACAAGCATTTAGCAGAACATCTGGATTGTTACCACAGAATTAAGCGAAAAGAGGTCTATCCTCTTCACAAGTGCTAAAAACCGTATTGAGATAGCTGTATCCTTAATCCTAAAGTACTTTACTGTGAATCATAGGAGTATAGCATAAAGTTGTACCATATTTTCTGCAAAGCATGCGGAATGCTAATTCTGATTAATCAACCATTGGTGCGCATACATATTGTGGAGAACCTAATTTTTTATAGAAATCGTATCCATGGAGTTTTGCACCTTTGTTTAAGTTTGCTCCTGTTGGAATGGGTTTTTATATACGCAACTCCTAAATCTTTCCACATTTGATGCCTTCAGTTGTCTTTTCTAACTCTTTTTCTGAATCTAATTCATGCTTTTCATCCATTTTTTCAATTTCTTTTGATTATTGAATAGTTTTTTCAATGTACATTTTTAGAAGCTAGATATTTTAGATAGGATTAAATGATTCCTTTTTGGATTTGTATTTTTATAAAATTTTGTTTTTTTTACTATTATTACTATATTTTAGCTGATAACTGCTACTTATAAATTACTTATTTTATAAATTGATAGTAAATACACTCAAAGAAAAAGGAGACACAACAGGAACAAAAAAAAAAGATAAATTTTTCAGGATAATTCCTGCAAATAATTAAGAATGGTCAATTTTTTAATTTTGATAAATTGTGAATTTCGTCCCTAAGATTATTAAGGTATATTTAAATTTGGCAAAACAGATATCACTTGGAATTTTGAGTTTTAAATGATAATTTCAACCATTATTTTAAAGATTATAAATCTTTAAATCAAATTAATAATTATAAGTATTTAAGACATTAGTTATTTTAAATTAAGTTATTTAATAAACTATCCAATATTATTTCATTATCTCAATCAGATATTAAGGAATTTTCTATTGTGGATACTAATTTCTTGAAATTCTTTAAGAAGTCTAGCTTAGCTTAAGATTGATTTTCTATTTCTAATAAAATCTGAAAGTTATAAGAATTATTTCTTCATCCTATTTTATATTTAATAATTCCTTTGTTGTTTTTTCCTATGTAGGATACTTTATAAGTACTGTAGATTAGCTAATATAAGTGCTTTCCTTATTTAGAGCCCTCCCTTATTTAAGAGACTTTAATGGGTAAATTTTATGATGATTTATCTCCTAATATCTCTATATTAAATGAGAGAATTTAGAGTATTTGATTTTTTTTCATCTCTTCAATATAAAAACTATAATAGCCTAATAAACTATAACATTTATTTTAAATAATGTCTTCCTCCTTCTTCAATAAAATTTAATCACTTCAAGCTATAATCACTTAAAAATTATCTGTTTCCCTTTATTGTTTCTAATTGTTTCAGCTGGATATTAATTTTCCATTAATTTTATAATTTAAAAAAAGAAATTCCTTTTATTTAGTCTATAAATTATTCTTATTTTGATTTTTTTTTAGAATTTATGAAAATTTATATTCTATTTTTTAAAAATGGATATATTAAAATGCAATAATACTATACTTAAACAGATAGAATTATTATATAGAAACAAATAAAAAATATTTGTCATTTTGCATTAAAAAACTTTAGGTTAAAAATAGTAATTAGTAGAAGATAGCTTAAGAATGATTAAATTAATTCATAAAGATAATTTAATCAGTTTTTATTAGATAGACAGATAGAAGATTTAGTAAAATAAACAGTATCTAATTTCAATTATGAATTTATTTATTCAATTTCTTTCTACACAATTCATCATTTTAGTTTGAATTCACCTTTACTCTTCCTTTCATTGGATAAACAAAACCTTTATAAATACCTATAATAAAGAAGGAATAAAGAAATAAATAAATTAATTTAATAAAGAGATAAAGGGTAGAAATTTAAAGAATAAACAAGAATGATAGTAGGATTAAGGATATTCTTTCTAAAAGGAAAAATAGAAAGAAAGTAGTAGCAACTATTTGTTACAATTAATAGAAAGAAAGATATTGGTAAATAACTCTATCTTCTATGATTCTTTTGAAAGAATATCTTGAAGAAATTTAATTAGAAGAATAGAAGATATTTGTTAAAAAAATTAACTCTGATCCTATTGAAAATTAATATAAATTTATGCTCACTCAATCCTTATCAAGAAATTATAATAAATTAAAAAAATATTAAACTAAAAATAGAGCAAATAATAGAAAAGTAAAAACATAGTTTTAAAAATGTCTGATCCTATTTATACAAACATCACAGCTTCTCAAGAACGTAATTATTACTTACTTCTATATTTTATATTTCAACAATTAGCTGACAATTTT
Organism: Tetrahymena borealis; assembly: GCA_000260095.1. NCBI lineage: Eukaryota > Ciliophora > Oligohymenophorea > Hymenostomatida > Tetrahymenidae > Tetrahymena > Tetrahymena borealis. Next base: position 365,743 of record AHAN01000881.1, on the reverse strand, counting down.
TAAATTGAAAGCTGATATAGCTTAAAGTTACAAGTTTAGCATCAAGAATTCTTTTTAAAAAGCGAATATAAAAGTGAAAAATATGAAAAAATCTCACTAAATATTATTATTTTTATTAAATAGCTATTGTCATGGAAAGCATGTGTGTTAACTGTGAAGAAAATGGTGAAACTACCATGATGTTAACTAAGATTCCAATGTTCAAAGAAGTTATTTTGATTTCTTTTTACTGCAATAACTGTGGTTACAAGAACAATGAAGTTACCTTTGGAGGCAAGATCAATGACTATGCCACTAAGATTAATTTAAAGGTTATCAAGTTTGACGATTTCAAGCGTGATTGTGTTAAGAGTGAACATTGTTCTGTCTTTATCCCTGAGCTTGATCTTGAAATTCCTGCTACAAAGAAGGGTAGTGTCAATACAATTGAAGGTTTTATTAGTAATGCTATTGATGATTTGCAAAGTGATTAAGATGAACGTAAGGAAAAGCAACCAGAGCTCTATGAAAAAATTGAAAAATTCATAGAAAAGCTCCAAGTCCTAATGGATGGTAAAGGCTTCCCCTTCCACTTCATTTTCAATGATCCTTCTGGTAACTCTTTTATTAAGAATCCCTATGCTCCTAACCATGATCCCAACTTGGTTATTGAAAAACTTCCCCGTACTGTTGAATAACTAGAAGCTATGGGTTATTCTGCAGACAATGCTATTGGATAGGTTGAAGAAACAAATAAAAAGTTAGAATAAGAAAAAAATGCTTAAGGTGACCGTATTGTCCACATTGATGCTCATAGAATGGATTTCTGTAAGCCTTACACTGAAGATGTTAAGGGAGAATCTCTTGTTTTCAAGGTTCCTTGTCATTCTTGTGGTTTAGATGGTGAATAGAAGATGTGCACCACTTCAATTCCTTATTTCAAAGAATTGATTATCATGTCTTTCCTTTGCTAATTCTGTGGTACCAAATCTACTGAAGTTAAGCCCGGTGGTGAAATCAGTAAATAAGGTAAGGTCTTAACCATTAAAATTAAATCTGAAGAAGACTTAAAGAGAGATCTCTTCAAGTCAGAAACTTGCAGTTTGAGAATTCCTGAAATCGATTTTGAAATGGATTATGGTACTCTCGGTGGTGTCTATACAACTCTTGAAGGTCTCTTAGAAAAGGTAATTAGATTTAGCAATTTAAAATATTAGGTTTTAGATTTAATTAGCAGAGAAAAGAAAAATATTCTATAAAGAAATTAAACTTTTAAATCATCAATCAATCAGTTAAAATTAGATTTTTAATTTGGCAAAGGATCAATTAATCAATCAATCATATTAAACAAAGCTAGATTTTCAATATTATAAATTTGGCTGAATTACTGATATGATCACTTTTGTTATTTAAAAAAATAAATTATAAAATAAATGAGATAATTTATAGCCATAATAATACAAACATTTAATAAATTTTAATTTGCATTGATTTTCCCAAAAAAAGTATTAAAGTCATCATTTTTAAAATAAATTATTATAATTAGAACAAATTTAAGAAAAACTATTGGATTAATTAATTTTTAATATATAATTAAATTTTCATTACTTAAAAAATTAGATTGAAGATAATTTAAAGGATAACAATCCCTTCGCAGGTGATAGTGCTGATGCTAATTTCAAGTAGAAATTTGAAGAATTATTCACTTTCTTAACTAAGGTTCGTAGTTAGGAAATTAAGGAATGTACTTTAATTCTCAGAGATTTAATGGATAACAGTTTCATTTAAAATCCTTACTACCCTGAACACGATGATGCAGTCCTTGTTGAAATGTTCGACAGAACCGATGAAGAAGATGATTTACTTGGTTTAAAACATATTAAGACTGAGAATTATGGTGAAAAACTCTATAATGAAGAAACCAATGAGGTTATTGAAGAATAAAAGGTTAATTGATAAATAAAACATGATTGAGTAAATAGATTAAAGACAACTAGTTTATTTATACAGTTCAAATATATTTGATAAATTGCTTTGTAAATATCATTAGGTTAATTAGATTAATTAGATAGCTGTATTATTTATATATTTCTTTATTATTTAGTATTATAAATTTATTCTATCTCATTTCATTTTCTATTCTAGCATTCTTTATTATATATCCTAATTATTTCTATCTTAATTTATTTTGAAATAGAGAATCAAAAGATATTTTAATAAATAATTTTATAGTGTAATTCATGTTAAAAAAATCAAAGTTTGTTAATTTTACGCTAAATGACATATTTAATATAACTTTACTGATTATAATTATGTCATTATTTTACTAGGAAATTTCGAATTTAAGTATTCCTTTCTTTCTATCACTTTTCTCTTCGTTTCTTTAACAAAGATTCATCAAAAAAATCGAGGGGCCATGCAGATTTATTTAATTATTGTGTGCTATTATCTTAAATAAATCAGATGCCAAATAAAATATATCTATTAAGAGGAGTTTTTAACCTTGCAATAATATTAAAATCAACTTCAAACAAAAAATTGTTTATAATTTGTTTTGATCTAATTAATTTTAAAAAGATTTTGTTTGGAATATTATAAAAAAAGAATACATTCCTTTATTAAAGCTTCTTCTAGATACATTAAAGTAAATTATAAAGCCAGAATCATAAACAAGGCAATAAAAAAAGGGCAATATTCCTAAAGAAGATAATCAGTTTTGTTAATCACATAAGGTATACATAATTTTCTAACAGGAGCATTCTAAAAGGATTTAAGCATTAATTTACGATAGAAAATATCCTCTTAACACCATTCTCAAACAGAAAAATTTTGGAATTATAATTATTACTGGAAAAAATAATTTCAAAAGATTCAATAAATATAATAGAAAGTGACTAGATAGTAAAGTTTTCATATCGCAAGAGCCTAAGATTGAAGAATAAATAGGAAAATAACCATCTGTTAAGTTAAAATAAGTTCAAATTAGGATTGAAAGAAATAATATAACAATGAAAGAAAATAAAAATTAGTATTCGTATGCAATAAATTAATCAGATTAGGTTCGTAAAAATTCAGAAATACCCTAAAATGTTATAGGTCGTCAATAGAATTAGGTGAATACTAATTCATATTCTGATGATGAAGATTTAGAATTCCACACCCCTTAATTACCAAATAATTAAAACCCTCTTCAGATAGCAGCTTAGCACAATTGGAAAATAGATAGCTCTCGTATAACAAATTCTATGTTTGATCCTCGTCATATTGCATCTCGTTAAATAGCCTAATAAGTATCTCGTCCGATTCCTATTTCTACAATTCTACTCACTATTTTAGCAGTTTTCATATCCGGTTTCAAAGGTACAGCATTCTTGCTTATTGATCTTAGCAATCCAGAAGATGAAACTCAATAAGGCGGATTCATTTTGCGTGCATTTTGGCGTTAAGTGATGATTACACTATTCTTCCTTCCTTTAGTATATTAAGAATACGCAAAAGAGTTAAGGGAAGAAATAGAAGATATGAGATTATATTAAAGAGAACACATTTTCAATAAAAAATGTCTATTTACAATTATTTTTTGTGCATTTGTTTATGCTGTTTGGGTAGGTACAATGGCTTATAGTGTCTTCCACACTTCTATGGTAAATGTCTATATTTTTAATAACATTTATCCTCTCTTCCTAGTTCTATCCAAATTTCTTCCAACATCTTGGTTTTCTAGTGATGAATAGTTAGAAAGATAACCATCAAATAACCTAGAAAAAATAGGAGCTTTATTATCAATTGTTGTTTTAGTACTATTAGCAAGCGAAGATACTTCTGTCATAGCAGCAGAATTGATTGCTTTAGTTGGCGCATTATCAGCAGCAATTTATTATAGCAATTTATAAAAGATAGTGTTTGAATACCCCTGGATGTTAGCAGTTCTCTTACTATCTGGCTTCACTACAGTTTTCTTTGGTATTTACAGTTTGTTATTTGAACACTCTACTTTAGATATGGATACTAACCATGGTTTATTTGGAGTTTTTTCTGTAAAATGGATTTTCATTCATGTTATTATTAGTTTGCTTACTGGTGTTGTAAACACCAAGCTCTTTTCTTATATAAGTTAAAGAATTAGAACTGTGTATGTAGACATGGCAATTATGTCAGAAGCTTTTGCTGCTATGATCTTAGTATTCTTATTTGGTTACTAAGATCTTCCTAATCTCACTTAATGTGCTATTTATTTCTTCTATATAGTAGCATTAGTTATGTTAGCTAAGGGAAAAAGTGAAGCTTAAATTGAATAAATTTCATTATAAGATGATAATAACTTAAGAGCGAATCCAATAGTAAATGGATTCTCTAATCCTAACAACTCTCACAAAAATATTGGATTAGTTTCAAACAATAGAGGGTCTTATCTCCCCCCTAGTGTTTTCGCTACTGGAGGAGGTGCCCAAGGTGGAACTAGTAACTTTGCTACTCCTAATAATAAATAAAATATAACAACTATGCCAATTAATAAGAAAAATACTATTAGTTAAGTAAATGATATGGCAATGACAGATTTCGCCAAGATGAATCTTCTCAATTAGAAAAATAGTTCGATTATTGAAAATACAGCAGAAGCTATAAAAAATGTTAACTACAACTCTTCTAGCTAATATAAAATAAATTCTTAGCAAGATACTGATCATAGGATTTATCAAGATGGCTAGAATTATCATTCACTATAAAATGCACCAATAAATGTTATAATTGAGTAAGATGAAGATATAAATGACTCTCGTTATATAAGCTAAGCAAATAATAAAAACAATAATAATAAAGATGAATAAAAACCAAATAATTTGAATGACTCTATTGCTAATTTCAACTAAGAATTCTTAAAAAATCGTAAAAATAAAGAATATTATTGATTATTCTAAGTAATATTTAATTTATTTGTTTTTTATAAAAATTCAAAGGATTAGAAATTAATTCCTTCATAATTTCTGATTTAATAAAAGTTGTAAAAATTATAGTTGAATTTATATATAGTTAATTTATATTTACTTTGAAACAAAGATTTTATTTATAATTAGTTTATTGATTTAATTTTCTCACCTTTATCCAATTTTATTAAAATCTATCCATAGATTTATAAATTACAATTAATTTCTAGTAATCTTAATTCTAGTTTTTTTTTACTCAATTTATTATTTTATTGTTCATTTTAAAACCTTAAAATTATCAATTTTATTTACTCATTAAATTTTAAAAACCTATTTTTAAAATGGAAAATGAAATCACTAATATAATTAAGATAAGCCAGATTCATAATTAAGTAGAAATGCTCTAACTAACTAATTAACTAACTATTAAAATTAGAAATATGCATTTAATAATTCTAATGGAATTTCCAATGAAAATAAATTTATCTACTGATCAGAAAATAATTAAATAATTAGACGCAATAGCATGCAATCATAATTGATATAACAAATTAATTTGAAGGCAGATAAATATTTTTAATAAGATAAACAATTTCAAAAGTAAATTACATCAAAATTAAGTAAGAATAATGAAATTATTTAGCAACAAATATAAAATCTTGATTAAAGTAGAAGAAAGCCATTATGAATATTCCAAAAGAACGAGAGATTATGAAATTGGATATACTGAGAAAAAAAATTAAAAATTCTCTTACGATTAACTACATCCTCAATTGCTAAAATAAAAATATTAAATAGAATTTAAACTTTCTTCAAATCCAAAAAATGGAAAACTAGCTTAAAATTTGAAACTTCTACTCTTTTAACTATCAAATAGCCTCACTCATTTTCATTTATGCATTACTTAGGATATTTTTTTAACTGAAAATGATATTTTAAATATTTGCTTGGCTGTAAAATATTTATAAAATCTTCAAGATTTAAAGATTTATTATCAAAGATTTCAATATAAAGGATAAAATTTTGATTTGCTAGAAAATATTAAGAAGGTTTACCCTGAGTTAAAGTAAAGTTTATTATGCCTTTCATTAAAATATTATATGGTCTATTCTCTCCCAAGTGAAATTAGTTTATAGTAATAAAATTCTATATCAGAGTTTAGGAATATCTAGCTTCTTGAACTGAACATATTATCATCAGATTAAAATTTATCCTTAACAAAGCTTATTTCGTCTTTAAAGTAACTAAGAAGTATTAAATTATCATTCTCAAAAGCATGTATTAACTAAGAAGATTCTTAAATTTTAGTGAATAGCTTAAAATAATGTAAATAATTGTTTGAACTATATTTATTTCTTAACAGTTATAATGAACTCGATGGTACTTATTTAATCTATGAGCTTTAAGATTTACCTATTTCTATTTTAATTTTAGATATCTTAAATGATATTTTTAATACCTAAGCAATTCTTGAAGCAGAAAGAAGTATGCTAAATAGTGCTCATAGAAAGCTTAAAAAGCTTGTTAAAATAAAGTTTAATTGAAAATAATCTATTCTATAAAGTAATTTTCAATAATTGATTGAATTTCTCAACTATTATTCAAAAATAATATTTTTATGTTATTCTAATTTTATATTACTATTTGAAAGTATATAAACTATGAAAATATATTATTTTAAAAAATAAATTAAATTAGATACATAATATTTAAATAGAAACCAAGATAGATAATAAGGATTGGGTGGATATATGTAGATAAGAAGTTAAGTAGATAGGTATATAGATAGATAGATAACTGGATAGTATAGAAAAGATATTATAGAATATAAAAATATACAAAATGTATTAGATTAATTAATGAATTGATAATATAGAGATGAAAATTATACATCCAGAGTTTAATTAATTTTTTCTTTAGTTATATAATATTTTAATGATTAAGAAAGATTCCTTATTAAAAATAAGTTATTTTTGCTGATTGAACAGTAAGTAAATCAATTGAATTAAAAGGGAGTATGAAAGTTATTAGTAGATGCAGTCATCCATTTCATATTCAATTGTCTAGGGTCAGCATTTTTACCATAAGAATTCATTTTAATTAAAACTGGAGAGTCATTATTAGCTTAATTACTGCTGTTATTGCTAAATCCATTTACAATTATTTTATTTATTAATTATTAGTTGTTTTCTTTATTTGGGGTTTTGTATTCATCATTAGCATTTCTCTTTAGAGTCAAATTATCCCTCTTTTTGTTTGAAGAGAAATCCATTTTTTTGTATTAACTTAAGTCTAATTCTTCTTTAATGGGAGAGATATTATAAGTAGAAGAAATATTGTCAGATGTTTTCTTTTCATTTTAAGAAGAACAGGAAGTAGATTCATCATGGATGGAGTTAGAAGATTAAGGGGAACCATTCTTTTATTAGACGTTTAATTAACCTAATAAATCATTCAATTATTTTATATTCTCTTATTATATTGAGGATTCCTCATAATATTTCTTTTTCTCTTCAAAGCTATTGTCAGTATTAACTGAAATTGTTCTATCTCTTTGGATTATCTATGAAAATTGCTCAATTTTCTCTAGCTTAGACTTTCTTCTCTTTTCCAATCTTTATAAAACTTCATTTGTTTAATTTTTAATTTCGCCACTAATTATATTCTTTGTGTAGTTCTATTCTTACTTGTGCTGGCACAACATAATCTTAGCGTTTTCTTGAGTATCTTACGCATTTATGTATTAAACTTTTAAATTGTGTTCTTTTTGTTATTGCTAAAGAGAGATTGCATTTTTATCACCCTTCAAATCTTCAGTTTGTTCAAATTTAATTTCCTATTTTATTTTTAAAAAATTCTACTTTATTTGAATTTTTAAATTTATGATGATCTTTATTATAATCAGAATTTTATTAAAATCACTTCAAAAAATATGAAGTTTGATTTTAAATTAGACTGTTAATCAATCAATCTTCTTGCTTAAATTAAGAATTAGCTATTAATGAAATTTCTTAATAATTACTCTAAACGCTATTCATCACAAATTTCCCTTTCGATACTAAAACTTTGATTTAATTAATTATTTTGAAAAAATTTCTTCTGTAAATAGGATGAATAAGCGGTATCAAATGAATTTCGTTAATAATATATTTTTCTGTTTGATTATTCATTGATTTTTCTTATCAAATCTAAAACAAATTTAATTTGTTCCTTTTATTTCTGTTCGTTTAGAAAATCACTATTTTATAAAAATAACTAAGTTACCTTAACCTAAGCAGCCACTGGAGTTTTAACTTTTTGTTCTTATTATTTGTTTTACATTTATTCGCGGATCATAGCAGAAGAAACATTTGGCTTTAATAAAAGTGATTAAGTTTTATTCTTAAAGATAAAGTATTTATCGCTTTTGATTGATTCATAATACTCGATTGCACTCTAATATTTATTTTGAGATATATTTTAGAATAAATTGTTTGAGTGCTCATAAGGAGAACTAAAAAATAAATGTTTATTCAATAGTTTTCCTTAGTAGATATTTTTTTTTCAGATAAATGAAAGAATAATCAACAAAGTATTACTGCATAAAGTTCTAATAATTTTTTCACGCTATTCAACTCCACAGTATCCTATTCCATTTCCATTTCTAAAAATAAAAGTTATTCTGCAAAACGAGGAGGTAAGTTTTTTGTCTTAGTTGATTATGCAAACTATTCCTTCATGCTATCAAGAGAAGCATCTCTTCTACTCTTCTACTGCTTTCTACTTCTCTTAAATATCTTAAACATTTTTCTTTCACTAAGTTATCTATTTTGTATATAATTACAGATGCAATAATTTAGATTGATTATTATTAATAATAATAATAAAGATAGAACGTATCTTCCCAAGAGAAATTAATATTTCTTGAGGTTAAGGAGAGTGTTGAAATCAAACTATAGATCTATACTTTAGTAATAGACAATTAATTTAAAAATATATTGTTATAGTGAGAGGTAATGTTACTCATCAGAAATTCCTAATAAATTATAACTCTATACATCAATTCACTATTTTCTATTTTATAAAAATTTTCTATACAATTGATTCTAGTTAATAAGGATAATTAATCGAATAAGATTTAGATAAAATCAAATATATGCCTAAAATGGTTAGCAATTATTATTAATTCTAAATTATGATAATATTTTTATTTTTTTATTGTATTAAATAATCTAAGTAATATTATTAATTAGATAATAAAATTCTTATAATTATTATTAATTTATTCATTAATAGTTTTTACATTTAATTATATTTCACTCTCAATTCAATTTAATTTCTTTCTTAAAATGTAGCATAATATTTTATCATTTATTGTCATTTTTAAATTTATTTCTAAAACTAAAATTAATTTTTCAACCTTAATCCTTCAATTTAGCAAATTAATATCATAAGGTTTTGTGTGATTTTTTTATTTTATTAAACTTAAATTATACTTCAATATTAATTACTCACTCATTATTGCAATCTACATAATTTTATCTAAATGTAAAAAGTAAATTAGTTAGCTCATTATTTAAGAGTTAATAAATAGATCAATTTAGCTGCTAGAAAGAAATTTAATAATTTTAGTTAAGATAAAAGTATTTTACAAATATCTTCAAAGTAACAAATAAAATAAATGATTATGAATTTTATCAAAACAATCGATTTAAAATATCATCTAATCTTATTAAATATTGAAATTTTAAAATAATTAGTCTAAAATTTTGAATTAAAATTATTTATTTTAAATATCTTTGGGGGTTAGAAATTAAAACTAGCTAATTAACCATATATTTTAATTTTAAGCATTATTAAAAATTCAATTTTATTTTAACATTTTTTGTTAAAATATATCCCCATTTCAATTTCATATTCAGAAATTAGAATAAACAAATAAAATCCTCTAAATATTAAAAGTAAATTATGATTTGAAATAAAAGTTTTTTAAAAAATAATCAAAATGTGATATTTATTTATTTTTATACTATTTTGAATTCATATGAAAGAATTTATTTTCCATCATTTCTATTTTGTTGAAAATGATTATAATCTACATTTATTTTCATAAAAAATATCTTGATGATTATATTTATTTTATAAATGATAAAGGATAGATAGATAGCAAGCTAGCAAGATAGCTACTTTAAATAAATATATAATAACACAGATAAGAATTTGTTAAAATTAAAATTAAAGTATATTTATAATAGTATTTTTTAATTTATTTGTTGTTTATGCTTTAAATAAATATTATTTATTTATTGTTTTTTAAGCATTTTAAAAAGATATATTTATGGTAATTGTCTGTAATATAATTATTATTAATTTTCTTCAATAAGTTGAAGAAGACAAGGAAAGTATAAAGAAAATTAATATATTCTCACTTTCCTCTAATTGATTGAAGATTACCAAGAATAATTAGACCTGCGCCTAATAAACTTAGGATACTAATGTCTTTTTAAAAAATACATATTTCAAGAATAAAACCAAAAACAACTTAAGTTTATTGTAATGGGGCTAATTTAGAGGCCTTTTCTAAAGTAATTGCCCTACTGTAAAGCATCTAAGCAGCATAATTGAAGAACGAGAGTAAAAAAATATATATCAAGTTTTGTGGTAAGAAAATTTTAGATGAAAATTCTCCTGTTTAAAGAAGGTCAACCCCACTAAAAATAATACTAGAAATTAAACCATAATGAATAATTATGGAATTGTGGATACTTCCACTAAGTTTTTTGATTATAACTGTGGCTAAACCAAAACTTATACTGAAAAGACTTCCATAAATAAATCCCATCTCACTTGAACCAGAGTTTTCACTAGAAATATCTAAAATCCCAAATAATCCTTTCAGAAAATTTGGTTAAATTACAAGGAGTATTCCAGTGAAACTACAAACAATTGTTACTAAGATATTAGATGAAATAGTTTCTTTGAGAATAACCCCAGCAAGCACTGTGGTCCAGAAAGGCGAAGTCTAAAAAATAGTAATTGCATTGCTTACATTCAAAATGTACATAGCTTAATAAAAACAGTATTAACTAATACCTGTAATGATACATCTAGCAATAAGGAGCTTGTGGACACTTTTTTCCTTAGTGTATAAAGAGTGTTTATTGCATTTTATTAGGAAACTGTTTAAGGCAAGAGATATCAAGCAACGGAAGTAAAGTATTTAGGAAGACCCTATACCATGTAACATTTTAACAAAAATACTTACTAAGACAAAAAAAAGTGAAGAGATGAGTGTATAAGTTATAGCAGCAAACTTTTAAGATGATTCCTCAAAATACAATAGCTTATCTCCAAAGCGATTGAAAATTTTTTCAGAGTATGAGTTAATTTCAATTAATAAGTCTTTTTTTTAATCCATTATCTCCATTTAATTTATTTTTTCTTATTTTTTGTAATATTAAAAAATATGGAGTAGTATTGCAAATGTAAATCAGATTTTATCTAAAACAAACACTACATATTTCTTCATCATATCAAATGCAAAACGTAAATAGATTGATGAAACATCAAAAATTATAAATTAGCGTTTGGGATATTTTATAGCTTAAAAGAGATTAATGTTAATAATTAATTATTTAAGATTACAGAGAAATTTTATCCTTTTTTGAAAGTTTTAATTAATGGATAGATTTTATCCAAATTTAAATTTATTCAATAATTTTTTGGGTAAAAGTTATGGTAAAAGTTGGATAATTTAATCTTAACTAGAATAAAATAAAAGATTAAATTAATGAATGACTAAAAATTATCTTTGACTAAAACTAATTAAGAAATTCAACCTTTTATTCTTCTATGTTAAAGATAATGCTTTAGTTCTCAGCTAGAGCTCCATGAAGTAAGTGTCACTAATAGTTTAAAGTAGATTAATCTTTTAAAAAATGATAAAAAAGAGTGGAAGGTTATGTAAATAAGTTAATTATTTATAAATAAGAGGATAGGTACTTTGATTGGTATTGATCAGTATAAAAACTAAAAGTATAATGAGAATTAATAACTAGAATGATGATAGGATAATTGCATCACTAGATTTGAATAAATAATATAGTGTTGCTAAATACGTAATTAAACATAATACCATAATTAGGAATTACTAAATATAATTATGTATTCAATAATACGATTCAATAACAAAAGGAATAAATAAGGGGTTTGCGGTAAATATTTAAATAAAGCAATTGCCATCATATAATATCTTCTAATTTGAAAATAGTTATATTCTCATTTGGTGACATACAAAATGATTAATGATTGATTAAAAATTGTTTAAAAGTTAAGCGAATTTATGCTTTAACATAAAAGACTTTACTAAATCTAGCCAGAATTTTAAGTATTCAATTTAATATTATGAGTACACAACAAAGAATGAATTATTAATTAATCATAAATCTCCTACTTTTCTAATTCAATACATTTTTTAAATAAAAATATGATGAGTAAATTAAAAGGATCTCAAAATTTCCTTAAAAAGTAAACTTAATAAACTATTTGATTTTTTTAATTAATCAGTCACTTTATAAATGAAGATTTTAAATTCAACAGCAAACATTATTGAGGACAGATAAATATTCCATTCTAAATTATCACATTCTCAAAATATTTGTCAATTTATATTTTTATATGGATTAATATGAAAATTTTAAAAATATTTCTCAGAACAAATCTTACTATGAAAATTTCTTAGAATTCTAATATTTTTTAATTAAACTATTCTACTTAACCACAAAGCCTAGTCTTAATCTTAAAAAAATTAAAATTTTATACTAGATCAATATTAGCTACTTTTATATAACTTAATTAGTTTAAAAATTTTTTAAATTAAAACCTCATCAAATCATCAAAAAACAAGAATATCTTTTTTATCCTTTCAGTAAACTTTATCACTACCTAACCAAGAATAAGAAATGTCATAACATTTTTCTGTTTTAAAGAGTATTTCTTTTTTAAATAATTTTCAAAGCTTTTATTAAAAATTTATAAAATTCTATAATTAATTTGCTTTATTTATTTAATTTAGCTGGATTGAAAATAATTTTTAAATTAAAATGAATGAAAGTTTAAAAAGAATAATTTTAATTTTTCTTTTATTATGAATATATATATTTATCAGAAAAATATTATGAAAATTGTATAAAAAAGTATAGATATATATACATACTTTAAATAATATGAATAATATATGCTTCATTATTTTTGGTCAATTTATTATAATATTTAATAATATATTTGTTTAATTTTGATAAATATTATTTAGCGTTTTATCCATAAATTTTAAAAAGATATTTGTTTGTTTGTTTATTTATTAGTTATTAATTATATTTTCTTAGAACAAATAAAAGAAAATAGTGGAAGTTTCAAGAATAAATATTTTCACTTCCCTCTAATTGATTGAAGATTTCCAAGAATAATTAGACCAGCACCTAATAAACTTAGGATACTAATGTCTTTTTAAAAAATAGAAATTTCAAGGATAAATCCGAAAATTACTTAAGTGTATTATAATGGGGCTAATTTTGATGCCTTTTCTAAAGTAATTGCTCTACTATAAAGTATTTATGCAGCATAATTGAAGAAAGAGAGTAAAAAAATATATATCAAGTTATGTGGGAAGAAAATTTTAGATTAAAATTCTCCTGATTTGAGGAGATCAAATCCACTTATAATAATACCAGAAACTAAACCATAATGAATAATTATGGAATTGTGGACACTTCCACTAAGTTTTTTAATAATAACTGTGGCTAAACTAATACAAAAACTGAAAAGACAGCCATAAATAAAACCCAGCTCACTTGAGCCAGAGTCTTGAGAAACATCTGTTAAAAACCCAAATAAACCTTTAAGGAAATTTGGTTAAATTACAAGGAGTATTCCTGAGAAACTGCAAACAATAGTTACTAAGAGATTAGAAGAAATAGTTTCTTTGAGAATAACTCCTGCAAGCAGTGTAGTCCAGAAAGGTGATGTCTAAAAAATTGTGACAGCATTGCTTACATTCAAAATGTACATAGCCTAGTAAAAGCAGTAGTGACTTATGCCTGCAATTATGCATCTAATCATTAGGAGTTTATGGACACTTTTTTCCTAAGTATAAACAGATTGCTTATTGTATTTTATTAGGATACAATTCAAGGTTAGAGATATCAAGCAACGAAAATACAGTATTTAGGAGGAACCTATACCACTTAACATTTTAACAAATATGCTTACCAATACAAAAAAAAGTGAAGAAACTAGTGTATAAGAAATAGCTGCAATCTTTTTAGAAGATTCCTCAAAATATAATAGCTTATTTCCCAAGTGATTGAAAACTTTTTCAGAGTATGTATTAATTTCAATTAATAAGTCTTTTTTTTAATCCATCTTTTATTTAATCTTTATCATATTTTTGTAAAATTAAATTTTATGTCTAAAGGACTACATTCTGTATATCAGATTTAATTAAAAAACTAAGTATTTTAACATTTCAAATGATTACAAAAATAAATTGAAAGAAAATCCAATATTTATAGTTTCTTTAATTAGTTATAATTAAGACTAATTACTTAAGATTTAGTAGAGATTTTGTACTTCACATTTACAGATAGGTTTTATCAAAAATAAAATTAATTACTACAATAGTGGGTTTTGTAAAAAATTAAGAAAATTACTCATAAATTAAAATTCCGCATTTTATCATTAAAAAATTCTATCTTTTAATTAATTTATCAGCTTATGCTTCATTAAGATAATGTCTTAAAATTTAAAATTGGTTAAGCTTATAAAAAGTAATAAAAGTGAGGGGCTAGTTAAGTAAGTAAGTTAATTACTGCTAAACTTAACTCAAAGTTAAGTTTAATTTTTACTTAATTACAATACTAAAATTAAATATAATTAATTATACATTTTTTTTACCAGATCAGTTAACTAAATAAGTGTTTATTCTAGCACATTAAATATTCAATTATAAAAAACTATCATTATTTGACTTACTATGCTCTATGCTTGCTTGGAACAACTATACACTTAACGATCAGAATCTTTAAAATCTTCTATTTATTTAATAGGCTAAGATTAACATATCACATTAGATAGACATAAAATTTTTTAGAATTATACCATTTCAAATGATTTGTATCTATCTATTTATCACAATAAATTTTTTAATCCTGATTCTTGCTTTTTAAGCCTACACTAAAGAATAAATCTTAATAATTCGCTTATTTAAGTAAAATTCATCATAATAATAAATATTAAGATGGGACTGCAAGTCAGTATTTAATAGTAACCAAAATAATTAAAAAGAATTTATACTAAAACTAAAGAAATTCAAATAATGATGATATTATTACTTCATTAGAATTTAAAAGATAAAAGTAAGCTACAATTTACATAATTAAAATTTGTATCTTAATTTTGGAACAACTATGGAACAAATTTAATAATGTATTCAATAATGCCACTCAAGAATAATTAAAGGAATAGTAAATATAAATATGGGTGCTCACCAGTGTTTAATAGTAACCAAATTATAAAGAATTTATCTTTATGCTAAAGAAATTTAAATAATGATGATATTATTACTAAAGAAAATTGTAAATTGCAAATTATGCATTAAAATTTGTATCTTAATTTTGGAATATCTAAGTAACAAATTTAACTATTTATTCAATAATACGATTCAAGAACTATTAAAGGAATTCTATTCTTTTTTTGATGTAAAATTAATCTAGAGAATGCCATTACATACTTAAGAATTTAAGAATAATATATTAGTTGGCATGAAAGACTTCTAGTAATATCAAATTATAAGAGGGGGGTTTTAATATTCTTTTAGGTATATAAAAGGTAAATTGAATGAAATTATATAAAAAAAACGAATGATACCCAGCAGTGATCCCCCCCTCCCCCCCCCCCCCCCATTATTTTCCTTTAAGCTAGAAAATGAAGATGAAATTTTTTAAGTTTTTAGTTCTAATCATAAGTAGAATTAATTGTAAGTTAAATAATCAATATGTATTAGTCAACCATTTTATACTTTAATAGCTTAAGTTTTTTCTTAACCATTCTACCTCTACTAAATTCATAACCACTTATTAGTTACCAATTTGGTCAATAAAATTTTCCACAATTAAAATAATGTCTCTCCCTGAATAAAAAGAATGATAAATTAAATTAAGAATAATTTGAAATTTTTATTTATATACTTTAAATATTAACTTAAATGTAATTTTAGAGTAAAAATTGCTTTTAATAATCTATAAAATAATATTAACAAAAGTAACTTTCTAAATATTATATAAATATATGTGTTATTTAGGTGTTAAAAGAAAAAAGAAAAAAATTGAAAATCTGATTAATTTCCACAAAATTTCTTAATCTATTCCAGATTACCATAAATTGTAAAACTAATTAATAATCACAAACGTATTTATCGTTTATAATTGAATTTAAATCTTTGACAAGCTTGAAATCATCAATAAAATATAGTGGTTTTGAATGAAAGTGTATGAATCTTTCTAAATAATTTTATATAAATGGTTACAAATTTATATAAATACATAAAATAGCTCAATTTGTTTTAAAAGAATGTGATTAAAATCCACTAAGTAAATTTCAAGATAAATTTACTCATAAAATAATACTCAAGACTTTATTTTTGTTTTCTTTGTAAATAATTGAATAAAATAGATACAATTTTAAGCAAATTTATACATAAAATATATATTATTTAGTTAAAATTAGAATATCATTAATTAAATAGAGTAGTTAAAAAATGCTATAAATATAACACAGATAAAATTTTCAGGTAAAAAGATATCAAAATTAAATTCCCCTTTTTAAATCAAATCTAAACCTGCTATAAAAGTACCTGAAATTAATGCATAATGAATAATAACAGAGTTTTATATTCCTGAACTTAGTTTTTTTACTACCACCATAGCAACACTGACAGAAAAGCTATAGAAACCTCCAAAAATAAATCCAGTAAATCTTTCAGCCTAGTTACCTTAAAATGTTTCAAAAGTAATTCCCAAAAGATCCTTTACAAATGGAGGTTAAATAATAAGTAGAATACCAATAAAACTGCAAATGAGAGTTAAAAAAAGATTAGGTTTAAGCCTCTCTTTTAATATAATCCCTGCTAAGATAGTAGTCCAAAAAGGAGAAGTTTAGAAGATAGTAATAGCTTCACTAACATCAAGCATATACATAGCTTAATAGAAACAATAATGACCAATTCCAGCTATAATACATCTTGCCATCAGAAGTTTATGAAGAGCTTTATCATTAGTATATGGATTATGATCCATAAAACTAATTAAGGTAGTGTTAAATAAAAGGGATATTGATGACCTAAAGAAAAATATTTGTGAAGATCCTAACCCATGAAGAGATCTAACTAATTTGCTCACTATTACAAAAAATAGTGATGAAATAAGAGTATAAGTTATAGGTGCTCCTTTCTCATACTTATTCTCATAATCTATGAACTTGCTCCCAAAATAGTTAAACACATCCCTGCATAGCTAATGCATGAAGCCAAGCATTTTTTATCCCTTATATTGTAATTCTTATTTTTAAATTCTAAATATACTTAGAGTTTATTTTAATTAATAAACAAATAATTAAGTGATCTAAGTTAACTCTTAATATTCCACTATATATACCCAATCATTAATTCTAAAAATAGACTATAAAGTTAAAGTTTAATCCCAAATCTAAAAATACTTTTCTTTTTTCTATATAACTTCATCAGAATTGTTAATACTTAGAAAACTGATAACTATAATCTTAAAGGTAGATTTACTGCTATTAAAAAACTAAGATCAACTAACATAATAATAAATAAATATATTTTGTTATAATTAACTGAATGTATAAAAACTAATTGTGGAGGAGAGAAATAATTATATTTTAAGGTGTAATCTTTATATTCTTTGTTTTAGCAAAAGTATACTTAGAAAAAGAGTAAAGTATGATTATTAACTAATCTCAATTAAATTGTAATCTGAGTTCTAGATTTTATCTAGAAAACTCCAAGATTTTTTATAAAATTGCATCTAACGCATAAAACTTAATTCTCGTTGTTTATAATCTAATTTTTTTTGATTACAACAAAGATAAATAAATATCTTTAAATATGATTATGCTTTAAATTAAGATTAAAAATTAATGATATGCATATTTAAATGGTATTAATTTTAATATATATTCATTAGATCGAATTTAAAATAATGATTGACATTTTTAATATTAGAACTTGTTAAATGCTATTATAGATAATTAATTTATCTTACAAAGTTATTCAATATTAATATTTTTTATTTTATTCATTTTTTATTTAGCTAAATAAAATATCATATAGAAAGGAAAAAATTATGACCAGAATTGGTTAGAAAAAGAAATAAGATATTTAAACTTTCTCTAAAAACTATCATAAAAATTTAAAAATTAATTAATACTCTTCTCAAATTTTTAATAGTATAAAATCAATTTAATTTTAGATTATTTTGTTTACTTTACTAGCAAATTTTAATTTATTCTAGACTCAAAATAGTATAGTTCTATCCATAAAATACAATATTTACTGCTGATATACAAGGAAAACTAATTTTGGCTGAAATAATATTATTTTAGATAAATCGAAATCTATACTTTTAATAATTCAAAATTTAGTAATAATTTTTAGTCTGAAATTCAACATCTAATTTAATACATTTAATAATACTGATGATTTTTTTTTAAAAATGTTTACACTCATTATTTAATAGAATTGTATTTTATATAAATGAATCATACTTTAAAAACTAAAATAAATTATTTGTTAATTTAATAATAGCTAACTAAAGCCATACAAAATAAGAATAACATACAACCAATATCGATAATAAAGAAGTTAAATAAATATTAGATTGTATCTATTCAATTTTATAGTTTTAATAATAAATATTTATAGAAGAAGTTATTCAATTAGAAACTGATTTTTAATTAAAAATGATTTTATTTTTTAATAATTTATATGGTTTATTAGATTAGATTATTTAAAATCTGTATTATTTTAGGAATATTTAGCTATTCTTTGTAGAAATTCTCACCATTTACCTTTGATGGATTCAATATTTCCAAATATAATAAGACCAGTACCAACTATGCTTAATAAACCAATTTCTTTGTGAAAAATGGTTATTTCAATTATAAATCCGAAAAGAATCTAAGAATAAGTTAATGCTACTAGTTTAGATGCTTGCCCAAGCATAATAGCTCTACTATAGAGAATTTAAGCAGCATAGTTGAAAAGTGCTACAAAAAATACACGAATAAGGTTTTGAGGTAGATAAATATCCATATTAAAATCACCCTTGTAAATCATATCTATTCCACTAATAAAACAAGTAGAAAGTAAAGCATAATGAATTATAATAGAGTTTTATATTCCTGCACTTAGCTTTTTCACAATAACCATTGCAATACTTACTGAAAAGCTTTATAGACATCCAAAAATAAACCCTACCATTCTTTCACTTTAATTGATTTCTGCTTATTGCTCAACAGCTATCCCTAAAATTTCTTTTATAAAAGGAGGTTGAATGACCAATAGAATTCCTGTAAAGCTACAGATAAGAGTAAGGAAAAGATTGGATTTTATTTTTTCTTTCAATATAATGCCTGCAAGAATAGTTGTCCAAAATGGAGAAGTTTAGAAAATAGTAACAGATTCGCTTACATCTAACATATACATAGCTTAATAGAAGCAATAATGACCAAATCCTGCTAAAACACATCTCATCATTAATAATTTATGAAGACCCTTGTCATTAGTATATGGAGAATGATTCAATAAGCTAATTAATATTGTATTTAGAAATAGAGAAATTGAAGATCTCAAGAATAATATCTATGATGAACCTAAACCATGTAGAGATCTAACTAATGTTCCTACAACAACAAAAAAGAAGGAAGAAATAAGAGTATATGCTATTGGAGCACCTTTTTTGTATTTCATTTCATAATCAACAAACCTATCTCCAAAATAGTTAAATAGCTATTTACTCAGCTAATGCATTGAAGTTAACATTTATATCGATCGAAGTCTTATCCTTTTTGAAATAAATTACACTTAAGTTTTTAATAGATCTAAATATATTTACTCACTATTAATTATGTGGTTCTATTTTGTTCTTATATTAAGACTCAATATATCCTTTCACCCATAAATAGATCTTCTAAAATTATTATTTAAAATTCATTTAATTATTTTTAAGAAACATTATCTTACATTTACTATTCTTTTAAAGTAATCTTATACTTAAACTTGAGTAATCAATATATTTATGTCTATAAATAAATTCTTTTAACTAAAAGATAAAAAATCTTAGAAATCTTATATTAAATATTTGAGAAATGTGGAGGAGAATAATAATGTCTTAAAAATTTTAATTATTAATAATAATTAAATATTAAATAAACTTAAAATGGTTTTTTTAAAGAGCTGATATTAACTACAATATCTTTTTAATATTTTAAGGTTTCATAATAAATTAAATTACATTTATTTTATTAATTATTAGACAATCAAATTTAGTATTTTTTATTTTGAATTTTTTATCTATTATTAATTAAAATGTTATACCTCTAAAATTACTCTTTACTGCATTTAGCTAATAATATTAATTTTTCACAGATCAATTTTTGTAAAAGTAATTAATCAAAGATATTTCCCAAGATCAATTATTTCTAAATAATAAAGATTTTTTATTTATAAAATATTCTAATTTACTCTAATCTATTGACAAGATTTCATTATAAATAATTTAATTTATTAAAATAGAATTCAAAAAAACAAATTAGATTTTACATAAAAATCTATTATCTTTTAGAAATAGTTAATTGGAGATGGTAGGTATATTTAAATAAAAAATAAATCTACTACAAATAATATTTATAAAAAATAATTGAATTAAGCTTGCTTAGATTGTAATTATTTTTTTATAGGGCTTAAAAAGATGATATAAATTAAAATCATTTATTAGTTTTATTTTAATAAATAATAAACTTTGAATAAAAGTATTTGACGATTGTTTATGCGCTACATTTTAAACGAAGTTACATTTTAACAAATTTTATGATTATAAATTGCGTTGAAAAATTTTGATTCAGTTATTCATAACTATAGTAGTGTTAAACAGAAAGTAATACTAAGGTTAATTAAGTTGGGTTAATCAACAAAGAGATAACAATTTTTATAATAATTAAATACCAATAAAATAATATAAATAGATAGATATATCAATAATAAAGGCATAGAGGTTTAATACAAGAATTCAAAATAAAGCATACATCTTAAATAATAGCAAGCATACAATAGAAACCATAGGCTTATTAGTAACCAATAAATTGATTCCGTTTGATATTAATGAGTAGGAGCTTTGATTTATTCATTTTTTTAAATTTTGTATTGGCTAAAGTAGAATCTAAAATGGAATTTAAGTTATAAAATATAGGCAAATAACATTATTCTTTAGATTATCATTTTAAATCTCATTAAAAACAATTGATAAACAAATTTGAAAAAGTCTCATATAGAAAATTAAAGCATACATTTTATTAAATGCCTTTGTTTTCTATTTTTATTAATTTCTACTAGCCATTTTTAATTATTAGATTAAGTTAAAAAAGGGAAATACATAGATGAAAAAGCTAGCTCTTTCCTAATGATAACGTTTATTAAAATTATTAATAAATAGAGATTATAGAAGAGATAGAAATGAATAAATTGAGTTGCAAGGAGAAAAAGATTCATAGTGTGCGGAATTTAAGATTTATTAGAATAGAACTAACTAAAAATAAATACTTTATGATTGATATCTATAATAATAAGCTCTAAAATTTTAAACTTATAAATAAGGGTAATTAATCCTAGATAACTACATTACCAAGTGATTTGTTGGAAATAACAAATTACTTTTAAAATTCAAAATCTATTTCAAAATTTAAAAAATACTTTCAACAGAATATAGTAATTTAGTAGAGCTTACAAAATTCATAGATTCCTATTTTAAAGCTGAAAACAAATCAATTATTAGGAGGAGGATGTGGAACATCAAAAAATTAAGTAGATGATGTTTAAAAAAAATTATAAAAGGAACGTACTAAATCTCTAAAGACTAAGCTGACAAATTTTAAGATAGATGATTAATTTGTTAGCGAGTATAAAGAATGGATTTATAATTATGATATAATTATAGAGAATATGTTGAGTCCAGATTTACGCTCTCCTGTTCCTAAATCTACTACAGATTTAATGAAAAAAGATTAAATTATTGCAAATGACGAAAATATACATAAAGACGAATCAAACAAAGATAAGAATGAAAATCACCATGATAAAAAGGTAAAAAAAGATTAAAAAGAAAATGATCATAATAAGAAAAATGAAGAAAAAGAAGAGAAATTGAAGAAAAAGGAAGAGAAATAGGATGAAAAAGAGCTTAGTGACAATGATTCAGAAAATAGTGAAAGTAATTAGGAATAAGAACAAACTAACCTAAGAGCTGAAATTTTCAAACTTGAAGAATTTTTCTATAAATTTAGAAAGAATTTAGGAGATGATATTGCAAAATACAAGACTTATTATCAGGAGATATTTGAAATTTATCTTTAATTTGCATTTTTAAGTTCAAACCAGTCTAGTAGCGACACAAAAGAATTAATTGCCACATAGAAAAAAAAACTTGGAGAGATGAGGGTTATTTTAGAAAGTTAAATGAATAAGTAGCCAACCCTAGATTTAATATTCTATTTGAATCTATTTGAAAAGATAAGAGATGGCAACTTCAGTATCCCAAATGTTAAAAAACTAACAAAATTAATAAATCAATTTAAATACGTTGTTTCTAAAACTTGTACTGCAGGTTCAATAGCTATGTAAGTATTCAATGGAAAAGTTATGGTTGGAATTGAGAATATATTTAGCCTTTATCAATCAATACTTTCCGACATTGAAGTATCTGACTCTAAAAACTTATTTTAACTCCTTTTCCAAATACAAATTGAGAGAATTCAATCACTTTAATAAAAAACAGATAAAAATATCTTGAATATATCAAACGAAGTTATATTTTACATTCAAAAATTCAATAAAATCATTGAAGATAAAAAAGATGAAGAATAAGAATCCCTAATTATATATTTTCTTATTAAAGTAAATCAGCTGATGGAAAAATTATTAAGCATAAAATAATAAATTAAGGGTGAAAAAAACGAAAAACTCTTATAAAGTAAGCTATAGGAATTCAGTGAATAAACCTAGCCAATTCACACAGATGTACTAAATAAATTTATCTTGTATCTTATCTAAGAAGGCGAAGATGCATCCTTTTTTGATATATTTAAAAAGCTATTTCATTTGTAAGTCGGCAATTTTCATTTAAGATATATAACATTAAGTTTATAGTTGAAGATAAGAAAATTATTAAGTATGAATGGGCAAGAATAAGATCCTCTTTTTAAATTATTAACTATGAATTTATTCAGGAGATATCTTGAAGAGACTGAAGAATCAGTCAAAAATCTCTTATACACAGATTATTACTTCTAAAAATTCCTTAAAACTGGAAGTAAGTAAAAAGATTCTTAGCTTAAAGAAAAGCTCATATGTGATGAGTAATTTATAAAGGAGTATCTCGAATTAGATAAAACATGGAAATCTAGAATCTTGTAAGTGAATAAAGGAGGAGAAGGGACTTATAAACTATATTAAACTTTTGATTCTGTTTGTTAAAAGTTAAAAGAGAACTCCAAGATAATTACTCAAATAATAAAATGAATTTTGAAATAAAAAATATATTAAAAAAATTACTTTTTAATAAAAGTAAATAATCACTTTATTAAAAAATCAGTAACATTTATTGATAATTTTTAACAGATTTATTTTTTATTAGGTTTTTTGCATATTCCTATCACCCTGATTTTTAATTAATTTTTTATCATCAAGTAAATATGCATAGTATTTTTCAATTAAATGATATCTAATTATGAAGATTTTTAATTTTGATGATCGCTATTTATCTATCTATCTATTATAAAAATGTAATTTTTAATATAAATATCGGATAAAAAAGTAAATTATAAGTAGAGATATTTGTTTATAAATTGCCAATAAATAGTAAGATGATTATCTAAAATTCAAGATATTCTATACTAATTATCCTTTTTGATTGGTATTTGAAAAACTCTATTGAATTAGGAATATAAAAAAATAACTATGCATTTTTGTGATAATTTAGATATCATTGTTAATCATTCCTTGCCTTTTACAACTATATTTTGAAGAATTATTAAAAGTTTTAAAAATTGATTCTTTATATTTTTATCACGCTTACTTTACTGAAACTTACATAGATATGAATAAAAATAAATAGAATTCTTAATAAAATATAAAGGGTAACACAAACTTAAAGCGTCCACCTCTTGCTTCATAAAATTAAAGAAATGCCGTTTAAATACGTTCATCTTCTCCTAATACCTAGATTCAATCCAGAAATTTTTAGTCTAGAAATCAAAATAATAGTAATGCAAATAATAAAGATTTAATAAGTAGTGAGGGTTCCAATTAGATAAATTAAAAGGGCTTGCGTCCAACTTAAGCACAATAAAAATAAAATTAATAAGTACAGTAATAGGTTTAGTAATAGCAAAGTAAATAATAAGCAAATAACTCGAATCTATAAGGTTCAAGTTAGCTCTTTTCAGGCATAGCATAAGGACTTTATTCTGAAGAATACCCTTTTCATTAGATAAACAATTTAGTTCATGAGTATTTGCTTAAGAATAATTTAGTGAAAACATTAGATACATTTTAAGATGAATTAACTCAACCTTTATAGCCATATGATTAGAGTAGAGGATACGAATTTCAATTAATGGAAGTAATTAGTTCTTTTACTCAATTTTTTTATTGTTAATTATCTAATCATATCTTACTGAATAACATAGAAAAATGAAATTTATTAACAATTTGCTTATTAGCATTTATTTTTAAATAGATACGATCCATATAATGGTTAAAGATAATAGAATATTAATTAAAGCATTAAATTATTTATTTTTCTTAAATAAGCTAATAAAATTATTATCATTAATAGCATTTTAAGAAAGGCGAAAGGGATTTATTCTTTCAGAAATGGAACAGGTTTTTACCTCTAAGCATATTAATAGGGGATGAAAAGGTGACTAAGCTAGAATTTTACTTATAGATTTATTTCTTTATCTTCCCAATTCATCCATTCTTTAACAAGAAAGCTTCGTAAATAGGCAGTGAGAGTATAAACTCATTTAAAGAGTATTTGGATAACCGAGGTGCTGCCCTTGCAAAAACAAATGAATTTTTGTAATACTATGCATTACCGTACATACCAAGACCTTTAGAGCATCAAGCATTATAGCATCTATTTTAAGAAAATTGGATTTAGAGTCTGAGATACTAGTTAAATTAATTTTTGGCATCTCTTTATGACAACCAACCTTTACCATTGCTCTTCTATATTTATTAAAGTTATTGGAATAATATAAACAGTGCTGTTAACACTGATGGGAACAAGATAGGAGGAAGTGCAAATACTTTTGCATAATAAGGAGAATAGAATAGTAATAGTAGTAATAACATATTTTCTGGTCCTTCATCTATTAGTAATTCTCATTAACCTAAAATGGTAGAATCTCTTACTATGAACAATAATAATGAATATATAGATTAGTCAGCTTACATGAGAGGAGGAGGAGGAGTTGGTAGTAGCCATGTAAATGTTAGCCTCCTTTAAAACGAAAACAGAGAGCTTGTTAATGTTGTGAAATAATTCAATGAAAAATATATAATGCTTTAAAATTAGAATAGAATTGTATCTGAATAAAATAAGTAGATTATTATTGAAAGCCATCAAAAGTGGATTGCTACTGCTAACGAATTAGTATAAATATCTAAAAATGTAATAAATTAATTAATTAATTGGCTAATTAAATTTATAATTTTAACTGTAAAATACTTTTTGATAGAATAGTATTTTATGAGCAATTTAAATCTGTTTTTTTATCATTTTTTTCAATTTTTAGCTGAAATCCATGATTGATGCAAACTAAATGAAAGGAATCCCATTCAATTCGGAATCATTGAATGCTTTATAAAATAGAATTGAGAAGTTTGAAAGTTTTCTAAACACTAATATTGAGGATCTTATTTCTTAGAGCTAAGATATTTCATTATTCGATAAACAAAGCTTTTTCTATGATAATGAAAATGGAGCAAACTCTGACTTTTTGGTTAGTCCTGCTCCTTTAAATTTAATAGGGGGATAAAGTAATTTTTGGAAAACTTAGAAATATTATTTGAAACTTTTATGTAAAATTAATTAGATTTCCAATTCTAAGCTATAGCACATGATCCTTTAAAATATGAAAATCCCTATTGCCCATTAGATTTCCAAAATATTAAGAGTTTAATCATAAAATAAGAAGATCCCATATTATGTTGTGCAGTTTTGCAGGCATTGAGATGGAGAGTTTCAAAAGCAAGGGGAGCATATGTAAGAAGAGAAATTGTTGTTACTTATGCAACTTTTGATTTAATTGGTTGCGATAACCCTGATGATTAAACACTATAAAAGGCTTTATTCTAAAGAGATTTAAGAATACAAGAGTAATAGATATTTATTAAATAAGATAATTTGATAAATCAACTTATTAAAAATTAAATTATAAAAAGATTTGCACTGAGATTAATTAATGCAATGGCTTCAGATTTCTTTGGCAGAACTTATCTTATAAAATCTGATAATCTGGCTATAATTCTGATAGATATTTTAAGAAAAGAAGTAAGCAATTAAATATAAATAATAGGATTTAGTAAACTTATTTCTAACTTATTAGAAAGAAGATAGCTTCACTAGAAGAAATGCTTTAGGTGCATTATAAAAGCTTTCTCTAAGAAGAAAACCTTAAATTGTTATGATTAATAATAACTTAATATAATGGATAGTAAAAACTTTAAGAGATGAAAAAGATACTTTATCTGAATATTCCTACGAATATGCTACAGCATTATTTATGAATCTATCTTTAAGAAGCAGTGGAAAGCTTAAATGTGAGGACCCTAATGAAGGTGTTTTAAATGTTCTTAACGACTTGCTTGAACACGAAAATATGCAAGTAATTAACAAATTAAATTCTGTTTAATTCATTATAAAACTAATTACAATCTATATTTAGGTTAGAACTTTTGTTAATGGTACTCTTTACTCCTTACTTGGACGCTAATCACTTAGAGAGCAAGCACGTGCTATGGGTATGAGCGAGATTCTTACTTTCTTGATGTAAAGCAGTGATGAACGTTTCACAAAATAAATTTAGTATATTATGGATTAGTTACATAAAGAAAAGCCTGATGATGATGCTATGAGTGATTCCAATGAGGAAGATAATGATGTCGATGACATTGATGATGAAGAAGAAATTGGAGAAGATGAATAAGCAGATGATTTTATTGAGGAAGCTAGTAATATCCCTCTTGGAGAAGAATTACTTGTTAATCAATACAAGCTTGAAGGTGCTGAAGCTATAAAAGTAATAAATAAAAATATTTAAAAATTTTAAACATTAGTGTAACCTTATTTTATTTAATCTAAAAGCAATAAAATATAACTAAAAGAATAATTCAAGATTCTCATAATTAAAGAATGCTATCTTCTGCTAATACGAATGTCCATTAAAGTTATGTTGGATACCAAAGAGGAATTACAGATATTCCATTTAATAGACCAGCTACACCATCAATGTCAACAAGTTATATTAGTCATACTCAGAAAACTAGCTAGAATTATAGATCATAGCCAAGTCAATAACAGCAAAGGAATGCTACAGCAAATAAGAATATTAAATAGGCAATATCAGCTACAATCTCTAAAGACGTTAGTTAAAAAAGCATATTAGAATAATAATAAGTAAATCCAGATTATAAGAATCAGAGTTAATTCGAGCAAAATGCTTCTTAAACAGAAGAAGAATTAAGAAGTAAAATTATTAAATAATATATAATGAATGATCTGATCTTTAAAATATTCTTTATTTTTAGATTTACCTTCAGAAATGAGATCTCGCCCTAAGATATTAAGAACACCAGCAGGTGGGGAAAGGTAGAGAATAGAACAATTATAGAAGTAGCAAGAAGAGATCTCTCACTAGTCATTTGTGGAATAAGCTAATACATTTAAAGATATTAAAAAAGATAAACCAAAACCAGCAGGTGGTAGACAATCTCCATCATAATCTCCCCCTCCTAAAGAAATCGTATAAAATATTAATGTAGAAGAATAATAAGAAGAGAAGGTAATATTTTTATATACTTTAAAATGCTAAAATTTTATATAAAAATTAAATTAAAGCCTACTAATGAGTTTAAAATTGCATTTGAATCTAAGCCTAGAATTCCAAGAACTCCTCCAGGCCTATTGAAATGAAGAATAATAAAATAAAAAAGGTTATGACTTGTAAATAAGTTTGATTAACTATAAAGATAATTAAGTAATATCCACATCTATTATTGTATTTATGTATATAAAGACTAACTAACTAAATAAAATATATCTATGATTAATCTATCTTAGTGTCTTACTTTATTTCCTAATTCTAATAAATCATTTGCTAAATTTATTAAATCTTTGGATCTATTTTCATAGATTTTACTTCGTACCAACTAAAATAATAGATAAAATTTAAATTAAAAGATCAATCTTACTTCTGTTTAATTATTTATAATTTTAAATTTAATGTTAAATTAGTTTATTTTAATAAAATAAAATGATTCTACTAATACTTTAAAACTTAGATTATTATAAAAAGCAACAAATAAATTTTATTTACTAACAATAATTTGATTAAATATTAATTAGCAATATAAATCAATCGATCGATCGATAGATCCTAATGTTAATTCTAGATTTTATAAAAAACTTAGAATAATATAAAATGGATTCTATAAACAATTCAAAATACGAAGTTAATTATTGGTTTTTACTACCATATTTATTTTTCTTTTTCCTTAATAAAAATAGTTATCTAATCAATTAGTAGTTCATGTTTCACCAATTATTCTTTTTCTTAACATTTTTATTTTCCTATTATCATAAAAATTCCTCCTTATCTTAATTGAAAACATATTAATTATTGTCTTCATCTATAATTTACTAGGTTTTAGCAATGCTTCTTGGTATTTTACAAGATTTATTATTTGAATATTTACTGTTAACTGTATAACGATCCGGTCCTGGTACATTATTATAACTTTTATGAGAAATTACATGTCCATCTACTATTTGATATTCCGTTTTCTAACTAATACTAAATGAAGGAGATGCTTTATAATATTATGAGTGATAGCTACTAAACTGAGATGGGAGACTATAACTCCCACTTCCGGGGTTATTATAATTACAACCATATACAGGAGGTCTTTATGAAGTACCAAATGACATTTAACTTTCTTCTTAGAAATTTTATAAATGAATGAATGAAGTTTTAATAAATTATTAAAAGATTATACAATTAATAGAAGTAAATATTTATGATAGAATCCATCATATAGAAAAATAACATTTAAAAGGAGAATAAATTATTTCAATCATTCACTCTAAATTCTGTCCTGAATATTTATAAATTATCATTAAAAAATAAATCCCTACTATTTTATTGATAGCTAATTCTACTTTACATTTTAACATGATTATAGAATATAATTCTATATTTTAATCTAATTTTAGGTAACTCATGGATGAGAATTATATATT
Source organism: Tetrahymena borealis (assembly GCA_000260095.1). Lineage (NCBI taxonomy): Eukaryota > Ciliophora > Oligohymenophorea > Hymenostomatida > Tetrahymenidae > Tetrahymena > Tetrahymena borealis. The sequence goes on along the minus strand of AHAN01000881.1, from coordinate 335,988 downwards.
TGGTAAATTAATAGATTTTGGAATATTTATTGATTTATTATTTTCTAATAATTATTTTAAATAATACATCTATCTATTCATATCCTTAAAAATATCTATTATAATTTCTAGAAAAGTAACTTTTCCCTTACAAATTAGTATTTTTCTCTTCTGTATTCCATTAGCTTTTTAGTAAAGCCTTTAGAAGAATTTCTTACTAAATATATGTCTTAATTTATTATGTTTGATGATTTTAAAATATGAATAAGTAAACGGTAGAAGAAAGTTAATTACAATAAATATAATCCATAAATTACATAAAATTGATCAGAAAGAATTTAATAAAAATATTAGTGGAATATTTGATCAAAAACAAAAATTTATTCATCAAAAATTACTTGAAGTTTTTAATAGTATGGAAATAGATAATTTTGATTACTACAGTGATCAGAACGGTATGGTTCACTGTGGATATCACATAGATAAAAAGGCTAAGTATATAAATATTTCATAGATTTGTGATGTTACTGATCGCTTGCTTTGCCAAGAATGCTGCATATTTTTAAAAAAGCATACTCAAACTTTTGAAGAAGAATCCTTTGTTGATATAGATGATATCTTTGATGAAAACTATAGATTTCAAGGGTTTAAGAACATAAACAAATAGTTAGAGCAACTTAGCAATCTGGAGAAGGTTTAGTCCTAATACATGGATGAGATGGAGAGATTTTATGATGACATTAAGAGAGAAGTGAACGAATAAATCGATTAATGTAAAAAGAAAATGCTGTCTCTGTTTAATATTTAGCTTGACTAGTAAAATATCTTCAAAGAGTATTTAGTTCAATTATCTCATTTCGATTCTTTTAGGTACTTTGTTAGAACAATGAATACTCACTCTCTTCAATGCTTAGATATAGAGCTATTTATTTAAGAATAGTATCGACTTACCTAAGTACTTGAAGAAATCACTTAAAATTATATTTACTCTACTGATATGATATCTTTCTTTTCTTAAATTGAGTAGCTAAAAAAGATTAAGAGAACTAATAAACTTAAAGACTTAATAAATGATTTATCTATCTAGTAAAATTTTAATTAGTCTCTTACAGTTAAAAACTACAATCAGCATTCAAATAGTTAGCTGCTTGAGTAAATTTAAGAAATTGATGCTAAACTACTTCCTTTTGCAAAGAGAAAAGATTCGCTAGACGAACAGCTTCAACAAATAGAGAAGTAGAAGTAAAGAGTGATGGAGATTTAATAAGAGACATTTGAAGAATGTGATATGTTCTTTTTGAACTCAATCTAAGAGTAAAATAGAAACATTAAGTTAGAGAGATAAATAATTTCTAAATAAAATCATTTAGGATAGATTATATCTTTAAATACATAAATGATAACTATCCCTCCATAAATTTAATGCCAAATCTTCTGCTCGAGTCCTTTAATTAACTCCTATACTTATGAATTTAATTTAGAGTTCCTTAATTAACCTTCAGGAGAATGTGTAGTAGGTCTTGTATAGGAGAACAAAAAAAATTAACAAATCCCATAAAATCTTAGCAAAATAATATATAAAAATTAAGAAAATTAATCAAAGAGTAATTCATCAGAATATTTATTAAGAAGCCCATTTATATAATCCTCTTTGCTATATCAACCAATTTAATTAAATTTAAGAGTGAATATTTCAAAGAAGAGTCTTACCATTAGCAACTAAAATGATATGTAAAATGTAGAACTAGCAAACATCAGTAATTAAACATGCTATAGATTGGCGATATCCTTTAAAGAGTAAAATACTAATCTTATTATTAGGTTTAATGGAGTGAAGCTAGTTTATTGAAATATTTCTTTCTAATATTCTTCAATTATTAATTCATAACATAATAACCTTATTTTAAACTTATCTATATTTATGAAAAGATCAGTACTTCCCTCATACTGAAATTTAACTTCAGCTTTCTTATTGTTTAATTTATCATTTAAAATTAAATTATTTTTATATTATTTTTGCATATTATAAAATATTCATTTGCAAATTTAATAAATTATTAACTATTGATGATCACTCTTTAAAGAAACACTCAATATTCATTAAATTTATTAAAAGTCAACAAATTTTTGAATAGCCATGTATACATACACTTAGATGGATGATAAAGAATCACTTTGGTTAATTTATTATAAATTTTTGAAATTATTATTTGAATTTACGGATCTAAAAATCATTAAATTATGTCATTTGAGTTTATAATAAATTCAATAAGATATTTAAAAATTTTGAAATCAAAGATTAACTCCACTACTTAATAGCTTATAATCTATTGATTACATAGAAAATTAAATAGATAAAAGTATTATATTAACTTATTAAAAAATGGCTACATACAATTAGAAACTTAAATAATAGTAACCCTTGAATAACTACTAACAACAATCATCTGAAGGAGAAGAAGAAGATGAAGATCAGTATTAGTACAATCATTAAGGAGGGAAATATAGTGATTAAGAGGAAGAGGAAGAAAGTAGATAAGATTACTAAAATGAAGATTAGGAAGAAGATTACTAAGGAGAGGAAGATGAAGAGTACTAAGGTTAAGACTAATAAGAAGAAGAAGGTGAAGATGAGGATGAAGATGATGAACCGAATTATAAATACTCTTACAAGCAAAACTACGGAGAGAATCAAGAAGGAGGAGAAGATGATGAATAATAGGAGTCATATACAAATAATATGGAATATAGATAGTAGAAAGATTACTTTTCTAATTAACATCAAATTAATGAATAATCAGATGAAGATGACAATGAAAATCAAGGTAAATAGCTAGATTTAGATAGTGAAGAAGAATAAATTAAGCAATACTAAGATTTCTTAAAGCAGAAATAACTAAAATCGCAGGTAAATAATGTGCCATAATAAGCTGCTGGCTAGAAGTAGTATTAGTAAAAATACTAATTGGAGTAAGATTTTGAATATTAACCTGCTTCAAAATAGATTTCATAATAACAAAAGTAATCATCTACTAAACTTGAGTAATAAATTTCAGGTAAATAATCTTAAACCCAAAAGCCTAAGATGAATAACTTTTTGGATAAAGAGAATTTGAAGAATAAAGGTAACTAATAATTTAAAAATTATGAAGACAGTGAAGAAGAAGATGATGAGTAAGAAGAAGAATAATTAACTCACAAATTTAAAAATTAGAATTAATAGTAAAATCAATAAAATAATCTTAATACATTTAGTTTTGGTGCTAACAAGAGACCTATTAGTGCTGTAGTTTAAAAAGCTTCAAAGAATGAATTATAAAGCTTTAATGATCCTCAAACTACAAATTATTAGTTCAATTAATAAAGCTATGAGGACCAAATTGCTGACTTGAAAAGAAAAATGTAATAAAATTTGGAATTTAACCCTAACCCTAATTAGAAGAGATTGTAAGTATAGGCTTCTAATAAAAATAACGATGATTTTAACAATTTTGTCTAAGAAGACGGTGATGATAATTCTAGCGAAAACTCTTTTGATCAATACAACTCACAAAATATTGGAAAAGAAAATTACTTAGCCCCAAAAATGAAGCATTTATAACATATCCCTCGTCCTAAATCTTCTTATATAGTTTCTAATAATAATCAATCTAATTAGAATAGCTAAATTCAATAAAACATACCAAAAGGCCCTTTCCCTTATCTTAAGAAGGGTTCCTCAACTGTAAGTTTAGCTGCAAGTAGAGGAAAGACTGCTACAAATTCAAATAACTTCAATAACTCAAAATATAATTATAATACTTAGTAAGACAATAGTGATTTATATAAGGAGAGACCATAGACAGGTAAATAAATATACTTTTCCATCTCAAAATATTATATTTTAATTTATTTATTTATTTTTAATTTAAAGCTGCCTCATTCAAACCAGTTTACAAGGTATCTATGAATGAATTTAAAGTCAAGAATAAATAATTTGATTATAATAATAAGAAATTTAAAACTATACCTAAGAAAAGTGATCCTGTAAGCAGATTCTAAAGTATGCAATAAGCTTGGAAATCTAATAAATTCCTTAAGAGTAATAACAACACCTCCTCTTCAAAAACTGGTACAAGTGAGAGAGAAGGAAGAAAATTGAACCTCTAAGAAAGAATTCAAAGCTCTAAGCCAGAGAATATGTTCTATCGTTATATGACTAAGAATGATATAATTAATCAATATGTATGAGAAAAAAAACCATAATTTAAATTTATTTTATAATTCAGATTTAATTTACTACTACTTCAAATATATTTATAAATAAATTTGTAATTTTATTCCTTTTTGTTACCTCTTTAGATTTTATTTATAAAAAATTCTTCTAAATCTGTTATACTAACTCTTTATTTATAAATCATTTGCACTAATATAAAAGGTTTAAATAAGGCAAATTAAAAACCATGGTAAAGGTATTTTTTCTCTCTTAAATCAATAAAATGAAATAACTACTGAAGATTTGTGATTTGACCTCCAATTTGAATAAAAAAATTTTTTTAATAAATAAATAAAATAAAAATATACTCAATTTATTGTATTTATTGGATAATAAAAATGTAAGAAGAGTAAGAAAAATTAAAATTAGAATTTAGGAACTAAATTTTTATGATAAAAGAACAAGTAAAATACATGAGATTTTAAATAATTCATAAGAAATCTTGAGAGTAGAAAATCTTTCAAGACAAATTATGAATATTATAAGATGAGTTCTTGCCTTCAGCATATTTAGGAGTAGATTATTGATTGTTTTTTCTAGATAATAATTTGGTTAGCCCAATATACTATTGATTATAGACGTTTATTTGTTGATAAAAATAAAGCCAATATCAAATATAGTTATAAGTGTGATAATTGAAGTAAAAATTCAATATATTTAGTATATATATTTTTAATATCTATTTATAAGAAATGATTAAAATTAATGAGGTTTATATCTAGCAGCTTTTAAAAAGTTTGCCATTTTTTCTTTTTTACTATTTCAAAAATCTTTGAAAATATCGTTAAAAGAATCAGCGCTAAATTAATCATTAGGATTGTTAGTAATACGAGCTGATAGTTTTGTGAAATCCTTATCGAAGTTCGAAATCCAACTCATTCCCTCTGTAACTGGAACAAATTCAGGGTGATATTCCTTTTTAAGTAATTTATTCCAATCTATATCACTAAACCATGGATGAGCTTATACTTCTTACTGTCCATTGTTAGCTCCAAGTCTTTTTGTTTTATCCTTATTTAAGCACTTTTCGATAAAATCCTTAGATTCATTAGAAATTTGAATATTATTTTTGAACTCTAGCTTAGCATATTTTATCAATTCGAACATTTGATGGGCATTTTTATTATGGAAAGGAGTTACTCCATTTAAAAGCTCATAACAAATGATACCAAGTGCCCACCAGTCAGCTGTAAAGTCTTATCCATCTCCCTTTAAAATTTCAGGTGACAGATACTCTGCTGTCCCACAGAATGTAGTTGCAATTTACTGCTAATGAATAATCTTCTTTGCTAAGCCAAAATCAGTTAAACAAATATATCCTAATTTTTATACAAATAAATAATTTATCAATATTCTATAATGTATTCTTCTATCAAACAAACAATAAAAAAATAATTTAAATGTTTAAATAAATTATAGAATAATAAAATAATTAATAAATTAATTACCTGAAGAATCCATTACAATATTTTCTAATTTAAGATCTCTATAAATAATATTCTTTGAATGCAAGTGACCTAAAGCAAGGATGAGTTATGCAATATAGAACTTTGTTCTTGATTCTGTAAATTTACCATTACGCTTTAGATATTAATAAAGTTCACCTCCTTTCAAGAATTACATTACAAAGAAAATATGCTGATTATCTTAAAAGGCATAAACTAAATTAACCAAGAAAGGGAAATTGACATGTTCGAGAATAGCCTTTTCTGTTTTTGTATGCTCAAATTTACCATTTTATATAATAACTTGCTTCTTGATAACCTTCATTGCGAACCATTCCTCTATAAATATTATTAAAGATTAATTTCTAGCTAAAATGTATGAGTGTAAATATAAAATTATAGGCTGAGAAAAGAATGATTCAACAACTCTAAATAAATGACGTTTTTGATATTATTTTACAAACTTAATTCTTACATTTTTATTTTAACATTATGTCAGAAGAAGGAAAAGAGAAAGAAAGAACTCAATAAAAATCAATTATACCTGCAAATTAATTTGCATAGAATTAAAAAAAAAGTAATAATAAAATTCAATTGATTTTAGACCATTTATCTACTAGTAAATAAAAATGTATGAGATAATTTTATTTTTTTATTTTCTAATAGTAAAACTGGCAATAAATTTTTTAAGAATAACAAAAAAACTGAATTTTCTCTCCTGATTTGTTGATTTTATTTTCATCTTGACCTTTATTCTCGTCAAGTATTTATTTTATTTCTTTTTGCGTTTTAAATCTATCCATGTGAATAAAAATTGGCAAATAATGTCGAAGAGATAAACTTTTAGTTTATGTATCTTCAACTAGTTCATTCATAAGGGTAATTTTAAAAAAATATGTTATATTTATGCTTTACATGTTTATTTGTCTTCAACTAAGAGAACTTTACCAAATGCACCTCCTCCTAGTACTTTTAAAAGTTAGAAATCATCCAAACATACATCCTTTCTTTATTGATTATTTGTCCAAATAGTTTAACTTTAAGCCCTTACGGACGTACGAGTTTATACTTAGCTACCATTTTGCTGGCGAGTTCCTTAGCTTGTGGGTGCTTCTTATTAGCTTTTGTTGCTCATTTTTGCCAGTAATCCATCATAATCGAGAATAAAAGGATTTTCTTGAGGCATCAGATTATGAGATTTTTTTTTATTTGCTTTAGTAGTCCAATAGCTCTAGAGTGATATCTCTTCCTTGAAAAAGAACTTAAGTTTCTTCTACTAGCTATTTACATATTCTTAGGTGATAAAAAGGAGGATGGATTCAATTTTATCTAAGCTATAATAGCGATAATCATATTCTGAGGGTACGTGAATAACAAACTCAGATCCAAAATATGCTACAGTAATAGCTTCAATTTTTGGAAAAGGAATTACACGCTTTATACTATGATTTTTGAGATTATAAACACATTTATTGGTAATCATAAGAGTTCTTTCCTACCTGTTTAGGTACTCATTATACTTAAAGACATTGAAACTGGCAACGATTTATTCATCTGCACTCAAATGCTTTGTAATACTCTTTTCCTTTGATAATTTTAATTCATCAAACTCCTTAATTAGGTTGTCCATACATTTAACACTTTTATTATATTACGATCTTTGAGTACTTATCTATCTTCCTCTCTTACTTCTTTTTTTGAAAGATTTTTAAAATTAAAATGTCTCTTTTCTCCTTCCGATTCTTCAAAGCTTTCTTTATTCCAGTAAACTTAATTTAATCTCCTTCTAATAATCTTACTTCCTTAAGTTGAATGGCTTTTAATTTATTATTTTCCCTTTTTAGTTCTCTTCTTATATGTCTCTCTCTCTCTTATATTAAGTGATGGACTTTTCTTTACTGAGCCTAATCTTTGCTTAATATTTATATTTTTTACTCTTTTCTTCTTAATTTCTTAGTTATTTTTTTTTGTTTAGTGATTGCTTGTAAAACCCTGAAAAAGAAGAAGAATGTGTTGGAGAATATTAATAAACCTCTTTTTAATTAATATTGTAGTCTATATAGGGGTGGTAAGTTAATCTTATTTTATAAAACAACTCTTATTTTTCTTTAAAAATGTATGCTTATTAAGTATTCAAATTACTTGATAATTAATCTCTGTTGACTATATTCTCACTCTTCTTCCCACCAATAATTAATTATTGCTTATTTATTTTCCATTATTAGTTTTATTAATCCCTATCAATTTACATATCTAAAACTATACTTTCTCTTTCTATTCTTATTTTAATTTCACTCATCCCTTATATCTCTTGATCATATTTTATTTTCCTTTCTAAAGAAAAATTAATTTCAACAATCGAAACTCTCTCTATAATTAAATAAAAACGCGATATTATAATCAATCAATTTTGATTTAAAAATTTTAAGTTCTAGCAAAACAAAATTTTTATTTTTTGTATACTTTGAAATAAATTTCAATAATCAATAGATACTTTGTTTGTATAAATAACTATTTAATTAAAACTAAGATATAATTTATTAAATAAATTTTGGTTAAAATCTTAATGGAAACAAATGAATTTATATAATATAAGGTACATTTTGAAGCTAAAATATTGTATCCTTTTATTTCATTTTATCTGTCTGATATTCTTTGTAATTAAAAGCAAACAATTCATTAGATATTTATAAATAAATAGCAATTCTAATGTTTTATATAACAAATAATTTATATGTTCAATTATTTTAAATTAATAAAGAAAAGGAGGTTAAATAAATTTTTATTAAAATTAAAGAATAGAATTCAGATATTTTAGAAGAAATGAATTGATTAAAAAATATCCTCCAAATACTATTTGAAGGCATAATATTTATTAAAATATTTAGTTTCTGAATTATTAAATTATCTAATAGTTAGTTGGAAGACATTGTTTTATTTCAATAGAGATGGTGATAATTCAATATTAATATGGTCTTCTAATTATAAATAGTTAAAATTAATCTCTTTATTAAAAATTAGAATAAATTGAGAATTTATGGTTATTTATGATGTATAAAAGCTATCTTCAAGTAAAACTAGACTGCATTATTTTATTACATTTGCTTTTAAGATAAATAGGAAAACAAATTTGTATCTAAATACAGCAAGAAAATCACAAAATTTTTCATCTTCTTTTGTCAAAAAATATTTCCTTATTAGAAATCATAAATAAAATATATTGTCTTAAATTTAAAATTATTTAAATAATTAAATTTTTAATAAACTGTTTATTATTTAATTCATAAATTATAATATTTGTAGATTAATTGAATTAGTAAATTTGGTTAATCTGAGATTAAAAAAGTAGCTACCTAAAAGTTTCTAATTTAATATAATGCTGTTAATAAAAACCTGTTATTCAAAAAATTATTATTTCTTGTATATTAAATTGGAATTTTAATTTTTAAATTTTTACTTAAAATTAAAGAAGTTACAAATTTAAGAAGGTTACTATAATAATATATGGATAAAAAACAATATAATTTTTGAGGCTCATAAATTTTTTATTTTAAATAAAGAAATTGCTCCTATAAATAAAGTAATAATTATTAGAATTAATGGATTGTAATTTTTTTAGGTATAAACTCCTGAGAATCTGAGAAAAATCTTGTAAGTAACAGTGCCTATCCAAAAAAGAGAAAAATAAATTACACTTTTATTTATTTTCAAAAGGAGGAATGGTAGAATGAAAACAGTAAGAGCAATAAAACCAAATTATACAATTTAATCAGCCTAGATAAAATAAAAATAGGAAATACTTCCACTATTCTGCTCTATTTATATAAGTTTAATAATATTCAAAATAAATGAGATGATAAAAGCAGTGATTATTAATTGTTTTCTTTTTTTTGACTTTAAGATTAAGCATCCTAAAACGATATTTGGCAAAATTATTAGCAAGTATAAGTAATATTGTAGCATATTAAAGTCTATAACAAATTAATCTTAATTTATTAGATATAAGAAATTATTTAAGTTCCATAAAATAGTTAAAAAAACATTAGAACAACCAGCACAGAAAGCTAAAATAAAGATTGTAAAAATTTAATATTTATTACAATCTTCTAAAAATATACTCTCATCAGTAGAAATTCTTACACCATTTAAAAGAGGCATATTATATAGATGAACTCCTTTATATTAAAATCCTTATAGTACACTTTGCTAATATTCAGGCTTATATATCTGTTAAATTAACTAATACAATTGTTCAGCTCTGTTATAATTTTAGGAGTAATAAAAAGGGGTTTCTTTTTATTTTTAAATTGAAAGAAGAATGATATTTATTATAGAAATAGATCCAAAAACATAACAAGTTATATCATCAGTCAAGATCAAAGGATACTCTTCAATAATATCAAAATCAATGCCTTAAATTAAATAGTAATAAACTATTCCTAAGCATAAGAAAAACCAAAGTGTAATCATTAGTTTAATAAATTAATCTTTTAAGAAATGTTCTCTAGCATACATAGGGTATAAAATAAGACTGAATCCTCCACCAATAAGATATCCATATAATCTAACATCTGAGTTAGTTAAAGGAATAACAATCATAAGTACAGAAAATATAAATTCATTTAAAACTAGAAGATAATATCTTGAAATGGATTTTTATAAGAATAGATTGAGATACATTCCTCCTACATAAGCCCCAACATTTTTATAGTATTCATTGTTATAAGATTAGGTTAAATAGTCATAATTATAAAAATAGTAAGTTGATAGAACCATAAGACAATATCCTATTTTTATCATTCCTGTGAGGATGACACAAAATCTAGAGGCTGTTGCAAAGCTCTATTAAATCATGCTTAAATAGTGATAATATTTTTAAATATAAATATAATTTGATTTAAAAATTATTTATTTATGAAGAGATTAGTAGTTTTTAATTATAAATTGTGAGTCAATGTAATTAAATGATGAGTTGTTTCTAAGCAATTTGAAAATAAAATCACTATAGTTTTCTCTTATTTATGTAAACATCTATTATTTCATAATTTTCTGACAAAATTAATTTATAACTTTAAGATGTGAATATAATTTGATGAATTCTTATTTCTTATTACAGCTTTTGAATAATAATATATTATAATTTTTTTTAAATATAAAATATCTAGAAATTATTAATAGGATTTTTTCAATAAAAATTGAGTAAGCTATTAAAAAATCCTATTAAGTTCAACCTTGGATTAGTGATGAGAAAAGATAAACAATAGGAACCTTATTATCTAAAAAGTATATTAAATTAGTTGTGAGAAAAAGATTTACAATATTTTAATTCATCTCTTAAAGAAAAAACTTTGAATCTATACAAAATATGTGCAGATAAGATAAAAATAGAGAATAAGATAAGATTAGAATTATTTTCAAATTATATTAAAACTATCAACAGTAGTTAAATAGTTAGATTAATTTTTCTTATTTCATTTATAGTAGCTTTTTATCAAATGTCAAAGATTTATTTAATAAATATATTTTTTTATACTACTTAGTTAATAAATTTTACTCAAAAGCAAATGGTCCTTTCTACATTTTATAATATTTTCTTATTTTAAAAATATTAGTTTAAAATAAACAAATTATTATTATTATTAAATAATCACTCTTCAAATTAATTTTAAAATAATCCATGCTAGGATCTAAAAAATATTATAAAGAATTCTAAAAGTTAGGTTGAGATGGTAGAGCTATTGAAGTCTCCTTGAGTTTTTTAGGGAGGAAATATAATCAGGGCTATATGTTTAGAATAAAATAATGGCTGTTCAGATTAATCAAAAAGGGTAAAAAATTTTTAAGGGTCATACAATCTCATTAAAAAAGTGAAATGATGAGACTTAAATCTCAATAATAGGAAATTTATAAGTGTTAATATTAATATGATCATTAAAGATTAATGAAATGTATACTAAACTCTCAAAAACTATTAATTTTTCTATTAAACTATTTATCATAATCTATATTTATTGTACTTCCTTTAAAGTGATAAATATTATTTTTTAAATTTATATGAAAAGGAGTTGAACTATTTATAATGGTGTCATAAATTAAGTAAATAAATCAGTGTCCATAAAAGGAGGGTTACCTGGTAATTTTATTTAAAAATTTGATGCTTGTCTATCACAGATTATAGGGGAGTGAATAAATTCATTAGAAGATTTAGTAGAATAGGAAAATTTTTAAGAAAAGTAAAATTGAATCTAAATAAGTATTCTATTCTAAATCAATAAACACTCCAAAAAATTATGAAACTAGACATTTATAATAATGAATTTTATCTATAATATTTGATAAGATGTTTAGTTCAGTAGGGAAAGAGAGAGTAAATTCAGAGTATATTTTAAAACACTATCAAAATATAATGTATGATAATAGGTAATTCTAATTACTAAAATAAAACATATTTTTTTATACTTATTTATCAAATAGTTGTTTAATTTCTGTAAAATTAAAAATTTTTGATAAAGTAGAGGGCAATTGTTCCAATAAGTTGAAAAATAGTAGCTAAGATAGTAGAATTATAATTTACATGTAAACCAGTATTATCAACATACTTAGAATTGTTAATAAATATTTTATTAATAACAGAACCAATCCATAAGAAAGCATAATAAAGAAATATTTTGTCAATACTCAATAGTCGAAATGGTAAAACAAAAATTATAGGAGCTACAAAGCCAAATAAGGAGATGAATTACAGTATTCCAATATAATTATAAAAAAGAGATTAAAAGGAGCTTTCATTCTTTATGATAAGTATAACTGAGATGATAAAAGACAAGCCATAATTGTAGATACCTATCATTTTTACTTTCTTTATTAAAGCAATGCAGCCACCTAATATGCTGATTATTATGATTACTAAATATAGGATGTATTATTCTTTTGTTAATTCTTCCAATATGTTTTCATCATTTGGATTAAGAATGAGCGAAATATCAGCGGTAAGATATAAAAATGTAAAGAAAATTCTAGATCCACCAGCACAGAAAGCTAAAATAAAAAGGATTATTATCTACTATTTATTTATTATTTCTTTATCATGCAAAGAAGTAGTGCTTTCATTTTCTATAAGAGGTAAATTTTATAAATTATAGCCATATTAAAATCCCTCTAAAATATCTTCCTGATATTGATCTTTGTATATTTTCTTAATAAGATCTTATAATTCTTAATGTTTTTATTTCTAAGCATAATAGAAGAGAGTTTCTTTATGTTTTTATAAAAATAAAAGAAGAACATTTAAAATAGAGATTGATCCGAATAAGTATGGAGTAAATTCATCTGTAGATAATAAAGATATTTGATTAAATTAAGATATATTTTTCTAATTCATGCAGCAATAATAGATTATTCCTATTCCCAAGAAAGACCAAATAAATGACCAATGTTTCATTTATTAATTCTATAAAAAGTATTCTCTAGCATATATAGGATAAAGGAGAATACCAATTCCTCCACCTATAAGAAAACCATATAATCTAACATCTGTATTAGCAAATGGAATAATAATCATGAGGGCAGAAAAAAATAGCTCAGCTAAAGTAACTATCATACATCTAGAGACTTTTAAGTGCAATAAAAGAGGGATAATCATTCCACTAGAAAATGCTGCTATTTATTTGTAGTAATAAGAAGAGTAATAACTGTCAAATATATTTAAATAGTAAAACGAAAGTTCTATTAAAATATAGCCAACTTTTATCATTCCTGTAATAGTAACTAAAAATACAGAGAAGGTTGTTTAATTTAGATTTAACATTTTAGATTTTACTTATTTTATATATGTTTTTGATAATTATAAATTATTGGAATATTATCTTTTTAATATTGATTTTTAAAAAAAAAGCAACAAAACTAACTAGATTGAACAAGTACTTATTAATTGATTAGATCTAAAAGTTGAACTTTTAATAAATAAAATAGCGTTGTTAGCGAGCAAATTTTCATTTATGAAAATCTTAATTTGATTGTTACAAATCAATGCTGCTTTGATGTTATACCTTTATAATTACAGAAGATTAAGAATAGAAATACAACTAAATTGATTAGGTATCTTCCAAAATATGAATTTTAATCTAATTGAGTTGAAATTAGGCTGGAATTATATCTTTTAAAATTGAGTAATCTAAAGAAAAATTAAAATTACTGAAGCTATAGTTTAGATTTAAACATAATATGTTTTTGATAATTATAAATTATGGGAATTCATCTATTTAAAATAGATCTTTAAAGAACATAATAAAATAACTTTATGATATAAAATATATTTAATATTTAATTAGATATAATAAGTTAAACTTTAAACAAATAGATTAGATAGAGTAGTTTAATTATGGATTATATTTTCATTAAATATCTTAATAGATTGTATCTAACCAACTCTGATTTAATCTATACCCTCATATTTACATAAGATTAAAAATAGATATCTGACTAGATTAATTAATTAATTGGTATATTCCAATAAATGTATTTTTATCTAATTTGAAGAAGAAATTACCCTGATTTATTTCTTTTAAATTTGAGTAATCAGTAGAAAGAATTAAATTGCATAAATTATCTGTTATATTTAAGCCAATATAAATATCTTATTTTACTTTGAGAATTTAAATTTAGCTAAATTATAAATTAAATATAAAAATCATATTTCTAAATTAAATATAGATAGAAAACAAGTTTGATTTATCGATTTTTTTTTTAAATTGATTGAAAATATATTATTAAATAAAAAATTGTCTGAATTAAAGGTTAAAGGAATAAATAAGAGGGTATGGTACTAAGCAAGACAATTATATTTATTCTTAAAGAAATATAATAATTAATAATTATAATTTTTAAAGTTTTAAAAAATATAAAACTAAAATTATTGATATGATTATAATAATATCAAATTTAAAAGCATCATTTTATTATATTAAGATTTTATTGTAATCCATTAGATTTTTCATTTTAGAAAAGTATCCTTGGCATTTTTCCATTTAATAATTGTCCTTTTTGATAAACGCATAAAAGTTCAATTTTACTTTTGATGAGGAGAAATAATTAAAGTAGAAAAATAATTTAATCTAATTAAAAATGCCTGGCCACTAATCAAGAGCTATTAATGAATATATTAATCTGAAATATTTATTAAAAAAACATAAGGGCAATAAACTTAGCTAATTTACTCCTGATCTAAATAAATTTTATCAGAACTACCTAATAAGGTAATCTTTAATTAAATTAATCTCTGAATAGGGAGGTAGGTATTATACTTTCTTTTATTTAGATAAAATTAAATTAAGATTCTTAGAATTCTGATATTTATCTTAAATTGATGTTTTTTAATATAATTTCTAAATAGATAATTAATTAGAAACTTAAAATATTTGAATAAATGCTACAGACAAATTTAACTTGTACTTCTAGGCTTTTAGTCGTTCTAACAGGAATGATCAAAGTTGGATATTGCTTAATGGCACTATCTACCTATTATTTTTCAATTATTGACACGCCTACTTAATCCTACTCCTCTAATTACTATAAGAATGTAGCAGCATTTGCTGGTGGAATGGTACTCAATCTATTCTTATACAAAAACTATTCTAGATTTATTCTCATCTTATTAAATGAATCTTTATTTTCTATTCTAATGGTCATCATCCCTTTGACCAATTCTGATTCTAGAGTTTATGGATATCTTATAGGAGGAGGAATCAGTATTATTTTATACCCTGTTTACGCAAGAGAGCATTTCTTAAAAGATAAGTTAATTATGCTATTTGCTTCTCTTTGGTTTTTCTTAGGATTAGGAGTAATATATTTCTATCTAGTATAAGCATAAGGATTCTCTTTTTTTTTAAAACCCTTGATCTAAAGAGATGATATTACTCCTTATGTGTTTGGATCGATATCTATACTGAATATTATACTACTATCTATTTAAAAATAAAAAGAAACACTATTTTATTATTCTATAAAGTAAGAAAATGAATGCCTTAATCAACTAGTATCTTAGTTATATCTTCCTTATCATCAATAAAATATCTTAGTAGGATTTAGTTTCAATGGAAATCAGGAATATAATTTACCTCTTTTAGAAAATTAAAGCGTCAATTCCTATGAAAGTGTTTCTAACAATGAAAATAAAAAGGCTGTTATTTTGCTTTATATTTTAGCATTTTTTGCTGGCTGCTCTAATGTTTTTTTCACAGTACTATAAACATTAACCTAATTCTTATTTTTAGTAAACAATAACTAAAACGATTTCTATTTTAGTTTAGATATGAGCTAATACTATTTATATTTATTAGTTGTTATACCTACTACTTTGATTGGAAGCGCCTGTTTAATTTAAAAGAATAGAAGAATATAAGCTATTACTAATTTTGCAATCACTTTTATCTTTAATGTCATTCTAATTATATTGATTGAAAATGTTAATAGCTCAGATACTTTGTAAAATTATGTTAGTTTAATGTAGGTAATATTCTTATTCGGTGGGGTTGCTCCTATGATATTCACATTACCTTTCTTCCATTTGAAGCCCCATAAAATATTTATTTATTTTCTCTGCTTATGGATAGGCTCAGTTGCTAATAAGATCTTTATAAATAATGCATACTCATTCGACCCATATATTAATAAAAACTATAATACATTAATATTAGCAACAATAGCATCATTTTTTGGTTCCGTAGCAATGGGAAAAGTTAAAATTTTCTGATAAATGCATATTTTAATTATTTTTTTGTAAATATATTATTATTATCTCTAAGTATTAAATTCATAATCAAATCCCGATCATTTAAATTATTATAATATTTTATTAGTTTTTAAAATATTTTATTTATTGGAGTGGAATATCACTAAAACAATTCCTAGATATATTTAAATTAATTTTCAGATAAATTTCTAAAAAATAGTTTAAAATAAAATAAGAAACATGATTCTTAATTAAGAAGGTTTAAATAATTGTAAAGTTATAATTATAATAATTTAATTTCACTTTCCTTACTTTATTAAAAATTAATCATGATTTAGAAATGAAAATATAAATGTTAATGAATATTTCTTATTGTTTAATAAAATAATTATAATACCATAAAAGTTCTAGCATTATGAGGTCTAAAATACCTCCTTTCATTAATATAAGTAATAATAAGCTGGCTGAGTAACAGAAAATGGTCCCAGTCTACTTCTCTAAGCTTATCGAGGAATTATGGTAAGAGGGTTTACAATATGAATATATAGATAAAAAACAATAAGGTTCATAAATTTTTTATTTTGAATAAAGAAATTACTCCTATAAATAAAGTAATAACTATTAGAATTTATGGATTATAATTTGTTTAGGTATCAAGACCTGAGAATCTGAGAAAAATTTTTTAAAAGACTGAGCCTATCCAAAAAAGAGAAAAGTAAACAACAATTTTATTTATTTTCAAAAAGAGGAATGGTAAAGTGAAAACTGCAGGAGCAATACAACCAAATTATACGATTGAATTAGCCAAAATAAAATAAAAATAGGAAATACTTCCACTATTCTATTCTATTTAAATTAGTTAAATTATATTGAAAATAAATGAGATGATAAAAGCAAAGATTATTAGTTGTTTTCTTTTTTTTGACTTTAAGATTAAGCATCCTAAAACGATATTTGGCAAAATTATTAGCAAGTATAAGTAATATTGTAGCATATTAAAGTCTATAACAAATTAATCTTAATTTATTAGATATAAGAAGTTATTTAAGTTCCATAAAATAATTAAAAAAACATAGGAGCAACCAGCACACAAAGCTAAAAAAAATATGGTAATAATCTAATATTTATTACAATCTTCTAAAAATACATTCTCATCAGTAGATATCCTTATATCATTTAAAAGAGGCATATTATATAGATGAACTCCTTTATATTGAAATCCTTTTAGTACATTTTGTTAATATTCTGGCTTATATATCTATTAAATTAACTAATTAAGGTGTTCATCTCCATTCTAACTTTAAGAGTAATAAAAAGGGGTCTCTTTTTATTTTTATATTGAAAGAAGAATGATATTTATTATAGAAATAGATCCAAAAACATAACAAGTTATATTATCAGTCAAGATTAAAGGATTCCCTTCAATAATATCAAAATCAATGCTTTAAATTAAATAGAAATAAACTATTCCTAAGCATAAGAAAAACCAAAGTGTAATCATTAGTTTAATAAATTAATCCTTTAAGAAATGTTCTCTAGCATAAATAGGGTATAGGATAAGACTAACTCCTCCACCAATAAGATATCCATATAATCTAACATCTGAGTTAGTTAAAGGAATAACAATCATAAGAACAGAAAATATAAACTCATTTAAAACTATAAGATAATATCTAGAATAGGTTTTTTATAAGAATAGATTGAGATACATTCCTCCTAAAAAAGCTCCAATATTTTTATAGTAACAATTGTTATAAGATTAGGTAAAATGGTCATAATTATAAAAATAGTAAGTAGATAGAACCATAAGACAATATCCTATTTTTATCATTCCTGTGAGGATAACACAAAATCTAGAGGCTGTTGCAAAGCTCTATTAAATCATGCTTAATTAATGATAATATTTTCAAGTATTAAATAAACTTATATTTAAAAATTGTTTATATAAGAAAAATAGGTTGTATTTAATTACTATTTGTGAATCAAATTTAATTAAGTGAATAATGGTTTCAAAGCAATTTGAACATAAATCTAATCACCTTTCTCTAATTTATGTAAACAACTTTAATTGTAGAATTTTCTGATAAAATTAAATATATGAACGGAGAATATAAATTTAATCTGATCAATTCTTAAATCTAATTACACCTTTTGAATAATAATATTAAGATTGATGCGGAAAATAAATTAATTGATTTAAAAAATGAATGTAATATAGTTAAGCTTTATTTAAATTATTTTTAAAGTTAACCAAAATAAAATAGAGAAAATCAATTTATAAGTAGCAACCATTAAAATTTTTAATTTCAAATTAAAAAATGAGTTTTTATTTAATTCTAAAATAAATTTTAATCTTAGAAATTTATAAATTATAATACTTAATTACTCTTATGATCTCAAAGAGTTTCTAAAGCCTGAATTATATTAGCTAAAAATAAACAAATTAATTTATCTCTTAAATATTCAAATATAAAATATCTAAAAATCTTAAAAGAATTTTATCATTAAAACTATAGTAAGCTATCTAATAACCCTATTAATTTAATCTTAGATAAGTAATGAAAAAGAAAAAAAATAGTGTACTTTATCAAATATAAAAAAGTATAAGTAAATTAGATGAGAAAGGATATACAATATTTTACCTTACCTACAAAGAACAAGTTTTAATAAAATACAAAATTAAATACGGATCGAATAAAAATAAAGGATAGTTTAATTTATCAAAATTATATTTTTTTTAAATTATATTAAAACTATCAATAGTAGTTAGAATGATATGGTCTTTTTAAAATTTTATATAATTTCTTGTATTATAAATAATAATTTAAAATAAATAAATTTAATAGAGTCATGAGGAAACATCATCACTGTTACAAGCTTTAGATAAAATAATAATTATGGTTATTCAGTTTAAACAAATGCGAAAGAATTCACAAGGAATATTGTTATTTCCTAAAAAAAGAGGAAAAATAAGACTTTTATCTAAATAATAAGGGAATTTGTAAGTGCTAATACTAAATTGATCTTTTGAGATTAATGAAGGAATGTTTAAAAAGAAAATTTTTCTTCAATTTAAAATAAATAATTAAATATAAAATAGGGGTGTAAGACTATTTTTTTAAGGCTTGGAATAGAATAAAATTTTTTTCAAAATTTTTAATATTATATGTAACTGTAACAGAATCAAATACCAACCCTATATAAAGGAAATTATTAATTCAAACAAAATATAATCACTTTTTATTTTTCTAATTAAATTGTATATAGAAGAATATCTTAAATTAAATTTTCAAGATTTTTACCTCAATTATTTGAGGTTGAAAGATATCCTTTTCTACGAATCTTTTAGGGAGAATTTAAATGAATGGAAATCGCTGAGAGTTGTTTTAGTGAAATCCTATTCATATATTTTAATATTTATTATAATAACTAATAAATTAATATTGAGGTCTACCCTAATACTTTCAACACTGCTTTTGCAGTTTTATTTATTTATTTTCTATTTATAGTCAGGAAATTATCATCATTTAAATGTAAATAGGCGCTTTGAGATAGCTCGTGAATATAAAATTTAGAAATTTTGTGGATTGTTAATTTTAATAAAATACAAAAAATATAATAAAATATACATTTATCAGAAATTTTTAACTCTACACATTGCAATAGAACCAAGAAATGATGCTATTGTTGCTAATATTAGTGAATTATAATTTTTATGAGGGTTTGGGTCAAATGAGTATGCATTATTTATAAATATCTTATTAGCAACAGAGCCTATCCATAAGCTGAGAAAGTAAATAAATATTTTATGGGGTTTCAAATGGATGAAAGGTAAAATGAATATCATAGGAGCTACCTCACCAAATAAGAATATTACTTATACCAGATTAAAATAATTTTACAGAAGATATAAGTTATCTTCATTTTACAATATAATTAGAATAACATTAGGTATAAAATAATGTATAAAACCTATACTAGCATATATTCTTCTATCCTTTTTAATAAAAAGGGCACTTCCAAAAAGTACTACAGGTATAATAAATAATAAATATAAATAGTATTAAGTCATATCTAATCTAAAATAAGAATTGTAATCATTATCATTTATTAATAATATGAATGTTGCTAATGTTTATAGTACAGTGAAAAAAACGTTAGAGCAGCCAGCAAAAAATGCTAAAATATTAAACAAAATAAAACCCTTTTTATTTTCATAATTAGCAGCTAAAAGATTATTCTCTTGATTTTAATTTTAGCTAAATCCTTCTAAGACACTTTATTGATAAATAGGAAGATATATATTTTAAATTAGTTGAATAAGGTATTCATCTTCTTACTTTAAAGAATAGTAAAATAGTGTTTCTTTTTATTTTTAAATAGATAGAAGTATAATATTCAGTATAGATATTGATCCAAACACATAAGGAGTAATATCATCTCTTTAGATCAAGGGTTCTAAAAAAAAAGAGAATCCTTATGCTTATACTAGATAGAAATAGATTACTCCTAATCCTAAGAAAAACCAAAGAGAAGCAAATAGCATAATTAACTTTTCTTTTTAGAAATGCTCTCTCGCGTAAACAGGGTATAGAATAATACTGATTCCTCCTCCTATAAGATATCCATAAACCCTAGTATCAGAATTGGTCAAAGGGATGATGATCATTAGAATTGAAAAAAAAGACTCATTTATTAAGACGAGAATAAATCTAGAGTAGTTTTTGTATAAGAATAGATTGAGTACCATTCCACCAGCAAAAGCTGCTACATTCTTATAGTAATTAGATAAGTAAGACTAAGTATGTGAGTCAATAATTAAAAAATAATAGGTAGATAGTGCCATTAAACAATATCCAACTTTTATCATTCCTGTTAGAACGACTAAAAACCTAGAAAAGCAAGTTAAATTAATCAAAAACATATTTTCAAACATTTTAGCTTATTAGCTAATTCGGATAATATTTATTTAGATTTGGAGCAATTTAGTCAATTTTTATTTCCTATAAATTATAACTTTTTATTTTATAAAAGAGTGTTTTTAGGAGATGAGGTAAAATATTGTATATCATTTCTGATCACTAATTATGATTTTTAGATTTGATAAGGTATACTATTGTTTATCTTTTATCATCACTAATCTAAAATTAAATTTAACGATATCTTACTCTAATTTTATTGAAAAAATTCATTAAAAAATTTAAGATATTTTATATTTTATTAATTAATTTATCTTAGCTATTATATTTCAGGATTTATAAGCTATTAGAGATCATAGGAGCTGGAAAGATAAAAATAGGTACTATCTTATGGTTACATCAACTTACTATTTTTATAATTATGACTATTTTACCTATTCTTATAACAAAACTACCATCAAACCCCTAAGATAAAAGCAAAAAAAGATAATATGGATATCTTATTGGTGGAGGAGTTAGTCTTATTCTATTCAATTTTTAACTTAGAGAGCATTTCTTAAGGGATTAGCATATTAAACTAATAATTGCTCTTTCGTTTTTCTTATGATTAGGAATAGTTTATTTCTATTTAATTTTATTCATTGATATTTTTATTATTGAAGGACATCATTTGGTCTTGTCCGATAATAACTTGTTATATTTTTGGATCTATTTCTATTTTAAATATCATTTTTATTTCAATTTAAAAATAAAAAGAAATCCCTTTTTATTACTCTTAAATCTTGAATAGAGATGATATAGCACTTTCCCTTTTAAAAATTTAGTAAATACTTGAAAGGGAAAGTGCTAGAATTAATTTAAATGAAAATAAAATGAATTAAAATAAAAAGATTAAGAGAAAAAGAAAATTAAAAAGAAATTAATTAAAATTTAATACTATTATAAAATATATATATGTTTATATTTACATATTCACATATTTTTAAAAATAATATTTGATTCTAATGTGAATATATTTTAAACTTTTTATTGTATTTATATTAAGGATTTTAGTAATTTTATGGTATATAGCTAAGTAAGAACTATAAAAATGTAAAAGATTATTGGTATTCTAGAACTCTATTAGTTTTAGGTTATTTTATTTTAAAATTAGTTATCAGTTTAGATTTAGGAATTTGATATTATGTTTAATGAAAAAACTTTAAACTTACTATTTATCAAATTAAAAGGAGTGAAAAAATTTAATTTATAATTTTAACAATAAAGAGATTATATTATTTTAGTCTGTTTTACTGAATATTTACTTTTAGGAACCTTTAAAGTAAGTATGTGATTCAAACTTTCTATAGAAAATATATTTGTATAGATTTGATCTCATTTTTTTAGATAGTTGAAGCATTTGTATACTTAATTAATATTGTTAAATATTATTTTATAAAATTAAAATATAGATTTAGTTATAATTTATATCTTTAATTGGAGATTCACATGCTATAAATTCTTTGGATTTTAACATTCTAAACAATATAAATTATATTTTATTTATTCCCTAATTATGAAAACTGCTTCTATTATTCTTATGGTTAGTTCATTAATAATATCTTAAAGGAACTTTCGAATGAAATCATAAAATTTACTTATAAGGCTTCTTTGATTGTCTAATATAATTAATTAGCTTTATTTATAGGCTAATTATGAAGCTATAAGCTATTATATTTGATTAGTAAAACAATAATATGTAACGCAGGTTTGAATTTCAAATTTAATTTAGTATATTTTTCTTATCAGGCAAACTGTAGAGATCGACATGTATTTGATTAGATAATCATCTAAAATATTTATTTATTTCCTTACAAATATTTTTTAATCAATTATTAACTAATATTGCTTTAAAATTTTTCTGGCCTGATCAGCCAAACAAACTATTCTATTCACAATCCACTAAAATTCTTTTTTTTATAAACTATATTAAACAAACTTTAATCGAATGTTAGCAGAAAAAGCTTACTCTTACTAAATTTTTCAAAATTAATTGAAAATTCTTTGAGAATTTACTTCTTTTATTATTTTTTTAAAAATGCTATCAGCTTTTTAAATTTTCTTGAATTGGGTAAATTCCATAATAAATTCTATTCAAATAAAAATAATAATTTAAAAGAATAATGAAATTTTTAATATAAACTTTTTTGCTAATATTTTGGGGATCTTATATTTCAGCTTGCGAATATTCAATATCAGATCTAAATAATAGAATACTAACACCTATTAAGGCTTCATTCTGCGATACTTTCTCATGCTTTGAAGGAGATACTACTCTAACTTTGAAATATGATAATGTTAGAATTTCATCCTTTAATTTCCAAGCTGACAATTAATCTAGTCCAAGATCAACTTATACACTATCTACTCCTGATTCTTAAAATAAGCTAGTAGTTACTACAGACTTTCTTGTAGGAAATTCCTAATATAGCTACAATTTAATAAAATATTGTTAATCTAAAACTGTTAATGGTTAAGGTTAAATGTATTCTGAACTTTAGATATAGTTAGCAGCAGATAAGTTTTAATTATTCACCTTTTTAATGCCAGTAAGCGATAGTTATATTTTGATGTTTAAGTTACTTTTATTTATTATAACTTTTTCTATAATTTATATTTGAAAGTATTTTATAATTAAAAGCAGTTTAGTTTTCTTTTTATATTATGTTCGGATCACCAGTATATCTACACATTTACATAAAACTTATTATTTTACTTATGTATATTTTTTTCCTTTCTTAGATAATATAACATTTATTATTTTATCATAATAAGTAAATATTAATATTTAAAAATTTTTTTAAAGATTCTCCATTTAACCTTTTAAGAAAATTCTAAAATTTAGCACTTTATTTATCTTTATTCGCTCATTATTGATTTATTTTTTAATATTAATTGCAAATAAAATTAAAAATAAAAAATTGTGAGATTATTTTTAAAATACTTCCTCTATTTACGATTTGGCGATTCCCTAATCACCAAATTTCTAATAGTGGAAGCAATTTAAGTTAAATAATTTAAAATAAATGAAATTAACAAAAGTACTAATTATCAAGTATTTTCTTTAGAAATTAAGAAACCCTTAAAAAATTAAAAAAACAATAAGCAGCATAACAGAAAGCTAAATTAAAAATTGATAATAAGTTGATATAAATAATAAAATATCCTATTTTTATCATTTCAGAGGATGAAATAAAATTTACAGACTATTACTAAGCTTTATTAAACTAGACTAAAATAGTGATAATATTTAAAATATTAAATAAATCTTTATTTAAAAATTAAAAAGGTAAGGTAAGGTATTATTTGTTAATCAAGTGTCTTTATAATTAAGTAATGAGTACTTCCTAAGTAATTTGAAGATAAAATACTTTTTTGCCTTTCTCTTATTTATGAAAATAACCTTATTTAAAGGATTTTTTGAAATAGTTAATAAATAAATTTAATAAATTCTACTATTTATCAAGTTAAAAATTATGAATAATAATACTATAATTAATATTGAATACTAAGAATAAAAATAAATAAATCGATTACTAAAATAAAATAAAGAAACTCAAAATAAAATTATAAATAGTATTTATTAACAAAATTATAATTTTAATTTAATAAAGAAATCTATTATTTATATTTAATACAAATTTTAACCTTTAAAATTTATCAATTATAATTCTTTATTGCTTCTGATCATTTAGAGTTCTATAGACTGAATTATATTTGTTACAAATTAATAGATTAATTTATCTCTTTAATATTAAATATATCTAAATATAAAAAAATTTTCTTTACCGAAATTTCAATCTTAGATTAGTGACGAAAAAAATAACTAATTGTTTACCTTATCTCAAAAATTCGAATTTCTTATCAAATCTAAAAATTGTATGTAAATCATTAATGTGAATAGGTATCCAATAGTTTACCTTATCTTATTAAATATCAAATATTTATTAATTAGTTGGGAATTTTAAGAATTTATGCTCTTTTCTTGTTTTAAAAACGTTTTATTAAAATAATTAAATTAAAAAATCCCTCTTTTAATTCATACTTAAAAAAAGTACAGGTTAGCAATAAATCATTTTAGAGAAGTACTATTGATATCTATCCTTTCAATAATTTTCCTTTTAAATAACACAAATTGTAAATTTTCTATTAGTAATTTAATCTAAATAAAAATACCTAACCCTCTGACCAGGAACTATTAAGGAATTTATTTACCTGATATATTTTAATAATAATTTAAAGGAAATAAAAATTGATTAAATTACTGTCTAAATAAATATTATCATATTGCCTAATAAGTTAATTGTTAACTAAATCTGAAAATGAAGATATTATGCTCTTTACTATTTATATAAAATTAATTGATATTATTTGAATTCTTTTTAAATTAATACTTTTAATCATAATTTATAAATAGATAATTCAATTGAAACTTAAATATTTGATAATATGTTTTTGACGAATTTAACTTGTGTTTCTAGGTTTTTAGTCATTCTAACAGGAATGATAAGTTGGATATTGTTTAATGGCACTATCTACCTATTATTTTTTAATTATTGACTCACATACTTAATCTTACTTATCTAATTAATAGAAGAATTTAGCAGCTTTTGTCTGTGGAATGGTACTCAATCTATTCTTATACAAAAACTACTCTAGATTTATTCTTGTCTTAATAAATGAATCTCTCTTTTCAATTCTAATGGTCATCATCCCTTAGACCAATTCTGATTCTCTGTGGTTTTTCTTAGGATTAGGAGTAATCTATTTTTCTAATTTTATTTAGTATAATCTCGAGGATTCTCTTTTTAATTATTACCCTTAATCTAAAGAGATAATATTACTCGTTATGTGTTTGGATCAATATCTATACTGAATATTATACTTCTATCTATATAAACATAAAAAGAATCACTATTTTATTATTTTATAAAGTAAGAAGATAAATGCCTTATTCAATTAGTTTAAAAGATATATCTTCCTATTTATCAATAAAGTGTCTTAGAAGGATTTAGTTAAAATTAAAATCAAGAGAATAATATTCCTCTTTTAGAAATTTAAAATGTAAATTCTTCAGAAAATGCTGCTAATTATGAAAATAAAAAGGCTTTATTTTGTTTAACATTTTAGCATTTTTTACTGGCTGCTCTAACGTTTTTTTTACTGTACTATAAACATTAGCAACATTCTTATTTTTATTAAATGATAATGATTACAATTTTTATTTTAGTTTAGACTTGAGCTAATACTATTATTATTTATTAGTTGTTATACCTGTAGTACTTTATGGAAGTGCCCATTTTATTTCAAAGGATGGAAGAATAAATGCTAGTAGTGGTTTTATACTTTTTTTATCTTTAATGTTATTCTAATTATATTGGATAATGAAAATAACTCAGATATTCTGTAAAATTTTATTCTTCTGGCATATGTAATATTCTTATTCGGGGGGTAGCTCCTATGATATTCATTTTACCTTTCTTCCATTTGAAACCTCATTAAATAATTATTTACTTTCTCAGCTTAAGGATAGGCTCTGTTGCTAATAAGATCTTTATAAATAATGCATACTCATTTGGCCCATACCCTCATAAAAATTATAATTCACTAATATTAACAACAATAGCATCATTTTTTGGTTCTATTGCTATGTGTAAAGTTAAAAATTTCTGATAAAAGCATATTTTTTTTATTTTTTGTATTTTATTAAAATTAATTTTTAATAAAATTTAATTTTAAAAAGTACCATAAAAAATTAATAATGAAATGTTACACTCTATATGATGAACCAATTAGATTTTTCCAGTATACATCTAATTATTTTATCCTCATAAAAAGGGAACTGATAAAATCTAAAATTAAAATGAAAAGATTAATAAAATTACTATTAGGAATTATTAATAAATATTTCCTTTACTATCATCATTTCTTAGTATGAAGTGTTATTAATTTCATTTTTTCCCTTCAAAAAATACTAAAATTTTAGAAAATACACTCTGCTTACAATAAATACTATGGCTAGACCCTTTCCTGAGTGAATTTTTCTTCATAAATTTACAATATTTTTTGAAAAATTAATCTCTTATATTTAATTTTGGTAGGAGGATTTAAAAGTAAATATAATTGTAATCTATGATAAATATATTACAATATTCTTCAATTTATCAAATATTTTTAACAAATAATAAAGAAAAAACACCAATAGCGTTACCTATTGTAGGAAATATATAATAATTATATCTTTTTTTAATTTCATTACTATCTATTTCTTATTTATATGACTATTGCATAAAAAGTTTACTGCTAAAATAACCAAACCAAAATAAGATGAAGTATCCAAATATTTAATGAGTTTTAAAGTATTTGAAAGGTAAAGCAAAAACTAAAGGAGCAACCACACCAAACAAGCAAACTACTTAAAATACATCAAAGAAATTGAAGCTATTTGAACTAATGTTATCTTCAGTCGAATATAATTTTATCCCATACATTATGAGCGAGAGGAAGTAAGATAAAAGAACAGCTACCTTTCTTATTTTGTGTTTCACTAATAAGCAACCAATTACTAAAGAAAATAAAATAATAAGCACATATAAAAAATACTAATAGCTTTCAATTTCAGTATTTAGCTTATTACCATTCATTAGCAAGAGATAAGAAAATATTCGAGACTCTATCAAAAAAAATATATTCGAAAAACCTGTGAAGAATGCAAAAATTAATTGCTAATTAATCTAATTTTTATCTTATTTATGTTCTATTTCATCTATTGAAGTTACACTGGCATTGTCTAACAAGTTTTCTGAATCAATATTTTATTCAATATTTCTCATTTGAAGAGAATATTTTTGTATGTACTATTGTTAGTAAATTTTGCTGATGAGTTAATAAGATGCTTCAGTGTTTCCTTTTTATTGATAGAAACAAATAGAATCGCTTTGCTTAGAAATTGAGATGAGAATAAGATTCAATATCGAAATAGATCCAAATATATAGGGAGTTATATCATCTGTCTAAATTAAAGGAGTAGAATTTATTATCTTATAATTGATATTGTTTAAGCATAGATAGTATAACACTCCTACTCCTATGAAAAACCATAAATATATCATTAAATTTAGAATAAAAGCATTCAAGAAGTGTTCTTTCATATAGATAGGATATAGAAGAAAGGTAATACCTCCAGCTATAAGAAAGCCATATACCTTTAAATCATTATCTGTGAAAGGAATTATTATCATTAGTAACGAAAATAGCAGCTCTGTTAGGGAGATCATTAGAATTCTTGAGATTTTAAAGTATAGAATAGATGGAATAACCATTCCAGCAGTAAAAGTGCATACATATTTATAAAATAGTTTTGAATTATCTTTATACTGCTGATTTAATTCTGTGAAGAATACACTTCCTAAGACCATAAGAATATAACCTACTTTAATCATTCCGGTTATGATAAGAGTAGCCCTAAAGCTAGTTTTGAAGTTAAAAAGAATCATATTTTTAATGAAAATAAATTTATTTTTGCAAATTTCATTTTTATTTATCATTCTTAATTATATTTAAATTAGGGTGTATTTAAATTAGAGTTGGCATAGATTAAAATTTCTTCTCATTAAATTAATTTTGAAACCTAAATTCTGATGACTAATTTTGATCCTCTACCTGACCAGCATTCTATATTTTATTAAACACGTCAAAAAGAAGTATGAGTAAATTTTAAAAAAATAAAAATGATAAGTTTTTCTCATTTGAATAATTATTTTTAGATTTAATCTAATTAAGTTTTATTTATCCTAATATGTAATAGAGTATTGAAATTTTAATCTAAAAATAGAATTAAGTGCATTGCAATAAATACAATTATATATACTAGATAGAAATGTTTTATTTGGAGTACATTAATATTTCAAATATTACTCAATAGACTCTTGATTTTAAAGTATTTATTCTACTTAAATGCTATAATATCACTTAATCTCTAATAAAACTTCCTTCTTAAGTCTAAATTATTATATGATAACTAAAAATAACAAATCCATATTGATTGACTATTCTTATTAAAATATCTGTTTCTTCGTTATCTGGTGGAGTACCCTCCAATATTAAAACACCATCAACAATCTTATGTTATAGCCAGCAAGGTAGAGGTTTATTGGTGGATAATCCAATCTTAACATACTCCATATTTAAGAATCTTAGAAGCTAACTAGAGAGATTAGAAGTCTAATATTAATTAAGAAAATTAAAAATCAGAAATAATTATTTAATTATCAAATTTAATGGGATTGAACTTACAATAAAGTAATTCAAAACTTTCTAAATATAGAATGTTTTTATTTATTATTTTCAAATAAATAATTATCTCATTTGTACGATTTGTAATTTTCTTGTTTTTAAGGTATTTTCATTTTATTAATAGAGTTTAAAGTAATATAAGTGATATTTTAAACAACTTTTTAGAGAAGTAGAAAAGTGAAAAAAAAAAATTTACTCTTTATTTGCAATAAGCTTAGATAACTGAGAGGTTATAAGGATATGTATGAATGCTTTCACCTGAAGAAGGATTAAACATATTTGGATTCGAACAAAGACTTCCATAACAGTCAAGAATAATAATATTTTCTAATAATTCTAAATCAATATTTTTAACTTAGTTTAAGGCTTTGAGAGTTTAATCCAATACTTGTTTTTTTATTATCACAGTTGGAAAAGGATTGAGGTTGTTATAAAATTAAGTTTCAAGCTAATTTTTAATTGAATTTACATTCTTTACATTATCCTTATTAAGGTAAATGATAGATGATGTTGGAATTTAAATGGATTCTCTTTCAGTTGAATTATAAATATTGTAAAGTCTATCAACCCTTTCCTACAAGTAAGGGAGTTTAAGTTATTATTTTTCTTTTAATCTAAATGGGGAGGGGATTTATAAAAAAGGTTTTTGCTGACATTAGTTGTTCTTAAGAATATCATTATCAGTAGTAGCCCTATTAGTTTAGGTGCATTCAACTTTTCCTAATGAAACATTTGTAATTCTAAAATTTATTTTATTTGGAATTCCCTCCTCATTAACTTAGTCTTAGTCTAGTATTTGTTTTTAAGTATTCAAACTTCTTTTACTGCTTTCTAAATCTTCATTATCAATAATATAATCTTAACCCTAATCCTCTGTATTATTATTATTATTAGGCTAAATTATCACATAGTACTTATACCAATCGTTTTTACCAAATTTTTGAAGTGGGTATTCTTTCAGAAGTTTATAAGCTTTTTTAGATTCCTTAAATTAGTTCAAAATGGATTCATAAACAATTCTTTTAATTGCACTATACATTCTACTGTTTTTATATGTAAATTCTCTAGGATCGACATAGGGAAATTCCTATTATGTAGATTAATATATCTACTCAAGCTAAAATAGTATTCTTTCTATATTAACTTTTTTATTGAGCTTATAGTCGACCAAAAGTTTCTTTTATAAGTATTTATCCTGTCTATTCAATGTATCCCATAATTTTATTGCATACTTTTAAATGTCTCCATAGAGAACTATCCTTTTTCTGTATATTTAACCCACTATAGCTACTTCACTCTAAAATTTATTCTTTTTTTCACAAAGAAACCTTTAGATAATATTAAATTAATTAATTAATTTGATAAAATAAATTAAAAAAATGATTACAAATGGATTTATTATCTGTATTTAAGCAATCCTAAAAAACCTAAAACAGGAAATATTATAGAAAACACCTTTTGGATTACATAAATAAAAGGAATTTTATTAAAATTCATTTCGAATTCATCGTATGTCTCAGAGTAACCATCGTAAGCCATGACTCTAATTCTTACAATAAGTAAGAAATCCGATGAAGACAAACTGCCCTAAAAGCCCTATTTTTAATAAAATAATTAATTTTTGTAAAATAATAGAGGAAGAATTACAAAACTATCACTGTTGAATTCAATCCATTAACCAATTTAAATTTCCTTCCCAATGTATCCACTCAAAATATATGCTTTATAAGTTATTTGCAAATTTTCCGAAGAAATAAATGTATCCCTATCAAACCAGAATTAAAATCTTTGTTCAATCTCAATTTCTCCATTAGTAAAATAGTTATTGAATTGCTTTTACAATGTTTTTCTATAGTTTAGTCTTATTGGTTAGTATAAATTAAATATTTCAATCTCTTTCAAACTTTTTTCCATTGAAATATCATAATTATTAGAGTCAGATATTAAAAAAAAGATTTTCACTTCTGATAAATTTGCAGTGGAGTTAGATATCTTTATAGAATTTTTCATAATATCATTCACATAAGATGCTTATCCTGATATTTTCAAACTAGTTTAATCTTCAGAAAAAGAAGAGAGCACACCTTAATAAGATTTCTTAATAAACTTTCCATTTTTTGTAGTAATTTGCATAAAAATACTTACTTATTGAGAAGGTGTAGTTATAACATTTAATTTCTAATTTTAATTATCAAAGGCAGAGTTTTAATAGAATTAATTTTTTAACGATTTACTATAATTAAATTAAAGCGAACTCTTGATGAAAAATCTAATTGGATAATCAACTCTTGAGAATATCAAAGTTTTTTTAATGTGATTTTAAATATCTTAATTTAAACTTTAATAATCATTTTGAGGAAAATCAGCATTATAAAAATTAAGTTCAAAATATATTTGAATTTCAAATTTAGACGTGATGTATCCTTATTCATCTAGATAACCCTCTAATTATAGTAGCTTAAATAAATGTTAAGCAAGCTATGGTGATATCAGGTTTTACTTTTCTAAATCTTTAGGAGTATTTTCAATATAAACTTCTAAAATTAAAATATTTTCTCCAGTATTTTTCGTTTATTTACTATTCTATGCCCCAAGCTTATTAACTTAGATGTAAATTTACTCTTTTGATTAGAAGAACGTTATCCAAGGAGGGAGAGTCTGTTTTTCAAACTCCTTGTAATATTTAGCATCTTTAATTTAAACATGTTTTTAAATGTAAAGAGTAACAAAAGTAATATAGACTTCTTAGCCTACTAATAAACTTTCATCACTTTCTAGAGTAACGAAATATTAAATACCCTCTTAATTTTATTGTTAAACTTAAAATTGAGAATGAATTTATATTTGTGGTTTTATTTATAGATATCTTATTCCCATATTACCTAAATTTTAAATTTAAGAGTAAATTGAAGTAAACTAAATTAATAAATAAATTACCTATAAAATACATATGCTCCGGTTTTTCTGGAAGGATACATACATTAGTCGAATATTCAAGAGGAAATGTTACTCTTTATTAAATATAAGGATTTTATAAATCTTCTATATTTACTAAGGAAAGCTGATTCTTTTCCATTTCAGTAACAACCAAATATTTCTAATTATATAAAAGCTTTAAATTTTACGCATACCCTCCTTATAATAGAAGCTAACTTAGAAGCTTTGGTTAGAAAAAATTAGTTATATCTAAGATGAATATTCCTTAAAATCCATTAGCTGCAAATAAATATTAATCATTAGAAGAAATCAAAACATATTCAGCACAAATTTCATTAAAAATGTAATTCCATTTTAATAATTAGCCTTGTGCTCCAATTTCATAAAATACGATTCCAATTTCTCTACAAGCACAAGCAAATTTTTTTCCATCAGAAGTAAAATCACATTTTTAGATTCCACAAGATAAATTGTTTTAGAATAATTGGAAGACTTATGGATTACTTAAATCTTAACCAATTTAGAAAAGGATTAGCCCATAAAAGCTATTTGAGGCAATTAGTTTGTCATTCGTTTAACTTATACTAACACTTTATAATTAAATTAAAAATTAATATTGAATTTTAATATATTTATAACATACTCAGTCATTTAAGTGTAAGTTTATAAATCTCCATTCTGATTAGGTATTTATAAGATAAATTTATTTTTCAAAATAGGCTGTGCCTTATTACTAATATCATAAGTAATTAATCCTGTTTTAGCGGAAGTTATATAAAGCACACTCTAGTCATAGGAAGTTTCGATGTTAGCAAATAAATCATAATTTTTAGATAAGTTTAAAGGATCATTAGGATCTTAAGTTCTTTAAATAGTACTAATTATTTTAGGATAAAATGGATCAGTAACATCATATATTCCTATTTCCTCATAACCTGCAACAATAATACTTTATGTCAAACATTTTAGCCCAAATCGTGAATTGGATTTTGTTTAAGGGATTAATGAAGATTAAATGGTATTTATAAAATTAGGGAAATCTTAATTTAGATTAGGTTAAACTGCTTTGTAGACAGTAGCAGATATGCCATTTGATATATATAAATATTTATTATTCATTCTTGATAATACCATACTTAAAACTATATATTATCCTTTTAGAATCTAAAGAAAAATTGGGTTTGGATAGTTATCCTTCTATAGTTAATAGACCTTCAATCCAATACTACGACACCCTATTATTAAATAATTACCATCACTTGTTATGTCTATTGTTAGGAAAAGACCATCTTAGGGTTTAACAATTTGAGTAAACTGTAAATTAATTATCTAATCAGAGGTTTAGTCTATAGAGAAAATGGCCGATGGATCAGAATAATATAATCCTGAATAAGCATCGAGAACAAAAAGAGCTTTTCTGTCTGGGGTAAATTAACAATCCCAAGTCACAAAATCTGGATTTTAAACTACTCTGAGTTTTTATTTTTATATATTTCTAATGTCAATAATTGAGAATCCTTTGATGTGGTTAGCAATAGCTATATATTCATTCTAACTATCCTTTCTGATTCTATAGGAGTTTGGGGAAAATATATTTTCATCTTTTTTAAAATTAATATTTAATCAAATTTTATAAAATAATTTCTCTTATATAAAACTTATATAAATACCCCGTCTTTTAGGGGATACTGAAAAACTATTATAAAATGTTTGTTTGGGGAAGGGAGGGGGGGATAGTTGTTAATTAATTAGGATTGATAGCTTAATAGATGAAGAAAGTGGATTTAAAATTAAATTTTACTTTACAAACTAATTAAAAATAAAAATTTATTTCTTTTAATATGTGTAAATAAATTAAAAAATATAAATAATATATTATGTATTACTTGAAATAACAGAAACTATTTGAGGATCGTTTAGATTATTCAGAGAATATGTAAAAAGAAAGCCATATGAAAGAGTAAAAGCATACTCCATATCACTTGAGATGAGTACATACTAATAAGAGGGATTGAATTAGTTGTTATTTGTGAAAGCAGTAGTTGAAATCCTAAAAGGATTCTATTTATTATTTACATCAACAATAATTAAACCTTCTTTTTGATCTGCAATAAATAAAAAATTCTTTCTTGCATCACAATGTTATGCATATTGAGTAGGTATAGTATTCACTATTTTTGGAATCTCAATTCTTGAAAGATCAATAATTTGCACACCAGCAGATGCTGAAGTAACGAATGCATTCTTCTCATCATCTGAAATGCAGATCATTAATGCTGAAAAACCCTTTGAGCTTTTTATATTCAAGTCTGATATTGGTGTTGGATGAATCATATATTTGTTTTCTGGATTCTTGCTGAATCCAAATTTAACTAAAGTGATGAAGCAAATGATTAAAATATTCATTTTAGCATAAATTATTTTTGATTTAAATAATTATAAAAATTGAATTGATTTATTGTATAAATATCTGCATTTTAAGATAATATATTTTTAACAATAATAAACCTCAAACTTATTTTATCAACTGGATAAATAGAAAATTTCCAGAATAATATACTTTTATTACATAAAACTCATAAATAAAAACACTTTAATAAATAAGAGCCAACTGTAAGTCTCATTACTATCTTTTAGATAAATTTTATTTATTGGATGAACACTGTAATTTATTGGGAGTTTAAGTATAAAAGTAGTTAGATTCTATAATTATTTATTATTAGTATTTAGATAATTAAAATGTCATTTGTAAATCACTTTAACTAATCATAAATCATAAATTCTAATAATTCTTTCTGCTTTAATTTTGTAAAGAAGTAAGTTTTATTACAGATGAATAGCAATTAAAATCTTATAAAGCTTTAGAACAATCTCTCTAAAGAATTTCAATAATGGAAATATAAAAGACATTCAAACCATTAATAATTTATTAATGATATTGAAAAATCTTCTTTATTCTATAAATCTTAAAAGGGTTCAGCATTACATTCTCCTACAAAATCTCCCATTACCCCTTAAACAACAGGAAAATCCTTTTTCTTATAGACACATAATGGGTTTTTTCCGACTAGAGTGTTTAACTCATCTTTGAAGAATTTTAGAAAAGAAATAATTAAAGATAGTATTAAAAACTAAAACCATGCATTAAACTAAGTAGGATAAACATAGGAAACTATACCGTTTGTTCCATATATTATTGAAAGAGATAAATTAGGTAGGCTTATTAAAGAAGTAATTTTTATATCTACAATTTTTAGTAGATTTAAGGATTTGATTATAAATAGGAAAGAAGTGACATTAATTCTAATGAAGTTAATATTGTAGACTAGATCACAACATTAAATTCAAAAAATCAATACAAAGTAATAGAAAATATAATAAATGATGATTCTCGCTAGTATCATTCTGAATTCCCTTTAAATAGTTCCTAATAAGAGGATGAAGAAGAAGAAAATTCACAAAAAGCCAATTATAAGCTTGTAAAACTAGTTAATCATAAAAAATCTCATTCGTTTATCCCTTTTGGCAATAGTACAAATAACCTATCATCAAATTAACTTGATAAAATCCGAAGTTCATCAACCCTTAACCCTTCTATGAATAATGTTAGCTAAAATCCTAGCAAAGTAATAACTTTCTTCATTTTATTTACTTTATAGATAGCTTTTTACTCCAGAGATTTAATAAAAATCATCACTTAAAAATTCTGGGTTGTGGTAAAAATTAAGTAATTACTGATATTTTTCTTATAACTAGAATAAACTAAATTAATTACTAAACGGAGTAGGATCTTTCTCTCAAATATCCATGGTTTAATTATCTGATATAAATGGTTACTCTTAAAATCCATTTATGAATCCAAAATCTTTATCATAACTCAACATTGATCACTTTGAAATAAACTAACCACCTAGGCTTAATAATCTTTTAGCTCCTAAAACTTCTATAACTTCCCTTAGTTAGTTAAATTAAAATAAAAGCTTCACTTAATTAGTTTAGTATAACTCATAACCTTGTTCTCCTTCAAGATTTATTACAAAGATATAAAGTAATAATAATTCCATGCACTTAGATGATAAAATTATAGAGTTTGATAAAAATAATTAATTAAAATGCTCTCAAGATGAATTAATAAGGAAGATAGAAGCTTTCTAAAAAAGACATATGCAAGCTAGAAAGAAGAAAGAAATATAAGAAACTTAGGCAGAACCCTATAAATTTAAGGCTAAAGTACTGCCATTGAAATTTCCAGAATCTGCAAAAGCGTCTCATGCTTGTAGAGTCTTATTTAATCATCATAAACAAATTTAGAAGTTTAATAAAATGATAGATAGGTAAAACTTTTAATAATATATCTTCATACTGATAATTTATTAAATTTAATTATAGAAATGATCCAAATATATTAAATTTTGAGATTGACCATAGAAAGAAGAACGCTGAAAAACGTAAGAATGTAATGGATAAATATAAACAACGCTTAACAATAGCAGCTGGTTTTATAGGAAAAAAAAAAGAAATTAATAGCGAGATAAGATAGTAATTCAATTTTAATTTACAACTATTAAAGTAAGTTAATAAATAAATATTATATAGGCAACAAAAAGAAGAAAAAAGGTAATAGTTATTAGAGAAATGGGGTGAAAGAGTAGGCTCTTAAGAATTGGATGATGAGGAGGAGAAATATAGGAAAAAAATTCTCAATCCAATACTTACTAAAGAATAATAAATAGAAAATGAGAGAAAAAGAAGATAACATATTTTTAATGAGTACGATAAATGGTACACTCTCTAAATGTATTACCTTGATAAGGGAGATAAAGAATATTAAATTTGATATTATTATTTAAATTTTAGATTACACTAATTTTCAATACACATTTTTATAATATACAAAAATACAGTAAAACCTATATTAGAAAAATTTAAATTGGGCAAGTAACCTCTATATGTTTGGTTAAAAAGTAGTTTTCATTCTCATATGTAATTTTACATTCAAATAATATCTCTATGAGTTGGGAAATCTCTAATAATTATTAGCCAATTATTCCTGGTGTCTATAAAACCCAACTTATACTGGTTTTATAGTGTAAATATTTCTATAGTTGTAAATATTGACCATCTTTCTAAATTAAATTATTATTTACTTTTATCAAATGTATATTTAGATATTCGTATCACAAAATTTAATTAACAGATATAATATATTATTAACATTTATTTAATTTGGAATTATTTAATATGAGAAAAAATCATGAAAGAATTAACTATTTTGCTTGACATAGAAGACATACAAATCATGCTAGTGTGATTATTAAATACAGGAAAAGTTTATAAATTAATTCTATAAATTACTAACCATATGCGAATGTAAGTATACAAATAATAGCAACTCTATCATATTTTATTTTCTATTTTTAATTTCTTTCTATTTGTTTTACAAATTTAATAAATCAAAGGTTGATGTTACCAATAACAGCCTTGGTGTAGTCAGTGCAGGAAGCCTTACCACCTAAATCACCAGTTAAGAATTTACCTTCAGACAAAGTTTTGATAACTGATTCTTCAATAGCAACACCTTCTCTTTGGAGACCCATAGCCTTAAGCATCTATTATATTAAAAAACAATATTATACAAAAGAATATAAGGAAAAATAATTTATTACCATAACACCGGAAAGGAGAAGAGCAGTGGGGTTAGCCTTATTTAAACCAGCAATATCGGGAGCAGTACCGTGAACAGCTTCGTAGATAGCACAAGTATGAGAAATGTTACCAGAGGCAGTTAAACCCAAACCACCAATAAGACCAGCACACAAATCAGAGACGATATCACCATACAAGTTAGGCATGACCATGACGTCGAAGATTTCGGGGTTTTTAGATAACTTCATGCAAACAGTGTCAATTTATTCTTCAGTATATTCAATATCAGGGTATTCAGTAGAGATTTTCTTACAAGTATTAATAAATAAACCATCACCCTTCTTCATGACACCAGCCTTGTGGCAAGCAACGACTCTCTTTCTATCTATTGGATAATAAATAAAAGAATTTAATATCTTTAAAGGCTTTAAATATCTATAAAATAGTTCTACTGTTCTTTCTGGCGAATTCGAAAGCATAACGAGCAATGTTTTCACAAGCAGGTTGAGAAATAATCTTCAAGTTTTCGACGACACCGGGAACGACCTTTAATTTTAATGATAAAAATAGAATTAATATACTTAATTTAAAGATGAGACAGAAGTTTATTTTCTATTTTAGATACATGCTTTAGAAATTTAGAAAAATTCTTGTAAAAGATGAACTTAATAATAAATATTGATGCTTGCTATTTTGAAAATAGATTCTTCATCAAATTTTATTATATAAAAATAAAAGTTCTCTTGCTATTTATTATAACTAATTAACTTTTTTATAAAGCTACAGTATCTTCACTTTTTTTATTTTATAAACTATAATTTTTATTTGTACTTTTCATCTCATATTAAACCCTTTTTTTGTTGGTTATTTCTAAAATATTCTTCTCTAAAATAGTCTTAATAAGTTATATATTTTAAAACATATATTTACAGTGTGTTCAAGACCGGAGTATTCACCTTCAGTGTTTTCTCTAATGGTTACCAAATCAACATTGCTGTAAGGAGTCTTAACACCAGCAAGGGATCTGCAGGGACGAACGTTGGCGAAGAGATTTAATTTCTTTCTCATGGTGACATTCAAAGATCTGTAACCCTTACCAATGGGGGTAGCGAAGGGACCTATTCAAATTTATTTAAATAAAAAGTAAGTATTTCAAAAAATATATGACATTTTTTTAAAATTATTAGCTCATTTTGTTATCTTTATCTTTAAATAATATATTTTTTGCTTTTAAAAATAATGCTATTTTAGACTTGAACTAGAATTTAATTTATAGGAATTATTTGAAATATTTACCCTTAAGACCCCATTTATAGTTAATAACGGCGTTAAGAGATTCTTCCTTAATAAGATCACCAGCTTCATTGATGGGCTTGGTGTAAATTTCATGGTGTTCCCAATCAATAGGAACCTTAGCAGAAGCGAAGATATCGCAAACGGCTTGAGAGATTTCAGGACCAATACCATGACCAGGGAAGAGGACAACCTTGTGATTCTATATTTATGATTTTTTCTTATTATTGAATATATTATTGGCTGATATAAAAAATGATGAATGCTAAATTTAAATCTCCTAATATCTTAAAGCGATAAAATTCTTATTTTATCAAGAGAGTTAAAAATTATGAAGAAAGGGATAGTGCAATCAATTTCAGGCTGAAGAGAATAGTAGAATAAGAGTATTGGATTGAGAATAAAAAACTCTTATTCAAAATGTTAAGAGAAATAGTTAAATTATCTTTTCTTAACTACTTTTGCTATTTATTCATTCATTCACTAATCATCTAAATGAAATCAAAGAACTTTCTAATTAAGTCAAAGTAGACCTTCACAAAATTGGTAGAAAATTAGTTGTTTTTTCTTATTCTCAGCATATTCTTGAATATAATGCAATAAAAATAATTTGATATCGATTGTTTTAAGAATTAATCGAACAATTTGATCGCTTTTTCTTGATGCCCTTTGCTTATTATGAGGGTGATCCTTTTTATCTATCTATACCAATGAACTTTTTAAATAAAGGTGTTTTTTGCTTTTTTTCAAACATGAAATGAATGTCAAGCTTATATTCTCTATTTCTACTTTTCATCCCTGCTGTATGAATGCTACTAACCATTTCTTTTTGAAAAGATATAAATTTTCTCATTTGTACTTTTTGAGAGAAGGTGTATTTAGGAACCATAGCACCAGTGAACTTGAGGTCAAAAACTTTCTTAATCATTTCTCTTGATTGATTGTTTATTTGTTTACTTCTTTTTATTTTGTTTTTATTTGATTGTTTTAATTTTATTTATTTTTTATTATTATTTCTATTGATTTTTCTTGCAAACTCCAAATCAAGCTAACATCAAGCAAAGTAAATATTTTTATTATCATTAAATTTATTAATACAAATTCACTCTCTTTCTTCCTCATCTTCTTATCCTTTTTCACTCTTTTCTTTGAATTATTCTTCTCCTCTTTCTCCTTGTTATCTTTCCACTTTAACTCAGACTTATAAATGATGATCTCATCATCATCGCTTGACTGTAAATATTGTAATTATATGTATTTATCTTTTCTTTCTCCTTGTAACCTAATAATCATTGCTACTAGCTGCTTAAAAAGTAATGGAATGTATTTA
Organism: Tetrahymena borealis; assembly: GCA_000260095.1. Lineage (NCBI taxonomy): Eukaryota > Ciliophora > Oligohymenophorea > Hymenostomatida > Tetrahymenidae > Tetrahymena > Tetrahymena borealis. Next base: position 295,118 of record AHAN01000881.1, on the reverse strand, counting down.
TTTTCTTTAAAAATAATACTTTTTAAGCAATGTCTCTATATTTCTTGACTAATGTAGTAAGATTGTATGAGCTTTAATTGAAAAATTAAGGAAATTATAAATAATAAAATGTAAATTGACCATAGAATAGTAATTATGAAGAATAAGATAATGCATAAAAAGATATGCAATATTTATTAATTGTATGTATCTTCTTAATTTATTTATTTGATTAAAAGAAAATCACATTTGATTGCAAGTAAATTTCAAGATTTTAGCTCGAATATAAATTAACCAATTCAAAAAATGACCATAAATTAAAATTTTTAAAATAGCAAGAAAAATTACGAAATATTAAGAAGTAATTAGGGAATGTATATAATGATGTCAGTTTGTCATATTAAATAAAAAAAGGATAGTGAAAGAAACTTTAAATTATTATAATTACTCCATCAATTTACAAATACAAATATTTATTAAATTGAATTAAATTAAATGCTAGATTAGTTTTGTTTGGTTAATGTGGGAATAAACATTTTTATTATATACTTTAGACTATAAATTATTAAATAGATTCCTTTAATTATTTTAATATAATTTTAACGATAAAAACTAATTTATTATTCTCTTCTACATACGCCCTTCCCTTATTTTTCCAGATACATTTTCTACTAATTATTTTATACAGTAAAGAAATTTTATTTATTTCCTTATCATTTCAAAAGGGGAGATTAGACTTCTTACATATCATAATCTTCTGGTATAGCCTTGATCTTAAGCTCATAAATTTGTTAAGTTGAGTCAATAATTCTACTAGGCTCATAGAAATTACAAAATCTTTTTGCATTCATCATATCATAATCAGGAATGAGAATATCAAGAAATGCATAATTATCTACAGCTACGATTTCATGCAAATTATTTTTCCTTGGCTCTATTACTTATGTTAAATCTCCTTCTTAAATTAAATGCATTTCACTAAGCTATGCCTTCACAGTGACATCTTTTGATAAATCAAAACTCTCATTTAGCCAGTAATTAATAGGGTACTCAAATTATGTCTTTATATCTTTGTCATCGCAAAGAGAAAAATAAGTTTTTTTTGCTTTCCCATAAACAGGTCTTGTAAAAACAAACATATCAGGGTGGTCATGTAGTGGCATGTAGCCAAATTATGATATATAAAAAATTCCGATATTAATTCCTTCTTCCTCATGTAATTTTGAAAATCCCAGCTTTATGTTATTACCAAACTATATATTATCTTAAATGTTAAATGTCTTTAAGACATCTATTCTATCTATACTCTATCTCAAGTCTGTATAAATATCATGCTAATTTAGCAAGTTTATATCCTTTTTTTATCTTTTTAGGTCCTTATACTACCTATAAAACTGTTGACTCAACTTTAAAACCTTGTCCATAGATAAATATTAATTTTTATAGATTTTGCTAGAAAATATCTTTTCCTCCTTTATATAAGGTCTCAGAGGTATTGTTGGATCAAATATATCTATCTTACCGATAGTAATGATTTGATTTATCTTTTAAAACTAACTAATATCAACAACATATAAAACTAATAAATTAGATTTAATTATTAATTTTCTAAGAATTGATTGATTGAAAGAAATTAAATTGAACAAACCATTTTGTTAAATAAACTAATTTATAAGTGCCATCTAATAAATTAATTCTAATCAAACACTCTTAATATCTCCCTTTCTATTAATACTAATTATTATTTATATGAAAATGATGATATTTTAACATAATTTATTTTGTTTAATTCTAAATTGTAACTTATTATTTTTATTTTCATAAATTGCTAAATATTATATTTTTAAGCAATGTTACAGATTTTGATTTTGTTGTCTGATAAGAATAACTAAATTGAGAGAAGTTTCTGTATTACAAATGAATTAACTAAGAATTATTAATCATTATTAGTTTAAAAAAATGTAATCTAATTAAGAAATCAAGGATTTGATAGGTTTAAATAAAAAAAGATTCATTCCTATCAAATAATATTTTCTGATAATTAAAAAATTTAATTGAGCAAAAAAATAAGGATAAATGGCTGAAGTAGAAACGAAATTTAGATCTTATTGGGCTTCTATGCTTATAATGTGGGTACCTTACATTCTTTGCTATGTATTAGGATATTATTTATTTGAATACTTTAGCAAATCAATTGAAAATGATTTAATCAGATTGCTTGTAGTAGATTTAATAGCAACATTAGTAGTATTTGTATTCTCTCTCATTTTTGACAACTCTTCCATCTATGATCCTTATTGGATGGTTCCTACAATGGGTTTAGTATTGTATCTTAATGAAGTCTCTCCTAACCGCAACTCGTTGAATAGCTTTTTAATTATGAGCCCAATTTTAGCTTACTGCATTAAACATACAGTTTTCTATTTTAGGTATAATTTTTCATAGTTAGAGTTACTTGACACAATAATATTTGCATTAAACTATTAAAATAGATTTTGGCCAGGATTAAAATATGAAGATTTTAGATATGTAGAATTTAGCGGAAAGATTAAAAATAAATTTGTTTACTGGATATTTTCTTTTGTAGGACTTCATATCTTTCCTACTTTGATGATATACTTTGGTAATATTTTAATTAGAAATAAACTTTATTGGCCAGAAATAAACAATATTAATATCAAAATTTATTATTCTAATAAAGCAATTATACCTACCTACTATGCACTTAGAATACCTCAAAGCTTCTATTTGAATCCTCAAAACTAGCTTTATATCTATGGGGGTATTATCCTCAGCTGGTTGGGCTTAATCGTTGAAACTATTGCAGATGAATAAATATTGCCTTGGAGAATAAAAAAATCTAAAGAAATTATATTAACCGGCTTATGGAAATACTCAAGACATCCAAACTATTTTGGTGATATGTTTGTATGGATTGGTATGTTTATGCCTTGTCTAGTTTATGGAGAGGATTATTATTGGACAGCTTTAGGTGCAGTTATTATTCTTGCAGTAATGAATATCTATACTCTCCCTGCCATGGAACGTCACTTGAAAAAATCTAGACCTCAATATGCTGAATATTAAAAGCATGTTTCAAGAATGATACCTTGGTTTACAACCTATAATCCTTCTCAATAAAAGAAAGACAAATGAAAAGGAAATTTCAATAGATTTTATATGTTATTTATTTTGTGTAAATAACTTTTGCATTTAAATTTACAGTGTATAAGATAAGTGTAATAATGTAAATATCGATAACAATAGGAAAGAATGAACAACATTAATTATTAAATTGAAATTGAATAAATTTAAATATTTTTTTTTAGAAGTATTTTATCTTTAATATCAAGAGTTTCAACAAATATAATGAAATTATATTTTAATTTACCATAATTATTAAATAAATTAATACTTTCATCAATAATATCACTATAAATTTATTTAATCATATTGATTTTTTATATTAAAAAAAATAAGATAAAAAATAATCTATTAAATTTCTTTAAGATAAGGTTAATAATATTAAAATTATTTTGATTAATATTTTTATAATTAAAAAGACATTATAGAATAGATCTCTAATTATTATTAAGTCAAATATCATTTTGTTATAATAAATTAATTTAATTTTTATAATATTTATTGTTGAGTAAATGAGATAGATACTAGAGAGTTGATGATTAAATTTAAATTAAAATTAATTATAAGTAAGTATTTTCTATTTTTCAATTATATTTTTAGTGAGGATTTCACATACTTATTTTCTTTATAGTACAATATTTTATTATAGAAAAGATTTTAAAATTATATTCTCAACAAGAAGATTATTCTTTTGAGTTAAAGAGCTTATTCTACTCTTCCTAGCTTAAATTTTTCTTAATTTTATTATATAAGGAAGCTTTTCCTAAAGAGGACTTCATTTAATCCTTAGAGAATATGATAGTACAATTAGCAGCACTTCTTCTAATTGGAAATTCAAAATTTACATCTTTCTAATTATTATTTGTTTTCTGCTTTAATTCAGCTTGAATTTTATTTTGAATTAAATTACAGATGAATTCAGGATATACTTAATAAATAACGATTTCATAAACCTTGATATTACCATTATTGTCCTTAATAGTACGTATTTCTGGAATTAATCTATTCACTAGTTCTTCGGTTTTCTCTTACTCTTCAATTGTTTCTCCATTTAATTTATAAAAGATTATATCTTCAAAACAGCTTCTTATTTTGTTTTTTAATTCAATTTCAGTCATTTATAACTACCCCAAAGTATATAACTATTCACTTTCTAAGTTTTAGCTTTCTTTAATAGGAATAAATATCGAGCCTCCTTAAGTATTCATCATAGCAACTATCGTTTATAAGAATTTATTGAAGAATTATTAAAATGATAATTTCCCTTTTTAGTGATTCAAAGGTGGCGATTTATTTAATGATTTTATTAATTTATTATTATCTCCATTTTCTTTTTCTGTTATTTTGTTTACTAATCCTTATTTTATTTACTAATTAGATTCAGCTTATTCTTCCTTTTCAATATTAACTTCTTTCTCTTCACCTTCGCTTAAAAGAGCAATGTTTTTAAATTCTATATGGAAATCTTCATAAAAACCATCAATAGAGTCTAAATTGATAAAATTATTTTAAATTAATCCTTTTCTAATTTACTCTGATCTTTAAAAGTGTTTATAAACATCTTTTTCATATAATCTTTCTCTTAAACATGATTCAGGACTGATTATATTATTACTCCTAGGAAAATATTAAATATAAACTTCATAGCGATTTGGGTTAACTATATCAGCAATAGGCTTTATATCATCATAAATAAGTGGTTCTACCATATTGATAACCGTTGATAGAAAATTGAGTATTAAATTTAGTTATTTGTTCGATAACTCCATTTTGAAATAAGGTAGTTATCTCTTTACGTATTAAGTAGCATCCTTAAAAGATTACTAAATATCCGTATAGACTTTCTCCTTCAGTCTATAATAATCTTCATATTTACTTCTTTTTTTCTGTTATCCTACTTTTTTGAATCCATCGTCATCATCTTATTCTTGCTAACTATTAAAATCATCTATGTAACTATTAACTATATCTAAAATAATCTTTCTCTATTAATCATCATAAATGTCTGTCTGAATCACTTTTTTATAAATCAAATCTACTCCACTTTTTGATTCTTCATCTTCATTTTAATTTCCTTTTTATTTTATTTTTAATTAAAATTATATAAATTTTCAAGGTGCTTTATTAAATCTAATTGTACCGTGCTTGAGATGATCAGATTTCTTCTTCATCTTTTCAAAAGATCTGTTTGCTCCTAATTTAATAAATTTCTTTTATTATTAACTAAATTTTTGTTTTTATTAAAAACAATATCAAAATTTTTTATGTGTTGAAACTCTTAGATTCCGCATATAGTAAGCTACAATTTGTTTTCGCTTAATTTCCTTCCAAATCCAACCTAAATTCTCTACCTTTTTAAATTATTATCCATCGATTCTCTTAATTCAAATATCTTATTTATAGTTTATAACTTTCATCATCTAAAAAAATAAAAGTATTTTTAATTAATGAAAATCAAGAAAATAATTGGCAGATATTAAATATAATTTAGAATTTTCTTTAAATAAACTAATTATATTTGTTTCAATTATTTTATTTATTGAAATGGTTTAAAAAGAAATAATAAATTCATTAAATAAGATACCATATTTATTGAGCTGTATAATCTTATGATTAAATATTAAGAATTTAGTAACAATAAAGAATATCCTCACATTTTTTATCTATAAATCAGATTATTTTCTAAAATATATCCCTTTTCTTTATCCTTATTTCTTTATTAAATGAAGGGGGGGGGAAAAAATTTAGTATAATTAACAAAATTAAAATCAAAATTCTTTATAATTAATTAATTACAAAAATTTCTTAAAAAAGAAAGAAAGGAAAAAATAAAATAAAACAATATCAAATTAGATATGCTTGATTAGTACTTCAAGGAAAGCATCTTATTCACCATCATTTAACATATAAACAATCATTTTAAGTTTTTAACATCTCTTAAGTTTTTTAAAAACCCTTCCCCCTAGTTTTTTATCGAGAGGAAAAGGAAATTCATAAAAATAAATACAACTCGCAAAATTAATACTTCCTAAGTTTTTGAAAACGAATCCATAATCGAAAAATAATTCATTATATGTTAAATCTTCAAATAAAAATCCTACGCTTATTAGATACATTTCTAAAATGGCGGGGTCTTTTTCAAAACTAATCAGCTTCTCCTTTTAAGAAAATCATCATAATCTACTCTCAAATAAGAGAGCTCTGTTTATCCCCTATTATTAAGGTACACATAAAAGAGGCACATAAAAGGATCATAAAATGACACAAAGAACAAAATTCAAGACAACATTATGGAAGATGATGACAGAGAAGATGAACAAATGAGGTCACAGAGGCAAGACATTGAGGCGAAGATGAAGAACATGAAGATGATGAATAGATTTTGATATAAAAAAGAAATTAAGAAAGTTAAAGAATAAAAAATTAAATAATTAAATAAAAATAAGTATAAAAAATAAAACAGATAATTAGATAAATAATTAAAATAAAATAAATAAAAACAAATAAATAAATAAAAATAAAAATTAAATAAATAATATGAAATAAGAAATAAAAATCTAAAATAACAATCAATAAAATAACAAAATATTGAAACTACCAATTCCATTTTTTCAAATACACTCCATAATTTTTCGATTTCTACATAAAATTCAATTTATTTTAAATTTTGAAAAGATTATGAACATTTATCATTTATGGAGATGTATTTTTAATAATAATACTTTTTCTCTTTTATTATTATTTTCATTTTTAGTAAAAATAAAAATATTCTATTTTATTTAAGATTATTATTGTAAATGATAAGGATAAGTTATAAAAAGTTTATTATGATTTTATATTAAAATTTGAGATAAATTTTCTAAATAGAATAAATCCTTAGAGATAAAACTATTAGAAAATTATTAATCTTTTTTACTTTTTTATTTTATTAAGAAATATAAAAATGTCTAAAATTAGTAGAAAAAGAGAATATTTTGAATTATAAGCAAAGAGATATTATTTTAAATCTAAATTCTATTCTTATATTTATAAAAAAATATTTAAAAAATTCCAATAAAGAATCAAAATTAAACTTCGTACTTTATAAAACTGTTAAAAAGGTATAATTTCTTAGTACCTTTTATCCAAAATTCTTTTAATAACTTCATTAGGAAATTCTGGCTCGATCCTAGAACTATCTTTATATTTTTCCCAGAGAAAAACTAATTAAGTTTGACTATTCCTGTATGTAAGTAGGTTTAATAGAATGATAGAGTCCTGATAAGATATTTGATTGATTGATCATAATTTTTTCAGGAATAGGAGAGCTTAGATGAATTAATTTTCCTTTTAATGCTAAACAATTTATAAAAAAGTTTAATAAAAAAATTAATTACATTCACCAAAAGTAATAGAAATTAAAACAAAATTCAAGCTATCTTCACTTTTCAATAAAATATCGAAGATTTTAAGTTTAGCAAAAGAAAAGAAACATAAACATATTTTACTAGATGGAACAATTATCTAAGCTTTATGAAACAAGGATATCCCTTTTTCGTTAGGAGAAGGATAAAATTGTCTATTATCTCCTTGTTTTTAATAAGCAAACAGGAGCTGTTAATTCACTGAGAAAAAGATACTCAGAATTAAGAGATTTGCATGATAAATTAGAAAAAAAGATTAAGGAGTATCGTTTAGATATTTATCTCCCAATATTCCCTGGAAGAAATTTGATTTAAAAGACAAATAATGATCTTAAGAGAGTAGAAGGTAGAAAAAGTGAACTACAATAGTATTTTAATGAATTATTAAAGATTGGCAAGCTTCATTCTCTAGATTTGCTTAAAGAATACTTACCAACTACTAGAAAATTATTAAACAATAAGGGTAATGGTACTCCTATCCCAATGAGTGAAGTTTAAAGCGAATAATTAACATTTAAATCACGTTTATCTTAAAATTTTAGTGAAGATAGAGATTAAGATTTGCTATTTGTAGACTAAGGAGATAAAACTCATTAAATTAAGGTCACAATCGATAGATATAATTACATAGATGATACTATGTACTTTTATGTCTCTTTTTATGATAATATCACAAGAGAAGAATGGGTTTATCGTACAAGGTACTCAACTCTTAAAAGATTCCATGAAACTCTCTAAGATAAAAAATTAAAATAACATTTAAAGAAATTTCCTTCTCGTAAGATATTTGGTATAACTAATGAAGACCCTGAATCTATTGAAAAGAGAAGAAAAGCACTTGAGGAATATTTGGATTATGCGTTATCTTAGGAATAAGTTTTAGAAAATGAATATGTCAAATATTTCTTAGAAGACACTAAATAGTAGTATATACAATTCAAGAAGTAAGAAGACTTGAAGAAGAAGAAGATGAAGGTAAATAATTCGTTATTTTTTCTAATTTTTTTACCCTAAAACCTACTAAAGTATACAAAGCATTATTATATTAAAGTCTATAAGAAAATCATTTAAAAGAAACAAAAAGGGTATTATAATATTATTATTACTGCTCAAATATGTAAAATATGCAAAAATCTATTAAATATTGAGAAAAAAGAATCTTTTTAAGGTGGTGTTAACAATTTCTTTTAATAAAAAAATTAATAAAAGAAATAAGAATATTATTAATTTTGTTTCTCAACCTTACAAAAATAATAAAAATAATAATCTGGAGTTTCTTATATAAATTATTAAAAAAATCTTTGTATTTTAGCTGATTTATTGATTAATTTTGAGAAGATTTTCATTCAATTTATTAAAACATTTGTAATATATTAAAATAGAAAATGCATGAAGAAATCATTAGAAAACAAGCAAATGAAATTGTTGAAAAAGCTAGATAACAAGGAAAAATTCTTGATAGTGATTAACTTAAAAAATAATTACTTTCCAAAATTAGTAGTAATAAAGACTCTGATGATGAATCTAGTTCTAATAGCTCCACTTCTTCACAAAAAGGAAATTTATCAGATGAATAAAATGTAAATTAATTAACTCTCAGAAAAAAGAAAAGTAAAGGTGGCAATCTTAATCCAAATCCTAAAGGATTACTTAAAGGCATTTTAGCAATAGTACCTGAAGAAATTAATGTAGTGTATGTAGAGGAGTGAATTAATAAAAAGTCTTTAGAAAATTGAATTTTCAAAATGTTAAAATTTTATGATAAATTAACTTGGTAATCTTCCTAATAAATCTAGATTTAAAATTAAAATAAAAAATGATCAAATAAATATATTATTATTATAGGCAGAGAAATATTAAATCAAGAAACTAAAAAAATAAAAAAATACTATATATAATTAACAAATTTAAAATCTTATAATTTAATTATTTTCATTGTAAGTTTTACATAAAATTATAATTATTTTGTATCTACAAATTGAATCTATTATTGCCTTTATTATTTATTTTGAATTTAGTAAATTCTCTTTCTCTTCTAATAATATTTAAAATAAGTAACATTACAATCTTACAAAATAGTTTGTTAATTAGGAATGTATAAGCATCCTTTAGAATTCTTTAGAATTGTGAATTAATTTCAGATTGATTATAACAGAGATTAATTTATATCTTTTATTTTAATAATAGATAAACATAAGTTAGACTTCAAAATAAGTCTGCTAATAATATTAACTGAATTATTAAACAATTATTAGTCTTCATATTCAAAAGTTAGATATTTAAAATTTAATAATCATCCAAACAAACAAACTGCCAATCAATATCAATGAAAATCTAAATAATTCAAAAAAAGTATTATTGATAATCATTGAATCTTTTTAATTTCAAAGTAGTATTAATATACTTATAGAAAAAATAAGAAAAATAATAAAATAGAAGTATTAGTATTTTTAAGATTTAGAAAAATGAATGAATATGAAATAGAAGGAAGTGCGGATTAAGAAAATGCCGAAATATTCTAATCAAATATAAGGTAGATTGAGACAACTAATCGCCTCCTAGCACATATTGAGGATAAGTTGAATAATCTAATTTACAATAAAAAGTCCTCACCTAAAAATTAAAAATTCTCAGATTTCACAAAAAAAAATGCCGAAAATTAAATCTTACTAGATAGAAATGATTAAAATTATAATAGGGGAAAGAATCAGGTTTAAGATAAGCCTAACTAAAATGATTTCTTTAAAATCAATAAGTAGAATCCTGAATAAACTAGTTCTTTTTTTCGATAGAATCCTCTTTCACAATAAGATGAGTATTAAGAAAATTATATAAACAATTCTAATATGGTGAATTAAGCTAACTTATAATATAACACAGCAAATAATGTCTTTAAAGGAAATCAAATGCCTTCAAATAATACAATTAATAAAAATAATTAGTTTTTCAATTAACCTAATAATGGAATGATTAGTAATAAATCAAATAGAAGCCAATCTGAGTTTTAGTAAAACTTAGTTCCTAACTATTAAAATTTTAATGATAGTACTAGTAATAGAAACAAATTCGATGAATTAAATTATTTATTACTGGGAAGAGAAGATTAAGATCCTTCTCCAAGTTAGATATCATCAGGAAAAAATCAATAGATTCTTGGAGGTACTTTGGAATATACAAAAAGCCACCAATTTAACTCAGGAAATAAATAACATGAAATAGATTCAGGAGATATAATTACTTCAAAATCTAGAGTCCGTCATAATAATGAATAAGAGAATAAATTCATCAATTAAGAGTCATAGAGGTAATTTAATTAATAATTGATAAATTAAAAAAATTAATTATATTAAAAGTATTTCTTTTAAATTAAAAAAGAATTTATAATAATTTATAAAATATAAAATAAGGATTTCAGATAAACTTAGGGAATTAAATGGAATTAGTGTTAGAAGTCCTCAAAATTAATTATTCTAAAGGACTTAAATTTAGCATCAAAATAATGATGAATCATTAGTTTAAAGAATAGATAGAATGGATAAATTTTACGAAAATAAAATAAAAATTCTAAGTGAAAGAGTTGGTGTTTTAGAAAATGAAAATTAAGCTCTGATTGAACAAAAAAGTGATTTAAATTTGGAAATCATCAAGCTTAAATAAAATATACCTATTATTTCAGGAGGAAATTCAAATTAAAAATTTTCAGCTCATGAAAAAGGATTGAAGGATTAAGAAAGGAAGATACTTAGATTAGAATAATAAATTTAAGAAATGAATCTTTAAAATGCTAATCTAGAAAGAGAAAAGAAGGTATTAGTAGATAGTTTATAGCATGAGATTTAAGAGCTTAAAAACTAGAATTATAAATTAATAGATGAAAATCAATCACTAAGATAGGAATTGAGAGGTAAATATTTTATTTATATTTTTTCAATTAATCACATTTTAAATAATTTTCTTTTTACCTTTTTCAAATTGCCAATATTTAATCATACTTTTAAATTAATAAATAATAAATTTAGATAAAAATTTTAGCAGTTAAAGTATGAAAAAGTAAGGTTCTAGCAACTCTCTAATAAATTATTACAAGGGCAACCATTAACCATCTAGCTAAACTTCAAGAAATAATTACTAATTTATTAATGAAGAAAGCCATTAACCTTTAAACACTTTAGAAAATACAGCAAATATTTTAGAGGATATAAGAAACAAGTATAATATTCCTCGTGTTGTAGAAAAAAGATCCAAACAACATTATGATGAAGATTTAATACCTACTAAATCTTACTCTAAAACAAATATGAACTAAGATTCTCAAATGACCTTGAATGATATATCTCATAAACCTAATAACCTTTTGAATGAATTTAAGAAGAATAAAGGTTAGTCTGATATAAGCTTTAAAAATGATAATAATAATAGTAACAGTATCAATTAAATGTCTTCTCATTATAATTTATAGCCTTAATATCCTACACCCTATTAATAGGAAAATAAAGGAATTAATGAAAATAGCTACAGTTTCTTAGAGGAACCATCAACAAGAAGAAATAAAGTTAATAGCTCTACACAAGGAGATAATATTAAGGATGAAATATATAAAATAAAAGATGAACTAGTACGTCAGAAATTTGAAAATATGAATATGGTTTAGAAAATTTCTGATTTCAAAAATTAGAATGGTATTAATTATAATTCTTAAAATAGTAATTAAAATCATTAGAGTGTACCCACTCCTTCTGGTCCTTCTGAAGCTTAGTTTATGTTAGAAAATTATAAGTTATATGCCTCATAGCTCGAGAAATCATATGAAAAAATAGAATAGCTATACTAAAAAGATGTTCAAGATAAGTAACAAATGATTAATTAACTGACTTCAACACAAATATAAAAAAAGAATGATTTAGAAGAAGAGAGTTAGTATAGATTAAAGCCTAAATTGAAAACTAGCAAATCAAGAAAGACATCTGTCAATAAAAAGTCTGCAAAAACTACAAATTCAATAACTACCTTATAAAACATTGGAAGATCAAAATCTGTTATCAATACTTCCAAAAAGGTATGACACATATTTAGATTGATTAATAAATAAATAGATAGATAACTCAACCTTCACATTGACTATCAACACATAAATATTTTCCTTTTATAATTAATATTTTCTGCTTATGTATATTTTAGAATTTATATTATTATTTTATTTTGAAAATTTTCCAATTTATTAATCTGAAATTATTATTATACTTTACTTTTTAATATTCAAAATCAATTAAACTAATTGAAAAAATATAACTCTTTATCTTAAAAAAGTATTAAATCTTTAAACTCAACAATACAATAAAAAAAACTACTAAAATTTGATAAATTATATTGAATTAATTTGAGTTTCATTTTCTTGAAGTGACTAGGATCATAAATTACTCTAATACTTTATCATAATCAAAAGTTTCATTATCACATGATAGCTTATTAAGGATGGAACAATTTTCTTTAGGAATATTTTTTAAATTTCTAGTAATGTTATTAAAAGATTCATTGTTCATTAAATTCTAAGAATATTATCTAAATCCTTCAATTTCTTAATCCATATTTATAATTGTATAGAAAGGTTTTTTAAGAAGGAGAGAAAAAGAATGCTCCAAGAAGAGCACAAGTGGGGCAATAATAAAATCAACATATGTCAATTGAGAAGAGCCTTCAAAGTATCCCTGAGGATTTTCATTTATTCTTTAAAGAAGACCTGAATATTTAGTGAAGCATCTTATTTCTTCAGATAATTCTTAAGCATACTTAAGTATAGAATCTTCATCTTACTTTTTTACTAAACCCCATATTCCCCATAACTTATCAGCTATTTTTCTATCGAAATAGCTACCCCAAATTCTCTAATAAGCTTTTCTATAATTAGATTAAGGAAATATATTACCATATTCATTTTCCAAGAACTCTAAAATCACAATACTTTCATTTATATTCTTTTTTTAATTAATTAAAATTTATTATATTTTAAAAATAAAAAATATTACTTAGTTATCTTTTTGAATTACTGGAACTTTTCCAAGTGCATTTAAGGCTTGGAATTCTTTCTCTTTTTACTTTCCTTCTAAAAGATCTACCTCTATATAGTCAAATTATATATTTAAGGCTTCTAGAGCAAATCTTACTCTTTAAGAATAAGGACTAAGAATGAAACCAAACAATTGTATCTTGCTCATAATTTATTTTATTTATTATTTATTTATTGTGATTATTATTTATTAAATATTTGTAAGAATAATGTTGGTCATTTTAGCATTTATACTGATTATAATAAAACTAATCTGAAGTTATCAATCAATTAAGTATTCTTTCAGGTTTTATATTAAATTAAGTATTTATTACTCACTTACTTTATTAAGAAATTTCTATACATTCAAGTGAATATTTTTAATTTATTGCTAATTTATTAAATTAGGGATTCCTTACTAAAAAAGAAATTTCTATCTGTCTAATTATTTGTGGCAATTATTTAAATAGATTTAATTAGTTGCTTATTAAAGATTGGAAAGCTCTGGAAATAGTTGATAAAATTAAATTTTTATCTAACTTAATTCATAAATTATAAAAAAAATTATTCTTCAGTGTATGAAATTGTAGAATGTATAAATTAATTTTAAAAGTTCCAATTATGAATATTTATTTCAACTAATTCATTACATTAATTCATAATCGAATTTCTAAAAATCTTTATTATTTTAACAAACAACATAATATTATAGAAACGAAATATGAAATGATATTTATTTCAAACTTAGAATAGTAAGATTTAAAAATATTAATTGAGAGGAATATTAAAGTAGAATTTAATTAACATTTTTTTATATATAGAATTTTAAGAATGTAATACGTAACAAAAAAATAGGTAAGAATCCAAAAGAAAATAAAAATTCAACTCTAATTAATCAATTTGTTTATTATTCATCCATTTGTCCTTTATTTGGAGGTTAACTGTAGTAGGGATTTCCTTCAAGGAACCAATCCATATCAGTTAAAACCCAATCAAAATTAGGTGTGTAGGTTTCAAATCTCCAAACATGACTAATTTCTTTATTTAAGGAGTCTTCACCATGAATAAGATCTCCATCTTCATCAGTAACATATAATCTTCTGGTGGTTTGGAAATAAACATTTAAACTCAAAATTTGGTTGTGGTAGAGATTCATTAAATTAGAAAAATTAGCAAAGTAAGTTCTCTATGATAATCTACCTCTCAATTCAAGTATTTTTCCTTTATTTTCTTATCTATTGATGCGTGCACCAAAAATACCATGAGCTTCAAGTAATATTTTCATATCTATTTCTTAATATTAGGTATTATTTAAAATAGTATTTTTAAAGAGACTTTGAACTGATTATTTTTTAGGATCTGCTTCTTCTACTTCATCATCTTCATTTTCATAAATTTCTTCATAATTTGCTCTGGGATCTTCTAAGTAATTAATTTTCATATTCTTTTTCTAAATTTGTTCGATGCCTTCAATAGTTCTTTTATATAATCTCTATTCCATAATTTATTCAAGATATTCCCTATCATTTTCAGCAATTGCCTACAAAACGTCTGTGTAGATTCTTGAGAATTATTTATGAGTACCTTCTCCAAGATAAGCAATAGCTTTGCCTCTATCAACTAACTTTCCAGGATAATATAATTAAAGGAAGTCAAATGTAACTCCTCTAAATGCATAAGGTAAAATTAACTTTTTCATTTCGTAAATTTTAACTTTGTTTATATTCTCTATACCCTAATTTAATAATTTTTGATTTCACAAAAAGATATATTATTTTTTATTGAAGATTCCAGCAACAAAAATATTGCGATCAAAGATTTTTGGCAGCCCTTAAGCATTTCTAATACATTCTTTTAGTTTTCTATTTTCTTTTTTCTTTCCTTATAGATTATCAAGATTAACTTATAAATGATAATTTTGAAATAATATAAGCATTTAATAATATAAAAGTATAAAAAGTTTATTTAGAAATCAACCATCAACATGTTTTAAAGAATATTCTAATGACAATATAATATTTGAGAATTTATTTAATTTAATTTAGTTAATAGATATGATTCAAACATTGATATTAATTAGTTAAGTTAAACTTTAGTATACATGCACAATCTTTAATAATTAAATTCAAGAAGAAGTAAAAAACTGGTTCCATAATCTTTTAACTACACCCTGTCCTTTCTTTTAAGCTTATTTAATTTACCCATCACAGCCATTACAAAACTAAAAATCTTTTACATTTTCTTCATTAGTTAAGAAGTATCTTCTAAATCTGCAAGAAAAACAAATAGGAACTCCTTAATGGCTGTAGGAAATTAGGTCTTAAAATTAAAAATAAAACACCATCAAAAATAATAAAATTATAATCATCAATTCTATTGAAAATATTAAACTTTCTAGGCCACCAAAAATAACTGAAGCTGTATTCATAGAGTAATTTACTATTTTATTTTCAGTGTAAACATGGAGACTTGTTGACCACTTAACAAAGTTATAGATTTTAATATGATTTATGAAATCTAAAAATTAAATTTTCCCTTCATAATACTATTTAAATTAAGTTATCATCTAATATCTTTCCATTAATAGAGATTTATCTTCTTAATAGGTAGTAATAATACCTAATTATTTATAAATATCTTATTTTACTAATTCAGAAGGAATTTATTCCAGCAACTCTTAATTTTAATTTTATAAGATATAATTTTCATGTAAAATTTTAGCTGCAAGAATTTAAATTGTTGAAAAATGCTAATCATATGTTCTTTTATTCCAAATTCGAATTTTGAGGAATTGGCGTAGATACTCTTTATATAAATATTGATTATAATTTTGTAACTCCTAAAAGAGGACAAGCTAATCTATTTCAGGATTTGACTATAGTTTTTCTGCAAGATTTTAATTTTTTTAAAAGTACTCTTTCAAATTGCCATCACTTTTTACATTAATATGATCAATCATTACCTAACTCAATGAATTTAAGTTGATTTCTTTAATATCTAATTCACTAAATTTAGATTTCGCAGTAGAAAAAGTATTAAAAGCGAAAGTTGAAGCATATTTTGATCTCTACAATAATTAATTTCTAAAAAACCCTATCATTTGGTTTTATGTTTTTTGTTATCTACAACTATTTTTTTACCTTTTTTGATTATTATGAAATAATTGAAATTAATAAAATACTTATGGAGTAATTAAATCTTTATTTACATAATGGGATTTCATTTTTGATTAGAAACACCAAAACTTTAAATTACTCAAATACTATCTATTTCATTTATAATATAGAAAAATATATTTATCTAGATTCTTCTTAAATTTTGATTAACTTTTAATTCTAAGATATAAAAAACTAATTATTTACTCTCTTGATTTTCTTAACTCAAATATGCATCCTCCTTATTATTTGGGAAATGTTTGTGGTTGTTTATTTTAATTAAAAATACATATTTATCAACTCAATCAAACCTTCAAATTTTTTATTATTTAACAATAAAATAATTATTAAACAAAATTTTTAAAAGTAAAAATTTAAATATTAATTAAAAAATAAAAATTATTTTGAATGTAGATTCCTATTTTTCCTGCTATTTTGATACTATTACCTTTATATAATCAAATTTAAGAGTAGTAGTATCTAAAGGTAAAGGAAGGTAATAAATTAGATAATTTTATCACCTATTTCTTTAGAGGGTTAAAATACTAAAAATAATTTTATTCAGAAATTACTTTTATAAATTAGTAATAAGAAGGGAGCATTAGGTTACTAAAATTATTATTAATATCAACATTATCAAAAAACTTCATTAAATAATTAAATAGGATTATTATTTATACTGAAGGACAAAAATAAATAATATTATTTATATTTCCTCAAATCTAGTTAGAGGCTCTAATAGATAGATTAAATTATTTAGAATTAGATATTTATTCTTAGATTGAATTAAGCTAATCATCTTCTTAAGATGGAGGTCTAAAGTAAAAAGATTTAAAAGTTTAAATCACTGAGTTAGATCTCCTAACTACTTTTCCATCTATTAAAGCATTTCTTTAAGAATTAAATAGCTCTGATTCTATACTATTTACTCCTAAGAGTTCTGGATTACTATTTTAATATGTAGATTCAGCGAATTCTATTGGAGTAGGTAAAGTTATTGAAGTTTTTTTAGATAATTTGAATTAGTTTAATCTTTTTTAAGAACTTTTAATTTGTACAGAGTCTTAGCGAACTAATTAGTTTGAAATTAACTATCTTGAAATCATAAATTCTCTTATTTTTTAATCAAAAAGAGATGTTTTTGAGACTGTTATCTCAGAAAGAAGCTTTGTTTCATCTTTCCTTTTATGGAAAATTTTTACTAGCATTGACTCTAATTTACAGCAAAGATCAATATCCTTAAAATAATTTAGAGTGGTTTCTTCTAAATAATCATATCCTACTGGATATACTATTAAGAGATTAGCTAGACGAGCAATCGATTCATAAAACTCTAATAAATTAATATATAAGTGTCTGTTTTTATTAATTTGATCGACTTAGGTTTAAATACTTAAATTAAAACATTTTTGAATATCTTCAATAGAAATAATGCTTAATTCTTTAACATTCTCATATACAAATGTCTTGAAATTACTTAAAGACGTAAACTTAAGGATATTTTAAGCACTGTTGCTCTCTTCATTTTAATTATTTGATTATTAAATTATTGCTTGCTAAATTACTGACTATAATTAAGCATCGATAGACTTTTGAGAGTACTAATTTATAATAAATTAATTAAATATTTCAGTTATTTATTAAATTAATATAAAATTGTAGAAGGCACGTATTAAATAAATATAGATTATTAATCAACCTAAGTTAAATTCTGCTATTTATTAATACTTTATTATAAATTTACTTTATTAAATAAGTAGTTGATGAGAGGTTTATAGTACTAAAGAACTAAATCTACATCTTAATTCCATAGGTTTGTTGTCCTCCATAGATGTTCGCATTAAACTTGATCACAAACTTATTAGAATCCCTTTTCAAATAGAGTTTCTAGTGCTTTTTTATGATCAACAAGCAATCCATTTTGCATATATTTTATTTCAGCAACTCTAAAAATGATAAATATTATTTTTAATTTAAAGACCATTAATTTTTAAAATTTACCTAACTAAAGCCAGTAAAAAATTATGCCTATTTTTAATATTAAGAAAGTAAATATTAAATTCACTTAAAGTAATTTAATTTAATATAAATTGTTAATAATTCTACCTTGCTAATTATTTAAGTGGAGTGTTATTATTCTTCTTTTCGTTTTAATTGCATTGATCAAATATTACCGCTATTGAGCATCTTTTAAGATCTTTTTCATCAACTATTTCTACTGGTCCTGAATCTAACATCTCTACAAATATTTCAATTGGAATAGTCCATCTCTCTCCTAAAAAAGGTTTAAATGAAGAATAAAATTTAAAAACGTCTTTAATCTGCTTATAATATTTTCTTAAAGTTTTTTTAAAGCTTAAAAAATCATTGGTGATATATAATTCTACTTAGCTATTCTTTACATCAAATTCAAAACATTAATCAATCAACTGTTCATCTAATTCATTTTAATACTCATTAAAGACAGATTTACTTAAATTCCATATAAACTTAAGTTCCTTTTCCTAAGGTTTAGGGTACATAAGAATCTATTTACGAGGTTTTTCTATTATTTTACATTCGTAGCTCTCACTATCCAGGATTTAATTGTTCTTGTTAGTTGTAAATGTATTTAAAATATTAATCTATGGGATAATTACATTTTAATCTGAATATCTTATTTCGATATTAGTCAAATTGATCTCCTCATTTGTTTATTCTTTAGCAAATAAGATATGTCCATGAGCAACAAAGAAATAATATATTTTTGTATTTGGAGGATACATTCCTCTGTGAACAAATTATACTAAATTCCCACTTACTTCTTTTTCCATTTTTTTAGGCTAGTAATTTTCTGTATTGATATGAATAAATATAGGTTCATCAGATACATCTCCTGAAATGAATGGTCTCCAAATAAACTTTCTTTCCTCCCATCCTTAGCATATCCAACAATTTTCTTAAGATACTCCAATTTTTTTATTAGACGTATCTACTCTCTAATTGTTATATAAAAAGCATATTTAATATTATTTAATTTTAAATCACTTTAACTAAATAAATTTATAATAATGTATAACTAATTTACCTTAACACCTTAAATCCTTGTTTCAAGAGGACTGACCAAATTATAAGCTTCTTTACATGGAATAAGAAAACCATATTAATCAATTTATCCCTAATTTCCATTAAAGTGAAATCCATAAATTGAGAAATTCTTTTTAAGAGCTTAAGAAATGATTGTAGAGGCTTCCAAATTAAATTAATTAAAAGAAAGATCTAAATGCACTATTTCGTTTTAATGACTATCTTCAAAAAGTTTAGCAAAAGCTTTTGGGCAGTGTTGCTTTTCATTGTTGGCAACACCTAAAGAGTTAAAAGAAAGATCAAGAACTTTGATTGTATCATTATTCTTTAAAGCTTCTGCAATTTTTGTGCCTGCTTCTGCATTATACTTATTCCATCTAAGATAAAGTTCTTTTATGGAGATATTACTTAAAATAAAATTTATCAGTGGAGCAATGGATAAAACAGTTAATGAATTCTTAGATAAATTTAATTTTTCTAATTTTTTATAATCTTTAAATGCTACCAATAGGCTAGATATTGATTTATCTCCTAAATTGTTTCCTTCTATATTTAGATCTTGCAACTAAGTAAATGAATTATTACTAATCCTAGTAATAAAAGGCACTAACCCTACATGTGTAAAACTGTTATAACTTATATCTATACTTTTTATGTTTACAGGCATATTGATCATAATATTTGTAAGCCCGTTATTTTAGATTCTATTATTACCTAACTTAAGCACTTTAAATCTCTTCATTTCATTTATTCCTGCAGATATTACATTCGCTTACTTATCATTTATTGAAAAATAATTTAAATTAAGTGACTCCTCATCTACTTCTTTGTTTTCAGTTTTTAGTTTTCTTTTTAATTCAGCTCTCAATCCTCCTATTTTGTCAAAAATTGGGCTTTGCAATTTTATTTCATTATTAGAGCCTAGAGATTATAAACTTGTTTAATTATTTAGGCTAATTTATCTTTCACTGCCATTGTTAGAAATATATACTTTTTACTTTATTAGTCTGTTAATTTCTGCTATCAATCCATCTCCTTTCTTTCCTTTGACGTTTTAATTCTTTATTTTCATAAAAAAAGGAAGCTTTGCTTTCATTTATTTCAATAGGGGAGATTCAATTTACTCTTCACTCTCTTCTTCCTAATTTTCATTTTTATTATCTTCCAGATAGTTTAATTTATAGTTATTTTGCAAGTTATTATCATCCTTATTTCTATTATCTCTCTTGTTTTATGTTATAAAATTCCCACTAAAATTGTTTTAATCAATATTTTTCCTTGGGGAAGTTACATTATCTTATCTAAATTTAGAAGCTTTTATTTTCTTTTCTGAAGTAGGTGGAGAGTTGATGCTATAAGGATAATCAGGTTAAACTTAATTATGAATAATGATATTACTATTTTTATTGAATATACCTCTATTTTATGAAAGACTATTTTATTTATTTAACTGATTAGAAAATAAACTTAACTATTAGTTATTATTATTAGGAGCACTTTATTGAATTAAATTAATGCCACTAGCATTCTTTTAAATATATTAGATAGATGGCATTTTACTTAGAGTTGGACTTTATAGAGGAGATTTTATTGATAAAGTAGTTGATCTTGGAGACGGAAGTGTTATTTGTGTTTATATTTTAATTCCTACTTCGCTTCCTCTTCTTGTAGAAATATTAGAATTCAGTTGATTATTTATATAAGGTTTTAGTAGACCGAACTTCTTTGGAAATAATTTATTAGTTTGTGTTTTTTGAAGCATTTGAGAATAATTCGAAATTGAATTTCCTTCAAAAAATTTCTCTGCTTCCATAATATTGTTTAATTTTTTATATTAATTGTAGTAGTCTAATTGATTTTAAACTAAATGTTATTTTATTTCTGAAAAGCACTACATTTTAGTCACTAAGGGATCATCATCCTAACCATCAATATTAGCTATTTTCTCAATGATATCTATTTCTGATTCGTCTTATTCTATTTAAAGACCTCCTTCTGGAATATGTAAAATATTAAATGGGCCATTATATTATTTGAAATCAGGTAATTCTTTCCCTTCAGAGTATTTTTAAGTAGTTTCTTCTTTTACTCCACTTTTAGATTAATGAGGAGAGTTTTAACGAGTCATTGTAATTGGAGTAAGGTGAGGAATTTTATTATCTAAATTAAATTTGCTAACAATGTTTAAAGAAAGGTTTTTCTTTTTCGTCTTAATCTGAATATCTGAGAGAAGTCCTGTCAAACCTTTTGGAGATTTTAATGAATCTTTTCTGCTTTCGAAAATGCTATCCCTTTTTTCAGCAAAACCTAATATACATTTTGGTGATTAAGGTTGAGTTTTAAAGCCAGAATTTATATTAAATGTTTCTTAGGTGCTGGTGTATATCTCTGAACCTTTTCTATTTTCTATACTAAAAGATGGTTTCATTAAAATTTTTACTTGCATAGGGGAAATCGGCAATTTAGTTTTTGGAGATTTCACTTATTATTAGAGATTTTTCCCCTCATTTTATATTTTTTTTAGTGCTATGGATGGTGGTTGAATTAAACTATCTTTTCTTTGATTCATTTTATTAGAAATTTGAATTAAAAAAATAATATAAAGTTCTACTTTGGAAAATAACCAATTATAACTAATAACAGGTTAAAATTTGATTTGTTTTCTATGATTTTATTTAATTATTTCAATTCTTCATACTTAAAAACATTAAAAATCTTTAAATATTCACTTGATTATTTAATGTTCTTTTAATTAAAGTTTTCAACTACTGAAAAACTCTAATAGGATGTATGATATAAGAAATTTAATCAATAATATATATTCAATCATTTTTTAAATTATTTGCTAGATGATTTAAGTACATACAATTCTGCCATTTTAAAAATAAAAGTTCATTATTATTTGTAAAATGCAAGATTTTAAAATTAATTAATCTCTTTTTTCTTTTTCTATGGCATTAATTTAATTTAGTGGGTTTAATGTCCATCTAGAGGGAGCAGGGTATTTATAATATTATTAGATTCACATTCCTAAGATATTTATCAAATTTTCCTTTGATATAAATGATTGATAATACTGATGTTAGTTTAACTTTTTTATTTATTTGAATATTTTTTTGAAATCCATTAAAGCATTTATTTTTGATAGAAATAATATTAATTCTGATAAAAGATGATGAAGTCAAAAAGAGATGATAGAATTACTTTATTGGAAATTTAAAATTTATTAATACAATAAATTATTTTAACACAATTAAATTACTTTTACTGTGATTATATTTATAGGGAGGTATTTAATAACTTTAAATAATAGAAAGAGCAAGTAAAAATGAGAGAGATGAAGAAGAAGTATTAAGATAGATGCTCAAATATATATGATGTAATTATTATACAGTTTATGAATACTTTATTATATATTTATAAAAAATTCAGTCTTTTTTCAATCTTTTCTAATTATGCAATACTTCTTATCCAATCTTAACATTTTATATAAAAAAATTCTGACTCCAATTAGCCTAATAAGAACCTCTAGAACACATTTGTTTTGAGTTTTATATTTGATTATTAATTTTCAATGTGCTTTCCATATTTTCAATTTATTTATTACTTTTTATCTTTGATTTATTTCTTCAATAATTAATTTTATTAATCACTAAAAGTTAGGAGGAAGAGTACCAGGAGGTCTAAGATTAGGAGGAAGCATACCAGGATGCATGGGAGGCATGCCGGGCATAGGAGGAGGCATCATTCCCATAGGGGGTTAACCTTAATTCATCTAAGGAGGAGGAACAGTACCAACTCTGGTAATAGGTTGAGCACTACCAGGTCCAGTGGCACTTGTATCGATCTTTCTAGCCTATTTAAAATTAATTTATAAATTTTAAGTTATTGAAGCAACAAATTTTTTTCATTTTATTTGAGAATTCCTATATAAAAATAATTCTTAGCACCTAATTTAATTCTTTAGATTTCCTAAGGATCATATTATATTTAAGGATTTTAATAATGATAATCTAATTACTTGTTGTGAAGGGGGAGCTTCAGCATTTATAGATACAATATTTTCACCTCTTATGATGACTAAACCAAGAATACGCTTAGTTTATCTTTCAGGTTCACCTATTATTATTGTTAATTATTAATATTATTAATTAAAAAGAGTATGAAAATTCTTTATTAAATAAGGAAAGAAATCATTTTTGCATTATTGAAATGACAACACATTGATTGATTCAGTGATATTTTAAGTATTTTAAAATCTAATTTATTTCCTTTATTTCAATATCTCATTGAATTTTAATCTTTTAATATCTTTAAACTAACTATCTATCTATGTTTTTATTATCTTGATCTTAATTATAAAATATCTCTGTCTAACACTTTTATGAAACCTAAATCAATAACTCTTATCCATTATTATATATACATTTTTATATTTCCCTTATTATACTAATTAGTATTTTTTATTGCTGTAGGATGTAATCTTAGGTATGAATTGAAAAATAAACTTTCTTCCTTAAGAAAATATGAGATATCTCATAATTTTATAATTATCTTAGTAGTTATTTTAAATATAATTCATTTAAAATGTGAGATTAATTAATTACCCTTAGTCTTAGGCTTGATGGGTCTGAACTCTTCAGTTTCGCTTAAAACAAGATTTAAATGCTTATCAAATGCAAGGAAAGTACCAACTAACATACGCCCGTCTTAAATTGTAACACGGACTCTGTAGTCGATCCATTGCATAAACTTGCTACGGTTCGACATACCTTTATTTTCTTTTTCTTTTTTCTTTAATTAATTCTTTTTCAGAATATATAAATATCCTTTTAATTTTTGCTTTCTAGTTGCTCTTTAAAAATTGAATTGTATCTTCCCACCTTAAATAATCGCATTTAATGATTAAGCAATTCAAGCCAAGCCCTTTTATTATTGATTAAATAATTTCCAATAAAATCAATCTCTACATAAATGATTGATACAATTAAATAAAAAGATATTTTTTAACAATTTTCGAATATTTCTATTAAAATTAGTTAACTCTATTTCTAATTTTTTTTTTATTTAAAAACAAATAGAAATGTGTCTATCTATCTATCAATTAATCAATCAATCGCCTTCTTATATTTTAATATAAACTAGTTTATTGAAATATCTACTTTATTTAAAAGAGAGAACATAAAGGACTGTTCTACTATTTTAAAGTAATAAATGAATAAATAAATTGAATAATTAATTATAGTTTTATAATTGATAAATAAATAATAATAATCAATCCAATAATTTTATTTCCCTTTCTAATAATCAATCTAAGCTGGTTAGTTTATAGTTATCAAATTTGGCTAATATTTAAATTGTAAATAATATCTTTATGGCATATATATTACATTAAAATGATAATTAAATTTGATATTAATTAATAATCAAGTGTTTAATTTAACAGTATTATTGTTGTAATTTTAGCTATTTATAAGATAAATCTTGGTAAATAATCTGTATCAATAGCTATCAGAAATTAGATAATCTATTGGGTCTTCAATTTCTACAATTTAATCTAGCTGTTATATGTTCAGATTTATGAGCTATTATTTTATATCTGCATTAGATTTTATAACCTTTTTAAACTTCTTTTCAGCATTCTTTTATTCTGTTATTATTCAATTTTAAAATATTTTAAAATAATAAAATTAAATTAATAAGATTTTACATCTTGTTGACTTAGAGGGGACTGCAGTGTATTGAGAATCTAAATTAAATTAATATTCTTTAATATCAGGTATTGACTATGTCATCTCTCTATGCAGAGAAAGCATTCCTAAACAATTTGAAAAAAGTACATTCTCTTCTGCAGTTGGACCTATTTTCCCTTTCCAAGAATTTAAAACTAAATCTTTAAAAGGCACCAAAAATTTAGGAAGTTGTTGCTTATTTTTCTAAAAAATTTTAGAAGAGGTAGATTTATTCAAAGGCTTATTCTTTTTTGTTGGTGAAAATTAAGAAAATCTTGAATTATTATGGTCTTAATTAGTAGATACTGTTCTTGGCAAATTTGCATAAGAAGAAGTGTTGATAGTAGTGCTCAGTTTAGATTTATCAAGTATACTTGAAGTGTTTAAAGTTTATTCATTTGAGTTAAATACTTTTGCTCTACTATTTTTATTTGCTTATAAAATGGGTAAATAGCAGCTATTTTCCTTTTTTAAAAAAATAATATTTTATTGTGTTTAATTTAATTTATCTACTTAAATTCAAATATTTAATTTTTTACCTAACCTTTAATAATACTTATTTCCTACTTTTAGTCATAATTATTATTAGGCAGAACTTCATCAAGACCTTAATATAGAATTTCTTATTCTTTTTTAGGATGATAAATTTATCTAGGTTTAAGGGTTCTAATCACTTTCTTTTTTTATAAAAGTGCCTCTTGCATTAAATGAGGTGAGTGGAGCTTCTTTATGAAGCGAGAATACATGTAAGAAAACTTAGGATCTGTATTGCATAATTTCTTAAATTTATTAGTGCTTGGCTTATTAAGTTCATCATATTCAGTTGGTTCTGTTTATGTAGTATATGTATTGGGAATTATTGTAGGCAGCTTACTTATAGATGACTATAAATATTATTTTGTTAATCTTTATTTCTTTTCATCATTAGTTAAGTCTATCAGTTGAATAACTTCCTTTTTTGCTACCTAGAAAATACTATCAAGAGATGTTAAATTACGGATAATTCTTTTTTGTTCTTATCTTTTATATATTATATTTTAATTTAAAATAATAGTTGTTAATGAGTATCTTACTCTTAGACTATTTGCTTTAGATTTTAATTAATTGTTTTCATTGTTTAGGAGACTTCTTGTTAAAGATGGCGATCACATTTCTTTATTGAGACATTCACTTCACCCCATCGTTTAGTATATTCTTTTTAGATGAATTCTGGTAAATTGGCATTAGCTTCGTTATTATCATCTTCGATTTCCAATTACTTTTGCTAAAACATTTCCTCAAAACAACTTGCCCTGAATTTTGATAAAAATTCCAATTAATAAATATTTCCAGTAGATTTCACTTAATATTACTCATTAAAATATCAATAACATGCATAAAAGAATATTTCAATTTTAAAGATTTGTAAATGATTTGTAACAAAAAATAACTTACTCTTCAATTTAATCGACAGCAATAGTGTGTTGAGATCTGGATTTTGGAAATCCTCTTTGAGATAACTATCCTTAATTATCAATTTGTTTAGGAGAGAGAAGGAAATTTTCTACATTTTCTGGAGTTTTTCTTAAATTTCCAAAATTCAATAGGTTCTTACCTCTTGGCGTGAAAATATTTGAAAATGATGGTGTATCAAATTCCTTTGTTTTATGGAGATCCTTCATTGAAATATTTCTCATGTGATGTTTACTAATATTGCTCGGGCTATTCAGTGTATCTAAGCGATTATATTTTGAGAACTTCATTTGATGATAAATATTCTTTTAAATTTTTAATGTATTATTATAAGCTTTAGATCAACATTTGAATGTATGATAAAATTACATCAACTTAAACAGGTTCTAAATTCAATAAAATTTCATAATTGAAATCATCTTTTGTTTTTAAGATCTTTTCATCGTATTCACTGAATAAAAGTTCTATGCATTAATTTCTTTTTTATTATCTCTTATGATTTTTTATTGAAGATAGCATTTAATATACTTCTCTCTATCTTACTTATATTTTATATTAAAGAGTATTCTTATTTACGATAAAACTATAAAAAATAATGATTAAATGAAAATTAATACTTAGCGTTTATCAACAAAGATAATAATGATTCACAACAGCTATAATTAGCATATAAATGATTATGAATAACTTTATAATTTAATCATTTTTAAAGGTTTATTATATCTCCTAGAATAAAACAGATAATACTTTACTAATTTCTTAAAATCTACTTAATTTAAATTTTTAACTTTATTTTTGTATGCCTTTTAGAAATAATACTGTTTTATGAATAGTATGAAAATAGCTTTACTCTACAATAAATTTCGTATTAATATAATCGCATTAAAGAATTTTGCTAAAGCCAATGAATTAATTTAGACTATAGAGATTTTTAATCTAATTATAATGCAAAATTTCTTAAAAATTTGTTTAAATAGAGTTTATTTCTGAATAATGTTATTAATAATTCAGGAAATCTTAAAATTTTTAATACTTTATTAAAAGAAAGATAATTTATAATAACATAAATGAAATAAAATAAATAATAAAAACCAAACAAAATAAAAATAATTTAGTGAATAAACTATAAATAATTCTCTCAGAAAAGATTCTATTTTATATTAAATTATAGGTAATTCTTCTAGTTAATTATTGAGTTGGAGTAAACTCTACCAATAGATATTAATTAAAAGGAAGGAATAAAAGTGTTAGAATTTGATTATCAAACTTTTATTTATTAACTAAATAATTGATAAATAATTATGGTATCTATTATTTTAAAATAAACTAATCTATTCAAAAAAAGATAAAAAGCAATTGCTTTTATATCAAATTCAAGATTCTATTCTTTCAAACTTGATATTATTGGTAATTAAATAATTGAATATCTAAGAATGAAATTATTCATATTTCTTTTCTTCAATATATCTTATTATTTATTAGTATTACTCATAAAAGGAATATTACTAACCCGATTTGCAACCTTCTTTATTAGGTGAGTATATTGTGAACATCCACGAATTGGCTACCATCTTATGAGTTTTGGTTATATGATTTATTATAGATGATCTTTTTGCTGTCCTTTTTTATTGATTAGGGTTATCTTTGATTTTTTCAAAACCTCTTGGATAAACTATACCACATTTACAAGTTGATGATAAAAAACTATTGTCTTCAGGTAAATCCTTTTTATTTTTCTATTTTTAGCTAATACGTAATTACTATCGTGTGTATAAAACAAAGAAAATGGTGATTTCTGCTCTAATTGGAAGTACATACTACTCATAATATTCTTCTTTCTAATTTAGGTTTTTAAACATTGAATTTACTTCTGAGTCTATTATATTATGATCTACTTAATCTCTTATTAAATCTTCTTTGATTTTTTATTTCACCATCCTTTCATAAACTTAACAAAAATTCATATGGCTTCTTAAATTTTATTTGAACCTACAAACATTATTTCTTTTAAGATTTTTAATAGTATCTAAATCAATAGAAAAAGCTTGTTATATCAAATGTTATTTTGTTTAGAAGTCTTAATATTTTATTGCAAGAATTTAGTTATTCCAAATTATTTCTGAACAAATCTGATATTAATTCAAAATGTTCTTAACAATTTATTGATATGTATCTGGTTAGTCATTCTAATTCTCTTGATTAAGTACTGCTACTTAGTCTTATAACTCCTCTTAATATGAACTGGAGTTACTACTAAGATAATTACATAGGGCTGATTATTATTTGGAGCTCTATGAGTCTATTGAGTCATTGGAGCTCTATGAGTCTATTGCATCTTCAGAATAAGATCCTTTAGATGTAGATTAGATAGAACGCAAACTCTCATTATCTATATCATTTTTTTTTACAAATTATTATTACTATAAACTAATAGTATCTAATTGAAAGGCTTGTTATTAAAGGGTAACGCACATTTGAGTACTAAAATCATTGAATTAATTATTATTAGAAACTTGTTATTAATCTACAATATAATTACTAATTTCATTATTTTCGTTATCTATACCTTCTTCAATAAAAAAATGTTAATTTTCTTTCAATACCTTCTAATTAGGTTATATATTTAGGCTCAAGTTATTATTGAAAGATTATCTAGCCAGTTAAGAAGCCTAGTCTAACTGTGTTGATTACTCTATTTCCAATAAGAATCCATTTTTTTAGTTTTAGGAGGACTTGAAAAACTCATTCTTGAGGATACAGTGATTCATAGATTATTAGACATCCTCAAAGCGATAACCACTGGCACTATCAAATTCTTCTTCAAATTCTATGTAACCTTATTTCTTGAGTAGGAATTTTAATGGAAGAGGAAAATCATTAGGTAAAAGATCTTCAAATTAATGGTCTTTTTATTAGTTCATTTATTAATGAATAGTAAACTTTGCAAAAAACAGATTTTTTTATCTTTTTTTTAAGAGTGGGTTAGGAAATATTATACACTTAATTATTTTAAGATCTACTTCAATTTTTTTTTTAATCAAAAAAAGATAAAGTGGTTTATTTTTTTCTTCTTGTATCTGATCTTAATAAAAACGACAAAGAAATTATTCTATATTTCTGGGATACAACCAATAGAGATACTCTCACCTTATTTTTTTACCTAATTATAGAAATCGAAATGAATTGAATAGATGATTAGTCTTTAAATATTTACTGTGTTTAGAATAATTTTAAAGAATTATTTGAGAATTAAAATAATAAAATAAATTAAATTTTTTTCATTCATTCATTTGATTTTTTTTGTAAAATTGAATTTTATTTGTATTTGAGAAACAACAGAATATTGAAATATGTAAGAGAATTTAGAATAAAATTAAATTGATTTTATAACAATAAGGAAGGAAGTAGGGAGGAATATATGTATTTAATTCCTATTTGAACAGATCATTTTTTGTATTCATAAATTAAAAAAGAAATAATTAATTTAAATAATTATATAAATGTAAAATCTCATTCTAGCTTTATATTTTTATTGACTATCTGTTGAAGCTAGGTATTATTAATAAATTCTTAAAGATTTCCATTTAAATAATTATAACCATTTTAGTCATTTGGGTTTATCATCATATTGTTTATCATTTAAAATTATTGTTATTGTTGTTGTTATTATTATTATTATTATTAAACTGGATTATTTTAAAAATTAATAAAAGATTATTACAACTAGTTTCTATTTTATTATTGGTTTTATTATGCAAGGAATTATTATAAACTATTTTGAGCCGGTTGTTATTGTTAGGATTATTAAGCTATTCCCAACTACTGTAAAAGAAGAGAGTTATCAGTTGGCATTATATTTTTTATGCCTTAGAACTATTAGTTAGCCATTTATATTTGTTGTAATTACTAATTAGAATCAATGATATTTCCATTGAAATTCTATTATTATCCCTATTAATTCTATTATTGCTATTAAAGTAAACGCTATTGTTATTATTATTGTTACTGCTATAACTACTATTATTATTGGAGGAAAGGCTATTATTAATGATGCTACAATTATCCATTAAATAATGCTTAGTTGGTGGCATTCATGTAACCCATTCCTTATTAATTTTGGAATCCAAATTAACCTATTTGTTATTCCAGTTATTTAGGAACTAATTGACCATTAATAATTTACATCTATTATTATCCCTATTGATTTCCCATTTATAATCCCATCTGTTGATTTTAGAATTAAATTAAACCTTGCATATTTTAAGTTAATTAACTATTCTAAGCTGTTCCTTATTATTTTGGGATATTAGAATTTTACTATTAGATCAATTGATTTAATTACATTTGATTTAAAGCGGTAGGATCAATATTTCCAGTCATACCAAAATTCTATTGACCTATCTAACCTACTAGTGGTTGTTATTATCCTTATTGAGGTTAGGCTTATTGCTAGAGAATCTAAAGTTAGAGAAGTTGGCTATAACCTTAAGGATCTTACATTTATAAAACAGGATTTTATATGTACTATTAGAGTAGTATTTATTATTGTAGAGCTTAATTTTAGTTTAACTGCTGTTATTATTGTTATTACTAAGTGGCTAAATTTTATTAAAGTTGAGATTACTGTTGTTATTAAGCCTACAAGGTTTGAGTTTACTATTTTTATTATTAAGGTTGTTACTATTGCAATGCTGCTCCTAATTATACATTTGCTACTTACTAGGGTAAAAGGAGATTTTATTATGCTATTTACTATTGCTAAGCGGTTACAGGGTTAGCCTATTTAGTTTTTTATTATGGTTGCTATTATTATTATTAGTTTGCTTAAATAAATTGCTATTGCGATATGCTTTAACTTACAGAATTACTCTATGTTTTTATTGATTGAGTTCCAGCTTATAAAGGAGTATTTGAGATACTTATTTTATTTTATTTAGATCCCTTGTCTTCTTTTAATTAAGGAGAATTTGGCTATATTTTTGGTTAAGGGGCTAGGAAAGCTTGAAGTTATGGTTAAACATCTGAAGGCTATGAGCTGATTTAGAACTACAGCTTTTAAGCTGAAGTAATTTAAGGTGGTTGAGAACTGCTTTCGTCTGAATTCATTCTATCATCTTCATCAATTTTTAATTTCTTGGAAGTAATATCTTCATACTTTAAGTCATCATTATCTAATAATATTTAAAAATTTAGCAATCTATTTGAGAATTTAAAAATATAAAAATCAACTACTTGGGGATTTCTTGCTTTAAGGTTATTTTTTTAAAATCTTTTAATAAACATCTTCATAAGCTTTTCTAATTTTTTCAATGCTTGGGATTAAGTGATACTTTTCGGGTAAATAACTCTTGTCAAAAATAATATTAACCACACTATTATCAACAGGACCTAGTAACTCAGCAATTTTTTTATTTAAAAAGAAATTATTTTGCTTTTAAGCTGTGAGGACTATGGTCATTAAAGCTTGTTGGTTTATTTTATCAATTCCATTAATAACCTTCTTTGATTTCCCGTTTTATGAGCAATGAATTCTCCCCTTTTCTAAAAGACTTTCAACAACTCTCTCAACATATTTCTCATAATTCAAATTTCCTCTAAATTCATCACTATTGTAATAAAGTTACATACAATTTGAGAATTTATAAGCCAAGAAGAATGGATGCTTAACCTATTAAACAAAGAAATTAATTAGTTTTTTATTTATTAGCCTAATCTAAACTAGAATGAACAGTTGTTATTCTTTCATTATAATTTAATTAAATTACTTTATTTCTAATATTAGGTGCAGTAAAATATCCTGTAAAACCACTCATATCATTTTAAATTTCTTCTTAACTAGGTTCATTTTCTTTTTTCTTTCTTTTTATCAAATGCTTTTAGAAGTTATCAGGAGTAAACAAATCATAGAAACTTGTAAGTTTTACGTGCTTAATAAATTAAATGATTACTTTATAACTCATTTATTTATAAATAATAATTTTACTTTAATAATTTATGTTTCTCTTGCACTCTTACGCGAGTCTACAAAAATGGGAGGAGATATCATAGCATCGATAACCTTAGGATGAGGGTCGTTATCGTTTTAAACAATAATAGCTACTACGAGATTGAATTTACTTCCTTCATTGTTATATGAAGTAGATGTGAATTTAATTGCCTAGAATGTAACTGTTCCATTCTCAAGGGGTAGCCTATCGGTTCCTTTCAAACCAATATCTATAATATGGAATTTAGATATTTCCTTTGTGGATGCTTTCACTGCATATATTTGGGCGTATGTATTTTTAGGAGGACTAAATACTTCTTTTGTTTCAGGGTCAATAATCTAATAATTATAAACTAAATTAGAAATGGAAAGCAAAATTTATTTTTTGATTAACATGTGAATATAAGTTTTATCAATAGACAGGAGCGTATGTATTTATGTATTTATAGAAGGATGTACTTTCTTTTCTCACTACTAGATAGAAATTGGATTGAATTTTGTTAAATTTTCTAAAATAATTGAATGGATGATTTGCACTCTTTTCAAAAGATTTTATTGGTAAAATTTAATTAGGATAAAATAAATACATTTGTTTTGAATAGAATTTCTGGTATTAATTAGTGTAATTTATGATTTGTTAAAATCTGATCTAATATTAATATCTCTAAGGTAATTATAGAGTTGTAAGTTATAAGAAGGTAAAAACCACTTCTTTAATAATAAAAATGTAAAATAATTTTGGTGTAATCAGGAAAACTTTCAGTTAGTAGTAGATTCTTATCAGTTTTCTGTTATCAAAAATTTAATACATTGATATTATTTTAAATTGAATCACTAATTATTTTAAATCCTGGAGATTTCTAGCTTTTATTTAATTGTATCACTTAATTTACTAGGGAAAATACAAATTTTAAGAAAGAAAATAAGGAGGTAGGTAGGTAATAAAAAAATTAAATATTCATATATTCACTATTTATAAAGTAACCTGTAAAAACTCTGCTTTTTACCTCCAATTTTAGACATATGGTAGGAAGTATCCAACTTTTGTGCCAATTCCATCCTAGTTCATTGTCATATGAAAAGTTTCTTTCCATAATTAAGCTCATCTTAGGGACTTGTATATTTTACTTAAATGATATGTTAGTTTATTATAATACGATTTAAAAATAACTATAAATAGAATAGTAATTTTTTTCTAATAATTTTCTATTTCATTTTAAATTCAATGTTTATAAACAATTTTTCATTTTAATTAATTAACTTTTGTTGATAATAAAAAAATTACATCATTTCTTGGATTCCCAAACGTTACTGTAGGTTATAGAGACCATACTATAGTGCTCTCAGCATTTACTTGCTTAATCAAGAAATTGCAAGGCATCCACTCCCATTTACTCGAATCTGTATCAAAATTAATAGGGTTAAGGAAAGTTAATTAATGAATAAATTAATTTGATTATTTCTTTCGCATGATTATTGCCAGTGTAACTTAAACGCTTTGAAGGAGAAATAATCACACGAATGAAATATCTAAAGAAAGTAAGCAAATGTAGAGGAACTCTAAAAGAAATAAATATTACCTTATAGAGGTTAGTTAATGCTGCTCTGGAATTTTCATAATGGATTTTATTTTATATAAAAAAATAAGATAAATATAATATAATTGATTGAGAAATAGTAAGTTTTGAGTATTATTGCTAGACTCATTTTCTGAATATAAAATAGGATCTAGTTAGATGGATTGAGGGAATAAGAACTATTTTTCTAATAAGTTTTCGTGGTATGTTTTTATGTTAGAATGCATAGGGTATAGACTTTTCAAAGGTAAGTTTATTAATAAATTATAAAAAGTAATTAAATGGCAATTTCCAAGCAAAATGACGTATGAAATCATTCTTTTTAAGATAATTCTGTATTATGTTTTAGTTGCTTGTATTAATCTAATCTCCTCCCATACCATAGAGAGTATATATCATTTTCATTTAAATCTCTCTGTCTAGTCAATATATCCATCATATCAAATTTTAATTATGCAAAAAGTATTACCATTCCAACTGAGCTGATAATATTTCTCCCATCTAGAAGCTGCTGGTTTGCGGGCTATGAAGTGCCACTCTAACTATTTTTATTGTCTTCCTAACCTTCATTCTATTTTGTAGTAGAATTCTAGTCCTACATACCATTTTCCTACTATTTTTATACTCCATTTATACTTAAGGCTACTTCAATAGAGTGACCTTTATTTGACTGAGCTTCACCACTGCTGCTTGGACCTGATTCCATTAAAGTCTTTTGCTCTTCATATCTCCTTTAGAGTTAAGCATAAAAAGCATCTGATTTTTTTTGCTATTGTTTCAAGAACTCAGGGTTATGGATACTCTTTTGTGGATTATTTTTGTCATCATCCTAAATTTCATCATCTCCTTATATGTTATCCATATTACTATCATTAATACCCGCTTCTTCTGATTACTTTCTAGAGCTTTATTTGCTTTTCTAAATTTCTTTTTATGGGGATGGACTACTTTACAAGTTTTTTTAAAATGCAGATTATTATTGTTACTTCAATTCATTCGTTAAAATATGTTATTATTCTTCGGTTTGGTTAAGTTAAATTGGCTAATATTTAGGAGATCCCTAAGGTGAATTAGAAGGAAGTGCTTAGATTAAATTAGCATCACCTTGTATTAAGATACTAGTGCTTGGTTTCTACAATGACATTGCTTAATTAGAAAGTTCTTGGTGTGTTGCGAAGTGTTTCAACTATTCCTACTTTATTGTATTAGGTAATATTAAAGTATATATAACTAATTACTAGTAATTCAACGTTTTTAAGAAAGGACAGTATAGATAAAAATCAATAAAAATGTGTCAGTAAGTATCATAACAGGAAAGAACCAAAAGTAAATAATTACCTCTTCAGGAGGATTGTTATCAATAGTACTCATACTGGAGATATTAATATTGATAGTATGCTTTTGTATTTTTATAGGTAATTGAAATGAGGTTGCTAGTTGACTTAGAAGATCTTATAGGTATTTATTTAACTTTTTGATTTTCTTTTTATATATTGGTGCTTAATTAATTTATTTATTATATCTGAAGTTTCTTCTCTCTCTCTCTCACTTTTTAATTAAATTTCAAAAATTAATCAATATAGATAAGTACTTGTCTATTTCTTATACTTTGAAGATTTTTTCAAAAATGCAAGATGATTATTCCTTTAATTTCTCGTGATTATAATTTTTTTTCTTTTTAGATTATTGATCTGATTGTAATTTATTCATCCTAAATTTTGTTTTTTTTAATTACTCTTCTTTCTTTTTGTAATGTTCACTTTTAAAGCTATCATCCCCTCACAAGGATAAGGCAATATTCTGTAATTTTTATTAAAATTAATTAGATGTAATAAAGTCTTTAAGCAAAAATCAAGTACTCCTTTCACTCACAATACAGTGAGTTTTAGTTCCCAAATTTAGATTCTTAGCAAATCTTACCTAATTTCAACTTATTTAATTAATCATTCTTCCTCTCTCATTTCTTTCTTTCCTTCCTTCATTTTTTAATACAATATTATCACCTATTCTTATATATTAATAATATTAATTTATCGTTCAGTCTTTATCATTCTTTTATTAATTTTATATTTTTAAACTTCATTCAACTATCACTCGATCTTAGCTCTGTACTTTGGTTAATCTTAATTATTTGGTATAAAATAAATCTGTAAAAGTTAATCCTCAGAGGATTTACTTTTCACTGCATCGATATTTTTAATTATTCATTCCCCACTTCCTTTTATATTCTGGCCAACCAATATTAATGTAATCGCATTAATTATCTCAGAAACTACCAAAATTGACATTCCTCCGTCAAGAAATTCAAGAAAAACCAAAGAATTTTTTAAATCATTTACCAATTTTAATAAATTGATGCAATCTAATATTCTTTACTTTATTTTCCATGCATTCATGATTGAATATCGTTTTATTATTTGTAATTTCAATCAAAAAAATTTTTTTAATTATCATGCTCTGTAGACCATAAGTAATTTTTTGGGTTTTTTTATTCATTTATTCTTTCAAAATGATCTAGCAAAGTACCTTAAGACATATTTATTTTCAAGAAAGTATCTTAATAACTTCTACTAATTTAAAGTTAGAGAAAAATATTTCTTTTATTTTAACAGTTCACTAAATTATTAATACCTAAAAATGTTTACTTAGATAAGCTCTCAAAACTAATTAGTTTTAAACTAATTTTTAATATGAAAGCTAGTTCTTGCTAATTAATGTTCTGCTAAGTGATTTTTATATGATTTTATATGTATATATAAAACCTATAAAACTATATATATATTCTTACCACTCTCTGATCACCAAGGTGTGGAAAGCAAATTCACTAAATGCAATATTTAAATTTCTGTGGTTACGCAAAAAATCTTACTCAAAAATATTCTAAAGTAACCAAAAAGAAATACACTTCGAAATTGAAATTATATTTAGATTAAATAAAAAAATTTATTTTATATATAAAATAAGAAAATTTATTGTTGATAATTTGCTTATTCCTATTAATATATTTCAACATATAATATTTCCAAAATAAAGAATTTAAATCTGATTAATTCTGAGAAAAAGCAATATCTTATCTTATTACCTCAATAAACAAATCCATAAGTTAATATTTACTATTTTCGTTTACACATTCTATAAAAAATTCGAATAAACTTTGTTACACTAATTTCCCTACCTGGAATTAATGTCAAACTAACTTTTTATATCAGGTTTTTTTACTAATAAAAAAATATATAGCTAGCTTATTTAGCATTAAAGAAATTATTTTTAAATTGTTTAGTAAACCATAGAACTTCAAGTAATAAGTAAATATTATGACTGGTAAATTTTAATAGTAAATTCAAAATATATTTATTTGATCTTAATAAATTAATTAATTTTATTCTTTTTAACATAATAGAATTTATATTAATTAATAATTAGCTAGATTATTCATAATTTTAATATAATCTTATCTGCATAAAGAAATCTTAACTATTTTAATATTATTTGAGATTTTTAATAACACAAACCACTTTTAAGATAGAAAATTTTGAATGTTGATTGGATTATTTAATTAGATCAAAATATTTTTGTCAGAGTTAATCTCTTTAAGCCTTATTAAAAGAAAGTAAATAAATTTAGAATACAGTTATATTATTAACTAATAAAGTTGGATTAACATACTGAGATTATTTCTTGGGTGTAAAATATATGAAAGCAAATAGGAATAGATAGTAAATTCAATAAAATACTTTTAATCAAAATATTGTTTTTTTAGATTGCTATTTTTTAGATAATCTTACTATATTAGTAGCTTTATCTTTAACTGTTTTAGTTGATTATTATCTCTTCCTTGCCATTTAATATTTATTTATGATAAACTTAAAATTTCCATTTGCAAAGTAGTAATTAAAATGCTTCATCTTATCAAAATTCCATAGTAAAATATCCTTAATAATCTCATCAGATTTATTATAATTATGATAAGATGAATCGACTTTATTTTTCTATGCCGAGAAGTTAGATGGTATAGTGTTAAAATGATATGTGTTTCTTCTCTCATCAGGTTACAATAATGACTGAATTTGTTAATAATGAAGGGATTTTTTTCGTGATTGGTCTTACACAGATTTAACATCTCCCCCATTCTAATTCTATTATTAACTATCTTCTTTATCTCTATTTGACATATGTGAAATCCTCCTATTATAATCATCTTAAAGCTTTTATAAATTAATTTAATTTTTAATTCTTCAAATTCATAAAATTTACTATAAAACTCTTTTTAGTATTTCTTTTTTTAGGTTCGAATAATGTATCTGCTTTAGGTTAAGATTGAGAAGGAGTATCTTCTTTTTAAAAGTATGAATTTCTTTTAAAATACTCTTCCTATTTTTTTAAAAAAGAATTTTAAATTTTGTTATTATTAAAAACTAAATACCTATTTATTTGCTTCGTTTGTTACTTATAAGAAACTGCTCTTTGATTTATCCAATTCTGTGAGCTAAGCCTCTTACTTTTCTAGAATTAATGATTTTTCTGCTATAGATTATAATTTTTAAGAATGAGGTAAACTTCTTTGAGATTATTAGTTTTCTGAATAACAACTCTCTTCTTCATCATAGTATTCTTAATTTAATTCCTCTTCGTCTTCTTCAGTTATTAGTTATACTTAGGCTTCTTTAGCTTAAGCAATCACATTTACTAGCTTTGAAAAAAATTGTCTATAATACCCTCTTTTCCTTTAATATGTTTTATCACCAGCCTATGAATTAGAGTAATTAATTCTTGCAAAAATGAAAGGGCTCTTTTTATTAAAGTGAGTAATCGGGCAATTATTATTAAGATGATCATTCTTTTAGCAAATCGAACAACAAAATCCTAAATCTGAATAGTTGGAATACAAAGATATTTTATCCCTTATTTCGCAGTATCTTTCTAAATCTTTATTATTATCCTTAATAATTTCCATAAACTAATCCCTTGGTATTTTAAGTATTCTAGTAAAGGAACTTGATTTTATAGTAGCTGCTCTACCTAATCCCGTAAAAAAATTTAACTCCCCAAATGTCTGTCCTTCATTTAAAACTCCTAATACTCTCGAGGTATATTAATCCTTGTCTTAGTCTAAAGATAAATCAAAATCTCTAAAAATTATATTAAAAATGAAATAAAAAAATTATTCTTAAAGGACTTTTAAACGTTTACGACTTCGTTAGATCTTCTTAGTTTAGCGTTGCTTTTTATAAGACCTATTAGGTTATTTAAACTAATAAAATAGAATTAATAAATCAAGCTGAGATTGAATATCTATAATTGTACCTTTGCCTTTGATAATATACATAAGACATGAATCAGAAGTTTAGTTTTCATTAAAAATAGTTTAGTTAGGAGAAAATGTAATCTCTTAAGAAGCATAGCATAGTTCAGTTAGAGTGTCTA
This sequence comes from Tetrahymena borealis, assembly GCA_000260095.1. NCBI lineage: Eukaryota > Ciliophora > Oligohymenophorea > Hymenostomatida > Tetrahymenidae > Tetrahymena > Tetrahymena borealis. Next base: position 255,157 of record AHAN01000881.1, on the reverse strand, counting down.
AACTAAAATTATTGTATAAATTCTTCATTTTCTTAAAGATTCCCATGTTATACTCATATTGTAAGGATTTGTAGAGTTATTCAGATATCTTACTTAAAACTCCTTCTTCATCTTCTTAAATCTTTTTAAAATTCTTCTAGTAGAAGTATTCAAGATCCAAGTTGACCCTTGCTTATAAATCTCTTATTTTATTCGCATTTTATTTATTATTAAAATATTTTCATTAAGTAACAAAATTAACTTACTTGGAGATATTTTTACGATCCATATATCTGTTAATGATGTTGACATCTTTTCTTCGAAATTCTTCTTATTAATCGATTTCAGATAAAATAATACCAATTGTATTAATCATATATCCAAAGATGATAGTAGTAAATGGCATAACTATAGAAGTAAAATACATTTCAAGAACTGATGCAGCGATGTTAGAACCAGTAGCCATAAGTGTAAAAGACCAATAGAATGCTTAAATGTACACTTTCCACCATTCCCCTGCACTAAATTCTTAAGTTGTAACTATCCAAGAGTTAACATTATCTAAATAATTTGAATCTATGATCCCTACTATTTACCACAAGCAAGCAATAATATGACCAACAAAGAAGAGATTTAAATTTAGGTTTATTATTTAAATTATGTAGTGTTTTCTGCTTATAATAACTAGTTGCTTTTGAATCTCTTTCAAATCACTCTCTGTAGTGTAGAATTTTAAAAAAACAAATATTTTAACAGTATAATACTACCACGAAAAGGAATCTGAAATATTTAGATGGATAGCTATAATTGGGATAATATCAAAGAAGAAATATTTCTTAATATAGATACTGAATATTTCACTCCTAGACTCAATATAATCTGCATCTAGCGATGTTGCACAATTAAGCTTTAAAATAATCTCTACAATCCACTAAACTGTAATATAGTTTTAGACCAGTGATTAAGATTATTCATCTTTATATCTCAAATTAAATATTAGAATTATTGAAAGAAAAAATAAATAGATATAGGTTAAAATTGTAGTTATCATCTTGAAGAACAAGATATAGTTATCTTGCATACTAACCACCTTCAGGTTATTTAGTTTAAACTTGTTTAAATACCTTTGAATAGACATACATAGCTAAGTCTTTATAGCAGATAGACTGTAATCCGAGTTATCTTCATAAAAATCACTCAAATCATTCATCATACTTCTTGCTGCTTTACTTCTTAAATTAATTGCCCTACCTATAGATGTAAATTTTTAAAGGTAAAGATTTATTTATTTCTTTATCTTCATAACAAGTTAAAAGTGAGGTTCTTAAGAGGAAACATTTTCTTTCAGATTAGAAGATTCATCTTTACCTATTTTTTATTTATGAAAAAAAATTTTAACATTAGCTTAAATAAAAACCTCTATCTGGTAGTGATAAAGAATTATTTATACTTTCTTCTTGTAATAGCTACTTTGAATATTTATTATTCTCATAGTTGTGATCATTGCCAGAACTTTCATTAGAATTTACTAAATTTATCTCTTCTTTTTCAGAAATTTTCATAGTATTATTAATAAAACTCTAATTTTTAGATATGGAAGTGTTAATGTTTTAGAGTTCTATTCTATTATCTAATTCTTATTCTTTTGTATTCTCTTCAAATTTCTCTATAATGGAATCTTCGTTTCGCCGATTAATAATCCTAAATGCTTATTATGAATAACTTTCCTCAAGGCGAAATAGTTTACTTTACTTTTGCCTGTCTTGTAGTATTTAAACTTCTTAAGATTCTTCAAGCATTATTAGTTATTAGCTTTCTTCTTTGTTCTACTTTTTAATTAACTTTAAAAGTTCTAGTTTATTATTAATTTGGATTATTGGCCAAGCTACATTAAATTTAAGTTTTATAATAAAATTTCTAAAATTAGTTTACAATTCTTAAACATAAAAAAAAGTTAAATAAACAATAATCCCTTATTAACCATAAAATAGATTAAAAGTTGTTTAAGGTAATTTACTGAATGATATAAATAATAAATTGGAATTTTATTAAAACAATACTCTCCTAAGATATTAACTATCTTTATCATCCTAATTATATTTTGATTTTTTTATAATCATATTTAAATATAGTGTTTCAAAGATAATCTCTACTTAGAAAAGGTTTTCGAACTTATTTTTTGGCTTATTAAATGGGTTATTTAAGAATCAAATATTAGTAAATGATGAAGTATGAATTTTCAGACTGAGGATAAATATATCAAGAATAAACTCGCCAAACAGCAACTAATTAAAAAATAATATGAAAGAAAGAAAAGAATTATTTTTAAAAAATTAATTAGAGATTTTATAAAATCTTTAGATTAATCTATTTTATCTATTTAATGATAGGTTTTGCTAGCCTTTCAGGTAGAATTAAAATTTTTAATGAATTGTTATTAATTAAATATTAAAAGTCATATTAATTTAGAATTGAAGTAACGTTTTAATCAAACTGCCTTTAGAAACGTTGAAATACTTTAGATATTAAAAATGGTGACAATTAATTTGGAATTTCCTTTGTTTGATAATAAATCGATGATGATAGAATACTTGAAAATAATAAAAAATTATTAATAAATCTAATTGTGAAAAATAGGTTTATAAAAATTCACTATTAACTAATTTTAGATGTATTTTTAGATATTTATTTAATATACTTTTATCAGAAAATAAAATTTCAAACTAAAAAATTAATTATAATGGGAAACAGAAGAATGGCTGAAGAGAGTACTAGATACAATATTTCTTTATAAAAAAGATAATGCAGACTCAATGTATCTCTAAATATTAATTGAGTACTGAGATAAAATTTAAGAAAGTCTGCAATATATTTAAGAATTAAAAAATAAACGACTAGGAACTAAGTTTTGAAAAAGCCTTCTTGCTTATTTGATTTTTTGCTTACCAACAGTAACGTAGAATAAATCAGTCTAATAAAAAATTAGCAGCTAGAAATTAATAATAAATAGTAATAAAAAAGGAACAAACCTAAAGTATTAGAAGTTTGGCTAAATAAAAAACTAGAATGCTTTCTCCCCATCCAACTTAGCTAAGTCATCAACAATCTACTCCCATCGGCCAAATGGTGAGTGTGTAGAGCGAACCCTAATTTTTCGTTAGCAGTAGTAGGTAGATATCTCTACATTATCAGAATAGTTCATAACATAAATCAGAAAAGCCTTAAATAATAATAGGCACAGATGTTATCAATCACTAAAATCCTGCTATATTAGATTTTAAGCAAAGCGCTAAGAGTATAGGAGACACACTTATTTATGTATTTTCCTAATTCATAGATCATATTTCTAATAGTAGTAATGCCATTGATTTTGATTGTATTAAATCTTAATGGAGTACTTTAAAGACACATCTTTAACCATTCAACTAGTAAGGAGTCACTGATTTCTTCAAACATAGTAAAGATAAGCAAGAGTAATCTAATCAAAATAGCTAGAGGGAGATTTCTTAATTACCTAGCCGTATAAGCTATAATCAGAATAATATAAGTTATAATAATGATACCTCCTTCGAGCCTATTAAACCAGCTAAATCAATGCCAACTTCTACCAGAAATAATTAGAACATTCGTAATGTATACAATCCTAACTCACAAGAGGCATTTAAAAACTTCAATGAAGCGGTGAAGGATTATAATACACTGTAGAATATTAATTCTCAAAGCAATACTAATATATTTTTAAATACATGCTTGAGTCCTTCAGCTCCTTCTCTTCTACCTCAAATATCTTCACTGACTCCTCCTCCTCCTATTACTTAGTAGCAATAAGGTTAATAAAGTCATAATCAAAGCAATTCTTCTTCTCTCCTTCTTAATTAGCATTAGGTGAATCCTGTAAGAGAAGAATTGACATCTCCTTTATGTACTATGACTAGTGTATCGAGATGTAATAGCTTCACTACAAATGCTTACCCTCAAGTATCTAATTTTGATATTAACACAACTTACAATAATATTACAAATCCAAATAATATTAATTAAAGTAATAATATCAATAATTAAAGCCTAAGCTCAATAAAAAAAGATATTTAACCATAATAATCTTCATTACAATAGTAAGGATTATCTATGACTTCTCGTAATAACAAAAAGGAATCAAATTGGTCTCAGTACAAAGCTGTTCCTATTTCAACATTCAAGCTAGATGTTCCTAGATTAAATAAGCACATGCATTAATTCTCTTCAAACAGTAATTAAGGGGTTAGCTCATAAACAAACATACTTAATGACTAAGAATAATCTCCTACTTCCGTATCTCCTTTTGTTCCAACACATTAATAATAATCAAGCCAGTAAATTTAACCAAATAAGAGAGGAAATTCTTAATCACAAACAAGATTTTAATCCCCTACTAATTTCTAATAGCATCATAATTTCCTTTAACAGCAAAGAGAATCTCTTGCTAGATAAACATCTCAATCGCAAGAAAGGTCTATTGTTTAAAAATTAATGTATGACAGTAAAACCTAATAACTTAACTAAATTGAACCAGAACAAAAATAATCATAATAAGGAACCTTTTTACAAAGAACTCTAAGCAATTAACAAATGTCTCCTAGAGTAAATAAAAAAGAATAAAATCAATAATTAATCCAACCTTCATTTTAAAGTACTAATAATCTTGGAAGCAATTTTAGTTCTATCAATCCTGCTTTATCTCCCAACCAAAGCATTAACTAATAGAATTTAGGGCTTAATATAAATTCTTCTTACAGCTTATCTCAAAAGGTATTAAATCAGATCATATAACCTTAGCAAGCACCTTCTAACTCTTTATAATAAGCTTAACACAAGCCTCTACAAGGCATCACTTTATTATCAAACAATACTTAAGTTTAATTATAATAGGGGTAATAACAATCTGCTTAAAAGTAATAATTGAACTAATCAAATAGTAAAACACTTATATCTTCAACTTAACATACATTCAATAATACTCAACTTGCTACCCAACTTACAGAAGAGGGTACCAAAGAGAATGATAGATATGCATATTATTTTTCTAAAGAAAATGAAATTCCTAAAGAGAATGAAAATAAATTCTTCTTTGATAATAGAATAAACTAATCAACAGGAAAACTTGCCTGCAAACAATCTCAAAACAAAGTTATTAATTTGAATTCTTATCAAGTACCTTCTTAATACAATTCGAAATAAAACTTTGATAGTTGTATTTCACCAACAAAAATACAACCACTATAATCTAAATCTTTTAACACAAAGCATTTACTCTAAAGTCCAACAATAACGATATAAAATATGAATGGTAGAGTAAACACGGAAGCTAACAATGGCAAAACTTATAGAATAAAAACAGAAGCTGATTCAAGGATTAAAGGAAATACTATTGAATAGCTGCTAACTACTCAAATATCGAATGATTTATTATTTGAGACATAAACTTCTGGTAGAGTATCAAGCCACAGATCTCATTCAAAATACTCTGCAAATAGCCAAACCAGTATACCTTCAGCAACCTAAATTCCTTCTGGAGCTTAATCAAATGTTAATTTTTAAGCTAATTTCCTTAAGTCAAAAATTTCAAATCTTCTCTCAATATATGAAGAGAATAACATAATCATAAATAATTTCAAAATGAAATGATTCTCACCATAAAAATTTTCTTATTTATTTCAGAAAACTATAATTTTACTGATTTAATTCTTTCTTAAATGCAATAAATAGACTTAATTATAATAATAATAATAAAAGGATATATATAATAATATAAAATTAATTTCTTTTAATAATATTTGTAAATAAATATTATTTTCTTTGTAGCACACACACACACAAACTCACATACATACCTTTTCTTTTTGTATATAATATATTTTGTACTTTCTTCTATATCTTACCTTTTTATCAATTACCTTCATCATTCATACTTCTAAAGTTTTTCTCATAAATAAAATAAAATAATTATAAAAAAATAAATTCAAATTAATCAATAAATATCAATAGAAGATAGATAAATTAGCAAACTAATTCTTATTTTAAAAGTTATAGTGATTAAAAATTAATATTAAGACAACTTTCAAATAGGCCAGTGAATTATTTATATCTAATAGATGAATGAATAACAATTATGAATTTTGATAATAACTTCAAGGAATAGATTTTTCTTATCAAAGAAGTTAGTATTTCTGAGAAAATATAACATTTCTATATAGATACACTGAATTGATCTCTCTATAGAAGTAGTAGAAATTAAAATTTTATTTAAATAATGATAAAAAATAATTTAATTTATTAGTTTCACAGAATTATTTCCCATAATTTTATTTTAAAGTTTCTTTAATTTCTTTAGAATTCATACTAGTTTTAATGAAAATTTTCTTATTTTAATACTAAAAATACCTAAATATAAGTTGGTATAAATACATGAGAATGTAAGGTATATAGGTGTATCTTTGTATGAATCGATCAATAAGCTTCACTAGAAACTGATTTTTTAGTTTAAAACACCCAATATTAAAAATTATATAATTATTATTTTATTGAATTCAATGATTGTTTATCAAATTTAATAAAGAGTTTATAATCTTAAATTAGATTAATCTTGTAATATAATATAAGAGAGCTAATATAAATAATTGTAAAGAATATTAGAGATTTATTTACAACTTATTTATTTATATATTTACTTACTTACTTAAGTATTTTAATTAAATCTATTCTTTTCTTCATTTATTCTGCTTAATTCATTTCATTAATTAGTAATAGTTTTATATAATTTATTGAGAGGTATTTGTTTAGACTTAAATGAATTTTTAACTGTAGATGACTATTGTGGTGCTACTTGATGGCTGGTGGATAGTAAATCATTAACTTAAATAGATTCAAGATACTTATTTATTTATTGATTTTATTACCCTGATATTAAGCTTGCATTAGTTGAAGAATTTAGATTTAGATTTTATTTTTCATTACTACTTTTAGAAACAGAAAATAGTTTATCAAAATATCTATCATTACTTGTAGTAGATGGTAAATCTAAGCTTGAATTAAGGTATTTCCTTTTCATTTGCTTTGAATAATTTATTTCTATATCTAAAGTAGATCTATCTAGTGAAATGGATTAGCTAGTGTTATTCCCAATGGTTCGATATTGACCAGAAATTGCAGTTGAGCACCTATTCATATTTGTAGAAGCAGATTAAAGAGAAAAATTAATTTTATTTTTAGAGCTATTAATTTAATTTCCTGTATTAGAATTAGGATTAACGGACTCATAATTACTATTTTAAGACCTTACCTATCTATTAAGAGCCTATGCAAAGCTATTATTTAAATTATTTGATAACCCAAATATATTATTTTAATTAGATTATTAAGACTTTGTAGATATAATTTAGGGAATTTAATTAGTATTTGAACTCTTATTGCTTTCTAAATTATTATTCATCATCATCGATCTTGTAGATTCAATAACATATTGCACTTAAGAATTATCGATTTTTTTCATGTTTATTCCTTTCACCACTAATTTATTTTTTCTTCTGTAAGGAGTCTTTTCTGTTTCTTAAGTATCTTCCTTTATTATTTTCATTTGTAAGGATTTCCTGTTATTTGTAGTTATTTGATAGCTTTCATTACTGAATGTAATTGGTAAATCACTATCTAAAAATTCTCCAAGAAGCTAACCAGAGGGTAATGAAGTATTCTTCTACATTTACTGATTTTCTTCTTGACTTATTTAAACACTAGATATATTTCTATTTATTCCTTATTATTATATTTTTAAAGTGTCTTCTAAAGATTCTTAAGATTTATTGAGATCAAAAGAATTCTTTTTATATCTTTTATTGACTTGCTAGTTTTTTGATAGGATTAAACTTTACATTGGCTAATTTAAGTTATACATTTCTTTCCTTGGTTATTTAGGAGGTAAGTTTATTAAATTAGGCCTATTTTCTATCTATGGGTCCTAACCTTCAAATTTTTCTTATTCACTAGAAATATTATGTAAATCCTTACATTTAAAATCTTTTTTTAATTCTTTACTTTTTTCAAATTCTAAACTTTTATCATATTCATTGCCTTTGAATAATTCTGTTGAATTCTCGATTTCTTGAAAATTAGCTAATGATGATTAGATAAATCTATTTTAGAATGAACTGTTAAATTAATTATCAAATTCAATTGAGGCTGAATTCTATTATTCAAACTGGTTAAATTAAGTTGATTACTTATTAAGTCTATTCTATTAATTATCAGCAGTTTTAAGAATATTAAGAGGAGCATAAACACCTACAATGGGATTAGATTTAAATACCTTATTGTAATTTTATTCTCTATTCTATACATCCATAGTAAGTTCCTTGTATTATTTTTATAGCAATTCTATCTTCTTATTTAATTTATCTATTAAATCAATATCCTCAAATCTTGAGGGTCTTTATTCATACTCAAACAACAATTTCTAGTATTAATCATTTAAATTATTGTATTTATTATCAAACAAATCCCGTAAAGATTTGAATTCCTTTAGCATCTTTGCTAAGTAGTCTTCCTATTCTTTTATTAAATTTTCTCTTTCTAAATTTTATTATCTTTCAAATTAAAGCATTCTTTCCTCCATCTCTCTCTATAATTAAAATATTTAAACAAAAATAAAATAACTGTCTAATATCTTAATATTTACTTTCTTAACTAACTTAAATCTTTTCAAGTTATAATAAGAATAAAATTAAAAATATAATTACTTATTTATCTTTAAGGAAAAGTTCTTGGATAAAATTGAAATCAGTTTGTGTTTATTTAATTTAATTGCGAGAAGAGGTTACTTCAACTTAACTTGTTTAAGCAGAAGAATGTTTTAAATTATTAATTTTTAATCTAAGCTTATCTTAAGCTTCATTTAGAGCTATTTTGATTATTTACATTTCCTATTGATGCTAAGAAATTAATTTTTATTCTGCTAGAACTTATTCTGACTTTAATAGATGAGACTTATGTCTTTCATTTTTCAATAATTATTCTAGTTCAAATATTCTCTTATCAGTGTCTTCTTTAAGTTTCTTCATCAATCTTTCATAATGTATGGTATTTAATTCTTTCAACTTTTCCAATTCTTCTTGAAATTCCTACTTTTCCTACTCTAATTTCTTTATCTAATTTAAAAATTTTTCATTTTTCTCTTTTTTAAAATCTGTTTTAATCCTAGTTGTTTCAGCTTTATGCCTTTTATTCATTTCTATTATTTATTTTTAATGATTATCTATTAAAAGTTAATTCTCTTCTTTAGAACATTTTAATTCTTCATTCTATTATAGAACTTATTATTAAAGGATAGATATTTCATCTGATATTTTTTATTCTTTATTTAAGTATTCCTCTTTAAGTTGAGTGCTCATTTTTTACATTTGAGCTTTAAAATTATTTTCTTGCTCTTTAATATAGTCATCTAAGTTAAAGTCAGTTTGAGTTTCTGCACTACCTGTAGATTTCTAATGTTATTTAACAAATTCAGTTATCTTTTCATAATATTTTTATTTCTCATTTTACAATATTTTCTATAATTGCTTATTATACTCTGCTTCTTTTTTAAGAAGTAAATCTTACTAAGTTTAAATATTCTTAAGAATAATTTCATCTTGTTTTTAAACAGTTTCATTTAGCTAAGCTATCTCTTACTTTAAGGCATCAATTTTAGTAATATGCTCAGTATTTTCTATCTAGATATATTCGATCTATTTAATTGAACGACTATTTGATAGACTAGATTCAGTTATTAGAATATTTTATTAGTATAATTATTCATTTAATTCTTATATTCTATTGCATAACTCTTCAACATATTGTTTGTGATTTACTTCCATTTCAATTATTTAGTTACTCTTTTACTTTACTGCTTCCTCTTCATATTTTAGAAGCTTTTCTAAAGAACTAATCTAAGTTTTTGAATGAACCATTTTTGAAGCATATTCTTCGTGAATCCTCCCTAAAGCTTTTTCGTTTTCATATTTTACTTCCATCACCTGCTTGAATGTTTATTCCTGGATTAATTTAATATCATTTTCATATTTTTATTTTTATGTTTCTATTTCTGTTTCTAGCTCTTGAATATTAGCTTCTAATTTTGTTTGCATGTTTTCGAGATCCTCTTATAAATCTTAATACTTATTCTTTAATTAGATATATTCCATCTCATTTTTCATTAAATTCTTATGAATATCTTACTTTCTATCTTCCTATGCTGCAATATCCCTTTAATATTGCTTTTCTAGCTTTTCAATTTCTTGATCTTTAATAAAGACAATACTATTATAATAATATAAGTAAAATCATGTAAATATATTCTAAAAGTATAGTTTTAATATTCTCTTAAATATTTTAAATAATAGTTTATGTACATACTTCTCTCTATTTTGGATCTCAATTTTCAGTTAGCTTTTAAGCAATTCAATTTCTTTCTGCGAGTTCCCAATTTATTATTCTAATGATTATTATATTTTATCTAAAGATGTCTTCAAACCTTCATTATTTTTCTTTAATAAATTTATTTGATTTTCCCTTTCATTCAGCTCCAACTTTAGGCATGCAGAGATATTTCCTAAATCACTTGCATTTTTTTGCAAGTTTTTTTTCTTTTCAAGTTCTGTTTGGAAATGAAAACTTTTTTTTAAATAATCTTAACTTTAAGCCATCAAATTAATCTTTTCAACTTCGAGACTCTAAATACTTTTTTTAAGATAGGAATTCTCCTATTGGATTTAATTTTAAAACCTTTTTTGCGAAGATAGCTCTCTATTTTTAGTAGACATTATCTACTTCAAGGTTTCTTCTAATTACTTGTTTTAAGAGCTGAGATATTTAATTATGTCAGACTACTCCTTTTTATCACTCAAATAATCCTTCACCTTATCTTAATATTCGAAAATGAGTTTTATAACTTCATCAGATTAATTAGTTTGTACTTTTTTATACGAATCAAAGAGAGGTTCAACCATCTATTAGAAATCGGAGAATTTTTATTAAAATTTATTTAGTTTAGAATTGTAATATTTGATTTTTTTCTCATACTCTTCCTTTAATATTGATTAATATAGCTTCACCTAAGTTTCATCATAATTTTAATTGAATATCTTGATATATTATAGCCTGAGTTAATCATTAAGCGTTTACAAATCTGTACTATATAACTCAAATTACTCATCATAATGCTCGCATATACATTTTATTTAGAAGGAGAATTCCTCCTTCATTTCTTTTTTTATCTTCTCGAATTCTTCTGTTTCCTCTTTAAATGAAGATTTATGCTCGGGTTAATAGTTTATAGGATCATTTTGAGTTGAACTCTTTTTCATAATACTTCTATCAATCAATCAATTAAATTAAATCAAATCCAAAAAAAATTAAATTTTAAGAATGATAAAAGAATTGATAATAACCTGTAATTCAAATAATTACACTTTCTTTTGCTTGAATTTATTTTTGATTAATTATTTATAATTAAAACACATAAAAATCTAGATAATCATTACTTAGATTAGACTTAACGAATCTAAAATAAATTATAGCAATCTTAAAATCTACTTGCTCTTTCAAGTTGAAATTTGCAATGGATTCAATCCATAATATTAATTAACAATAGCGCTTTTTAAAGTTAATTTCTTATTTTATTTGGCTAAATTGTATTGAACAATATTTAGAATAATTATCTAATAACAATAAGATTGCTTCAGTGAATTAAATCTTATCTATTTATTTCTATTTCTAATAACACATAAAATATCTTTAATTTATTTCTAAAGGTAAAAATTAATCCTATAAGAGGGATCCATGAGTGATTTGTAGAAATAATTGGGAGAGAAAAGTGGTCCCATTAAAATGAATGACTAAAGTAGGAGATAGGTGTATCAAGTAGCAATAAATTAAGGAGGCAGCCATATAACTGATCAAGTGCCTTATTATAAATCTACTCATAGCTAGTATGTTTAAAAAGTAGAGAATCAAAAGAAATTATCTATCAAGTTTATATCATTCTTAAAATCCAAAACAGCTTATATTCTCCTTTCTCTCTGCTTTAATGGATTAGCAGTTGTCATATTTATTGTCAATTCTTATCTCGTTGCGAATGAGGTATTTATTAAAAATTTCAGTACAATTGAATTATTATATTATTTAGTTTAATACCATCACTAAATATTAAATTGATTTTTAATGGATACTATTAATAACCCTAAAATTCTTCCAAAATCAATACAAATGTATTTATTAAATAGCAATAATTATAATGTAAAAATAGATTGATGCTGCTCCTTTATACCATATAGTCCTTAAGTTAATCTTGCTTTCATTCTTTGCATTAGAATATTTGGAACACATGATCAACTCTTCAAATAAATTGTAGGAATTTTAGAAATTCTATATGATGCTTGATTTAATTACTATTATAATCTTATCACATGATTTGTATGGAAATTTTACTAATAAAAATAATATGCTAGAAGATAAATTTCTTTGGACCCTGCTCTGCTTAAAATTTTTAAAGGTCAAATCTCTCATTTAATCTTTAGTATTTAAGACTCACATTCAACCAAATCCAGATAAGATGCCTTAAATCCTACCTTAAGACGAGTAATTGAGATAGGCTACATTTGCTACTATTGTGAACATATTTTCACTATGCTTAATTAATACTTCAGTTATTCTATTTGTTGATGAAGCTTCAGGAGGATAGCTTCTTTAGCCATTTTAGCATAAGAAATTAGAATTCCATAATGCTCTCTATTTCCAAATTATAACTATGACAACTATTGGTATTGATTGATATACCTTTTCTTGTTTTAAATTTATAAATAAATAATCTTTTATTTCTCAATATAAAGGATATGGTGACGTTACTCCTATTCAAACTTCAGGAAGAGTAATTACAACTATCTTCATATTAATTTGTGCAGTATTATTTACTAAATGGTTCGGTAAAATACTAAGCTTGGTCTCAAAATAAGATAAATCTAAAGCTAAATTTAAAAAGCAGTCTTTGGATAATATTATAGTTATTGGTAATATGTTTTAAAGCTCTAGTCATGTCGAAAGATTCCTTAAAAATCACTTCTCAACTAAGTATGCTTAAAAAGTAGATTATTTATAGTGTGAAATTTATAATTTAAGTTTTACTCATTTAATAATAAATAGAACCAAAAATTCACTAAATAAATAGTTTTTGTATCTAGTACTCCTCCTAAGCATGATCCTAATGCTTACATCAAATATGAAGGTTTGAGAATAAGCTACAAGATCCAGAAAATAAAATATGTTATAGTCTAATCTATTGAGAACAATTTAAATTGGATTAAGAAAGCTGGGTTGCACAGAGTAATGATAAATAAAATGAATTTAACTTATTTTTTAATATTTACTTATGAATATTTACAGGCTAGCTCGCTAATGTGCTTTAATTATGAAGATAGAGAGAGTGATGCTAATAACTCAGAAAGAAATATGATTTTTTCACTTGGTTTAATCAAGAAAAAGTAAATAAGATAATAAAATGAATTATTAAAAAACAAATGCATTTGTTATAATTAGATTTCCTTAGTTAAAGATATATGTATATTTCACCACTGATTTGATACTAAATGAAACAAAGTTGCTCGATTCTTGTAAAAATTTCAGCTAAAGAATAAATTGCAGAAAGAAATATATGAACTATTGTTTAACTTAATCTATTGAAAATGATGGAGTTGGATCACTTTTGTAAATGCTTCTTTAAAATAAAGATAAAATAAATTAATTTTCTCTCAATTTCTTTGACGGAATCATGGATGATCAAGATGTTTAGCCTGTTATCAAACATACTTTAATAGACTACTATTAGGGATCTAAAAATTAAATTTTTTGCTATCCTTTTCCTCAATTTTTAATTGGAGAAAGTTTCGTAAATGTTGCCAAATTCCTTTACCTGTAACTTTATTAGCCTCACTATATTTATAAAAATAATGAAATTTTTAATAAAAAGATATTCCTATACAAATTCCTAATCTAATGATTAGAATTTAAACAATCATACTGCTGAAAATGAAATTAGAATTATTCTTATTGGGGTAAAGTCTAAATCATCAAAGGTAAATAATGCTTATGATTTTTTCAATATTTAATAAAACCTTTTAAAAATAATAGCGAGTATTCCCTAATCCAGGTCATTACAGAATAAAAGATGGTGATAAGGTAACTTATTGATACATTTATATGATCTAACTAAAATTATTAAATATTAGGGCTTGTTTATAGCAGAAAATGAAGCATCTGTTAAGTTCTTTTAGAACCTAACTATTGAAGCTAAATAATTTTTTGATTAGAACTTTGAACAACCATCATTATCCTTATAAATTACAAATGATATCTTAAATGAAATGATTCAAGCACAAATCTCATCTGCAAGATATTGTGAAGCTGAATATGATACTATGAATATCAATCTCTTCACTAATCCCAGAATCTTAGATGTCACTAATCATATCATATTTGCTGGTATTTCAGAAGAGGATATCATTGACATATACTACAATATTCGTAAGTACAATCCAAATAGAGTACTTGTATTTATCTAGGATTAGCCATTCCATGTAATTTTTTAATAATTATAAATAACTATTTTAATATTATTTTAAACTATAAAAGTCTATGCCAACAAGACTTAAAGATTAAAGAAATCTATTTTTTGTTTAGTGCAGCTTAAAAGAAGAGTAACATTTAAATATGCTTAATGTACATAAAACTGAAAAAGTTGTAATCCGTCTAACAAACGATCTTACACATCTTGATGATATTAAATTATTTAGATTTTACAGGTTGGTTTAAGAATTCTATCCTAAATAAAAGATATTATTTACTCTAAATGATGAGAAATATTTAGATGTACTTGATAAGAGGCCCTTTTAATAAAAATTAAATTGGATGTATTGGCCTTAGGTTATGACAGGAAATGTCATTTTAGAACCAACTCTCTTCCACTCAATGAACACTTTAATGTACTATGAAAAATCAGTTTCGAGTCTAATTATGTAAATTGCAAGTATTTAAATCAGATCTTAATAAAATTCTTAAGAATCTAATGCTAATATTCCTCACGCATAGGAATTCATTGCAGGAAAATACTATGAGTAGCCAATGTAAATGCCTTCATAATCCTTCCTTGGTGGAAATGATAAATATAAAGGAGGATTATACACTTTTACGATTACAAAGAGATGTGCTAAAGTAATATTAGAATTGTAATAAGGAATTTCTTTTTTAATAGCTTCATTTTTATATTTTAAAAGGAAATTAAATACTTTGGTGATCTGTAATATCACTTTTTGAATAGAAAAGTACCTTTCGTTGTACTAGGTACACTAAAAAAGGCTTAGAAAATTCAAAGTCCTGGTCTGCAATAAATGTATGATATGCAAGATGAAGATGAAAATGATAATGAAAATATTTTAGAGAAGGAAAGTCAATTATAAAAGTTAGGTTAAAGTAATGAATAAGTTATCTACCAAGGTAAGTTCTATAAAATTATTTGTATTTTTAATAAAATTTTGTTATATCAGTCTAAAATAGAAAGGTTAAAGGACATTTATTGTAAGAATAAGTAGATGTACTTAAATTTAATACTGATAGCTTACTTCTAAATCCTCCTCCTTTCTATACTCAATTAAGCGAAGGGGATAAGGTTATAGTCCTTGGTATTATTGATGGAATTGATGAGGCCAACAAACAAGATAAAGCCACTCTAAATTTCATAAACCCTATAAGCGAAGAATAGAAAGAAAATACTGAATCTAAACAAATGGTTTTCGTGACTTAACAATCTCTATAAGAGATAAAAATACAAAAATAATTAATTGAAGAATACACTCCAGATTTATTCTAGCAATAACTCTCTTTAACTAAGGATCTTATAAGCATCTATAAATCATATAACCAAATGCTTCATACGATAACGAACTCTTGAATATATTTCTAGCTAAAACATTTAATAAATATGCATTTAATCTCAATTAGTATAAGTATTTTCTAATAGAGTATTACATCAAATTTCACCAATTCATATTGTTTTACTATCTTTTTATTTGCGGTATTAATGTTCTTCATAATATTTAAAAAAGATATTAATTTTATATAAAGTAAATTTCTTATTTTTACGAGAAAAATCTAAAGAATAGAATTAAAGCAATTAATTGTAATAGGATTCAAAATATTCCAACCTACCAACCAACCAAAATGTGCTAAATTCTGAAAACTTAAATCAGAGTTTTACTTAGTTCTGTCCATTAAATTATAAATAAGCTTCCAGCATCTAAGCAAGACTTAAATAAATTATAAATGTAGGAGTTAATAAAGAAATACAATGCAAACAATAATGATGATTTAATGAAATTATAAAAAGATCTGCAATATAAAATAAACTTTTTCAAATTAGCATATCCTAATGTACTCTAATAAATGGAATAAGAAAAGAAAAAAGAGGGTGGATTGAGCGAAGAAGAAACGAAAACATAAGAAAATATAGAAAGAGAAGTAGATTCAATGATTCAAAATTAATAAAATGATAGTAATATTAAATCAAATGAAGAGTAGAATAGTGAAATGATTGGAGCAGGTATTTATTTTTAAAAAATAATTATACTTTATTTAGGATAGAAATAATTGAAATTTGTATTAATAAATAGGAACCTATGTTATGAAAGATGGAAAATTAGTAAAAGGTGAAGCAGCTAAAAGAGAGCATGTAGATTGGTCTAATTGGTTTGCAGCAAATGTAGATCCAGAAGATTTGAAAAAGCATAAAGAGTTAATGGATAGATAGCACTTTGGTGGTCCTGTATGGTAAGGAAAAGGCCGTCCTAAAAGTATTATTGAAGAAGAGAGCCCTGTTTATGAAGTAGGTGAAAGGGAATTAAATCCTTACTTGAAGAGAGATAAAGAACCAACTTTTGAAAAGGTTAAACGTTGATATCAATAATCTGAATTAAGTAGAAGATAATATTATATTAAGTATTAGTATATTCGATAATGCCTTTATTATTAGTATAGTTCTTATTATTGATTTGAAATTTTTTCTTTAGGTTAGTAATTAATTAACCTTCTTTTTAACTATTATTGTTTGTGCACTAACGAAATCATAATGTTGTACTAACCAGTATTATTTTAAAATTATAAATTATTATAATTTATTAAATGGCAGACAATTAAATATTACCTATTAATCAATCAATCAAACTGCTTAAAACTAAATGAAAAGAGTTATTGAATTATATTTGTTGTAATAATAGATTTTTTGTGTAAAAATAAATTTATCAAAAAAGATTGGTAAAAGATATTCAATGAGAAATCTAAGACAATAAAATTCATAGATCACTACATAAGATACTACACTGATAAAATGAATAGAAGAAAACAAAGGGAATAATAGCACATAACAAAGTATTGAAAATAAAAAGAATTCATTGATGATAATTTATTAATAAATCAAAAAATTAAACAAAGGAAAGAGAAAAATAAAGGAAGAATGATTTGGAAATTTTTGTAAAGAACCAATAGAGGCAATATCGTTTAATCTGGTTTACAACATTAGAAGTTCGAAAACTTGCCTTTCAAGCAAAACTTCGACAATCTCACCAGAGCTTACGATTTGAGAATGTGGTATATTAGCAACTCCCCCCATGAAGCCAAGAATCTCCAATACGTTCATGAATTAGAAAAAATTCACAATGAACTTAATTATCAAAATTCTCGCTGTAATTAGACCAATCATATTTATATCATTTAGCTTAAATAAAATCTACTTAGACATATAGCAATATCTATTATTTTATTATCATTATAGAATTCTTATTTAGAACTGTCAGCTTCTTACTCGGTTGGGCTATTTTCTACCAATTTTACGATTTACCCAAGACTTATGACTGGTAAAATATATTTTTTTGTTGATTATCTTTGTTTGTTTAAAGAAAAGGGACTAATTAATTATTAGAAATTAATAAATGCAAGTGAAAATTATTTAGAATAATTTCAAAGCTATATAAGATAATTATGTAATAATGAAATTATAATGAATAAATAGGTAAGATTCCTAAGAACCTAAGCATATGACCCCCGCTTATGGTGATTTAGAAGAAGGTGGTGATGAAGGTGGTGACGATTGATTTATTAAATATATCTAAAGAAATTAATTTAATAGGAATTAATACTTTCAAACAAATCTAATTGATAGCGAATATTATTTATATTTGCATTTAAGTATGGATATTTTGTGTCTTATTAAATGTCTATACATTCTTCAAATTCAAAGAGTCTTCATTCATTATTAGCTAGCTATTTATTCTATTTGTATTCCATTTAAAAAATATTTTAAAATTAAATCTATAATAATTTAAATTAAGCTTATCAATAATGTTTGAAACAATTTAATTAGGAATATTAAATATTAAATTATTAAAACTTAAAATAGATAGATAAATATACTTATTAAATTGTTTAATTAATACTTATTATTTTAAATATTAGTAAATATTTTAAATTTTCTTTCTATCTATCAATTTGAATATTCTAAGATATAAATAATAATAAATAAAATAGTAACAATATAATAAATAATTGGATTTATTTCCAATTCAATTCCTAAATTATCTAAAATTATTCTGAATACTTCTTTCCCAAATATCTAATAAGAAATAGTTTTTAAATAATTTTCTCTACTTTTGATGGAATAGAAATGAAAATAAATTATTCAGTTTATTTATTATGAATTTATTTAGCTAAAAATAAGTAAAAAAGAAAATAATATTAATTTAATATAAAAATAAATCTTTTTTTGTATAATTATTCTTATTTCAATTTTAGTAAAATTTAAATACAAATATTAATGGAATAACCATAAATAATAATTAATAGATAATTAATAATTAAAAAATGATTAATTCAATTGATATTTTAAAGAAGTAAGAATAAATTTATTTTATTCTAGTTTAAGAAAGACAGAGTTAACTAATTGAGTAATCAAAAGATTTGAATAAAAGGAGTTGGATGTATTTAAGGATAATGAAATAAAACAAGAAAATAAAATAAAAATAAAAACTATTAATATAATTAGAAAGTTGGTTAGCATTCGATAGAGAATTGATCATGTTAGGAATTTGAAAAAAAAAACGATAGATAAGATTAATGAATGAATAAGTAAATGATAGAGATTAGAAATTTAGAAAGAAAATCAAACAATATCAATTAACAACAAAAAATTATATTTATATAAGAAAGCATTGACTAGGAAGATCATTTGATCAATCAATCATAAAATTAATTATAACAGATTTAGAAAAGTATTAGGATAAGAAAAATAAATTTACAACAAAATGGCCTCCTTTCATCATTCATAGTTTGTCCAAAGTTAATATGGCGGACATTATGGCAACAGCTACTAAGCAGGTGGTATTGATAGAACATTTTAGCAAAGCAGCCCAGTTAAGAATTCTTAGATGGTTAGTGCTAAGCCCTACGAAGAAGAGCAATTCATCCCCAATGAACCCCAAAGCAGAGTTGTTTACCTAAGAAAATTGTATTTTGCAGTCTTTTTCCAAGTTTTAATCACCACTATCTTTACTTATTAATCTGAGAATTCTTTGGGCTATCGTGCTTGGGTTTTAGGTACTTCTGGTTTCACCTTTGTTTTCTGTTTGATTGTAACAATTGTTTTAGGTTTTGCTTCATTCTTGCAGAAATCCTAACTTTCTCGCCCATTTGTTAATTATGTTTCATACATTTTATACACTCTTGCATTTGCAGTTCTTTTCTCCTATTTTGATGCTAAGTACTCAAGCAATATTCATTACTGTTTTGTAGTATTGGCATACTTAATGTTTGGTCTTTTCCTCCATGCTCTTCTTTGCTTTGGAGTCATCACTTTTCAAAATGCTTCTATATATATTATTGGTAGTATTCTCATAGTTACTCTCAAGATGGAAATCTTCACTTCAGTTTAAATGCAAACCATATATATTCTTAGTACCCTTGCCATTCTCTTAGGTTACTATATCATCTGGGAAAACGAAACTGTAATTAGTGGTGCTAAAACTGAATGGTCTCGTGAAGATCCTATTGTTGGCTCTATCAGCTTCTTCCTCAATTTATTCACTCTCTTCCTCCGTCTTGCCAATTTGATTTCCAAAATTGCTATTGTTTCTTATACTAGATCATGAGGGGGGAAAATGCTCCTAAAACTAGCATAGTTCATCTCTTATCATACTCTATTATTCAATTTATATTTTGACATTGCATAAAGCCACTTAAAATTCACTCTCTTTCAAAAATATTTCAGGAATGTTAATTTGTTCTTGAAATGATAGTTATAAATTATTATTTGAAAAAAGGGTTTAGAATTGGAGTAAGAAAAATCGTCATATAAGACTTAGCAAAAAAAGTTGAAAATTAATAAAACGAATATAAATCATGTTATTTATGTTGTAGATATTTTATGTCAGAAATTTTATGCATTCTCATTTATCTTTCTCCAATGCCTTACTTACTTACATAATATAATATCTATTACTTTTTTGAATTTTTGAACAAATTAATTAAAATTTTTTTGTTTTTTTATTTCTAGTCAAGTCAACTTTTTGGTTTCTAAAGATACGTTAAGAAAACTTAATTTATAGATAGATAGTAGTGTCTTATTTATTACATCTCTACAGCAATAAAAATTAATTTGCAAAACTGGTTTTAAGCTCGATTATTTATTTAAACACATACCCACCTATGTATATTTAGGCATCTTAATTATTTTTTAAAACAATATTATTTATTTAATAAATCATTTTTGATAAACCCATAACATAATTACTTTTGCTAGTTTATAGATTTATTATATTTTTCAGAAATTGATTTATAATTAAACTAGTATACTTTGAAGAAAGTTTTATACTTGTCCCTCATTCTCTTCAGGCTCAAATCCTGATACTAGTTTTTTATAAAAACTGTTAATATTCTAATTCAGTTTATGTCATAGATTTAAGCAATTCGATAACTTATTTACAAATTTTAAAACATTTGATGGATGATGATTAAATAAAAACATAAATATAAGAGTTTAAAAGGACAAAATATTTAGAAAGAAAAAAGAATCATACACATAAATAATTTAAGTGAGTTATTAAGAATAAAATATAATATTAATAGATTAATTATGTATGTTAATATGAAACATAGGTGTCTTAGAAGCTGGTTTATTTATTTATTTATTTATTTGTTTGATTGTTTGATTGATTGATAGGTTTTGATTTTTATTAATGTGATTGTGAGTGTATATGTTGTGATTGTGTGTATGTGTATGCCATTTTTATATTAGATGTTTTTGCATTTATATATATAATAAAATGGAAGAGAATTGATTAAAATGAAAGTGGTTTTTATTTAACATCTGTTTGAAAGAATTTATGAAAGAAGAGGAAAGCAGGTAGTGTGATCAGATCAGACTAATCAGTTTTATGATACATTTTAGTTTCTAACAAAACTGAACTGTTTAACTCTATTAATGTTATGATTGTGCTACTCATAATCAAAGTCATGGAAGATTTTCTATATTTTTCAAATGATAAAATTAAAATACAATTTTTAAATTTAAAAATGAATACCTTATCAGAAATGTCTTCAAAGTCATCTTCAATATCACTATTTTCAAATTCAGTAATTGGGGGTTTATATTCCTTATTATAAAGTTTTTCCCAGTCAATGCCTTCAAAGAAAGGATCTCTTTTAAGTTATTCTCTATCCTAAGCACCCAAACGAGTCTTTGGATTTCTATCAAGTAAACCCTATAAATAAAGTATATTATTAAATAAATTAATTATGAAATGAAGATAATTTATAATTACATTAATAATATTTTTAGCTTTTTAACTGACATATGAAGGATAAGTTAGATTTCCTTCCTTAATTTTTTTATACATTGTAGGAATATCATCATTATAATAAGGTGGATCACCAGTAAGCATTTCATATAAAACAGCTCCTATACCATAAAGATCAGATGCTTTAGTTGCACCCTTATTGTTAAGCATTTCAGGAGACAAATAAGCAGGAGTACCACAAAAAGATTTTGTCTTTGATTAATCAGTCACATTATCCTTAGATAAACCAAAATCTGCTAATTTAATATGGCCATCTGCTGCAATCAAAATATTTTCAGGTTTTAAATCTCTATAAACAACATCTTTTTCATGAATATGTTAGATAGCAAGGACTAATTCAGCTATATAAAAGATAGCTTCTTCTTCAGTGAATCTTCTCTTATAAGCAAGATGTGAAGAGATATCACCACCACTACAAAAATCCAATACCAAATATAAATAATTAGGAGTCTAAATATTTTAAAATATTAATAAATTTAAATCAATAGAAATAAATTGTTTGTAAATATTTACCTATAATGCATAGTGAAGACCAAGAATGAATGGATGATTACACATTTTAAGAACATTAGCTTCGGTAACTGCATAACGAAGCTATCTCTTCATAATAAGAGGTCTCTTTTTAAGTGCTTTAATAGCATAAATATTACCAGAATCTTTCTTTTTAGCTAAGAAGACTTTACCAAATGAACCAGCACCAAGAACCTTTAAGATCTAGAAGGAATCAAAAGTAACTTTATCATCTTCCAAATGACCTAGGTCTACATTAGGATCTTCTGGAGCAGTAGGAGATTAAGCTCTTGTAGAATTCTCTTAAGAAGGAGGAGAAGGAGATCTAGTATTTTTTCTAGAATCACTAGGTCCATCTAATTTATTTCTACTACCTGCATTTGATGAGCTTTTAGGAGCAACAGGTGAGAGGTTATCTAAATTACTGCTTGAATCAGGCTTTGCATTAGTATTATTTTTTGTAGTTAATTTACTATTGTTCATACCATTCTATCCTGCATTTTTATTAGCTGTTGATTCATTACTCTTCTTTTTATCATCTTTCTTATTTTAATTCTCAAACTTCTTGACAGCATCTTTGATACACCCTCCAAGAGCACCAAATATAGGTTATTATTGAGGATTATCTATTAAATCTACGACAGTATTATCTTAAATATGTATTTAGTTGAAGGAGTTCCTATATTTTAATTATTGAATTTTATATTGATATAGTCATATTTCTTATTTTAAATTTACCTAGTTTCTGTGTAGTAAGAATACACACAAGCTTAGAATAAATATTCAACCCATTTCTTTGCAGCTTACTCATGTCTGCAAGCCAATACTTATCTATTAGGGTAATTGATTTCAAAATAGGTGTAATCACTTGACATAAACCAAGATTTTGTAATCATTTATATATGAGTAATATCCTTTAGAGGAATTACTTCTAAGGGTTTTAAAGGGTAGTGCTATTTGCTTTTGTAACGAATTAAAGTTCCCTCGTCAGGATTAATTACAAAGAATCTCTCACGCATATTAAATAAGAATGCTCCTATCTGGTTAAGAAATAGAATATTTTGAATAATAGTTCAATACTGGCCAAAATAATATACCTTAAATAGAGTTCCTGTAACAATTGGAGGCTTTGGAGGTAAGAATACTCCAGGCTCTTGTTAAATATCCTGGTTTACTTTTATTTCAGATTTTAATTCATTTTATTTTTATTCTTCTTCTTCTCTTTACTTCTAGTAGGTTTTGAGTAGATTTTTGCATTCCTCATTCTAGCAGTGATCAAAGCAAGATCTACCAGATTGATCTTATAAACTTAAATAAAATAAATTGAGATATAATAAAATAGAATTGTAAATTATTATCAGGTCTTTATATAAGTCAAACATATGATGCAACTATTTATTTAAATTTCTATTTCCAATGTTTAAATAAATTAAGCTAATCTTTCAAATTTACTGAATGTTAGGGTTCTTCTTAAGAATGAGATCAAGAGCTTGAGGTTTAGAGAACTAGCAAGCAACGGTGAGGGATGTACCTACCTTTGAAACATAATTTAGATCGAGAGAAGGAGAATCAAGAAGAAGTTTTAAAACTAAAATATTTTGTCATAATTAAAAACAGGATAAGTATATATCGTTTTGGTGATGATGCATCATTGTAATCCTCAGAAAGTTATAAAAGAATTTTTTAAAAATGCTGCTGATTTTTGAATTATTTATTTAATGAACCTTATCATTAGTTTCCATCAAGGTAAGAAATATTAGACAATTTCAAATCAATTATTCTCTAACTTTAAAAGTCTATATTTATTTGTATTTTTCTTTGAAATTATTTTGGAATACAAATTATGGAATTGAATTAAACAAAATTGAATTATTTTTAAAGATCTTAATATTTTTTTATCTTAAATGGTTAAAAAATCTCAACAAAAGAAATTTAGCTTATCTATCTACTTGAGGAAATGATGATCAAAAAGAAAAAAAAGGGTCTTACTTTTGAGATTGTTTCTGTAAACTGCATATTGAATGCTGGTCCAACCCTAATTGTTTGGAACATTAACATTTGCTCCCTTTTCAACTAATTCTTTCGATATTTCTAAGAATTAGTTGTAAACAGCAATGTGAAGTGGATTAAATCCATCTTTCCCCAATTCATTTATAATAATTAGCTTTTTCTTTTACAATTCTTCTTTTTATTCTTGATTTAATCTATCAGATACTTCATTGAACAACTTCTTAACTTCTTCTAAACGATTATTCTTAGTTTCACTAATCAATTATTCTAAGAAATTATCTAACATTTTTTTGATGTCGATGTTCTTGTTACGACTTCCTTCTTCATCACTTGATGAACTATTTGAATTCTAGCTGCCTATCTTTTTAAGAGAAGTTCTCTCATTTTTATTATAAACACTCTTTTTTCTCCCAAATGAGTTTTCCCCTCCTTCATTATCATCTTCATTCTCACCTTCTTCAAAATCTTTGATGACACTAAGATTCCTATCTTACATCTTATTAATACCTAATTTCATCAGGTAACGGTTGTTAAGAGCTTAACCTTGCTTTTTCTTTTGAATAAAGTGGAAAAATTAGATGAAAAATAGTTCAAATCTTCCATTTTCTAATGTAAAAATGCAATAAAGTAGATAAATATGCTTACAGATTCTTCACTTTCAATATCCTTAAATTCTACATTTAAGCAAGATTTATCTTTGATTTCATAAAAAGAAAGTGGCCAACCCTAAATGATTCTGACCTATTTTTTTAATAAAAAGATCCAAATTAATGAAAATAAACTCCTAATTCATTCACTCTGGGATTTTTCACTATTAAGATAAAGAAGATTATGATTTATCTTATTCAAAACAGTGAGGAAAGTACTGATATGAAGGAAAATTATGATAATTTATGTAATTTTATTGAAAAATGTATAGATGATTTTACAGAAACATTATCTCTCTTGATTGAAGCTACAAATTCGTGAATAGGACGATCAATTTTGACTGAAATGGCTTTCAATAAAATACTACAATCAGACTCTTCATCTTCTATATCTACTGCTGCTGTTTTCTTTCTAAGAAAATCATAATAATACTAAATAATGATTCTCATATCCACAGATTCCTTTCTTTTTTTATATATTTATTAATCTCTATTAGTAATGTGTATTTTTATGTATTCTATCTCTATCTTCTTGTTCTTGCTTATTTATTTATTTGGTTGCTTGACTCACTTAAGTCTTTCAAGAAAAAACAAATTATTTATTATTTATTTATTATCAAAATTTAATTTGATTGTTAAAGTTAGATTGATATTGAATGCATATTATCTCAATTGACTGCCTCCTTCACTTTCTTTCTCGCTCTCTTAGCCTTTATACTCATATTACATACTTATAATATTGATCTATGTAAATTAACAATTCTCATATTAGATTAATCATATTAAAATCATCACCTTTTGTTAATATTTTCAATTCAAAATCATTAATATCACCTATTGAATAACATTTTTTCTACTTTGCAGCTCATTTTTCCAAAAATTAAGCATTTTCTAACCAAATTGAAAGATCCTCGCCATTAAAACTACTTTTAAATTTTTATAATGTATGAAAAAGAGGTAGAGTGTAAGATATTTATTCAAGTAAAATAGATTCCATTAAAAGATAATTTTACAGCATAAATAAATATTTATAAAAAATAAGACACAACAATAAATCCAAAATTAAAATTTTTAAGATTTTATTTTTGATAAAATTTAGAAAGCAGTATACTTTCTTTCACACCCTTATTAATTAATTCTTTTAGAATTAATTAGTTAATAAAAGAATTAATTTTGCAATCTCTTAAATCAATGATAGATAATGACCAATTTAAGAAGCTTTACTCACTATTAATTATTAATAATATCACATTCAATTAGAGATTATCATTTCATTTCTTTTTACTATTGCTTAAATCTTATAATCTATACTATATTAAGAAACTCTTTATTTTCATCAAAAATACAAATTTAACAAATCTGATAATATTTTCAAACTTTATAAATAAATACTTCATTTGAAAAAATTAACAATTTTCATGTTAAATGATCAGCTTTATTATTTCCTCTCTTTTTGCTACACACTTATAATAGATAAAAAAAAATTTATAATTTAAATGTTAATCCATTCATTTTTGAGTTATGATTGAGGATAAAAAATGGAACACTAGAAATAGAACATTATTTGACTATGGTTATTAAAAAAATAGAAGTGAAGATATTTTTCTTAAGAAAAGAAGGGGTCTTGAAATTATTGAATAATAAAGATTTTGAGAAGATATCAACAAAATTATACTATTTATTCTATGTTTGACGGAATTATCAAAGAATACGAGAAGTCTAAGAAGACTGTAGAAAAAGAAAATGGTAATTATTATAATAGATAGGATAAGTATAAAGGCTATACTATATAAGATTGTATAGCCATATCTCAAGCAATTGGGCAAAAGAAAATAATTTTAGAGATATTAAAAAATAGATTAAATAAATAAATTATATTATTGATTGCATAATTTGAAATGATTATTATATGATTATAAATTAATGTGAATAATGAAGTATTAAAATTAAAATAGAAATATTAAGAAAGGAATTAAAGCTACTATCAGATCCTATCACAAGGAAGGTTCTTAATGGAGTGAATAGCGTATATAATTTATCTTCAAATAATTTTTCTACATTAAACATATTTCAAGAATAATAACGTTTTTCAATTTATATTTTTAAAGGATGTATAAGTTCTACACAGCAACTAAAAAATTATAGAGAAAGAAACAAAAGAATTAAAATCTGAAGTTAGTAAATTTTATAAGGAAATATCATCATGGATGACTCTTTATGATGATTTAAATGGAGCGTTAAAAGTAAAATTTAATTCTAAAAAGATGCATATTTGCTAAAAAAACAAAATTTTTATCAGGAATTAGGTGATGTAGTAAATTGGTCAAATATTATTGAAAGAGATTTCAAAGAAATTGTTGAAAAAATGGAAGATTTGAAAGTTAAGAAAATAGAAAAGCAATAACAGTAATAATAAGCAAGTTAAGAATCTCCATCTAAATTAGAAAAACCAAATTAAGAATAAAAGTAAAGTACATTACCAGCGTAACCTTAGCAATAAGAATAATAACCCCCTTAATAATGAAAAGATATCTTTTTAAAGAAACGATAAAGTATTATATATTAATCATTAACCTTGTTATCAAAGTTTATTTATCTAAATAAGACTATGTATTCTCCATTTGATTTCAAATTCCATCATCAATTATTTTTGTTTCTTTTTTATATAAATTCAATAAGCATAAATATATAAATTTAATATTATGATGGATAATATAGATGATATTAATGGGCTTATCAGATCGATAGGAAATAGAAATATATGACATTTTTCTTATAATTAAATAGAGATTATATAAACCAATTTTTTTGAAAGAGAATAATTAGTAGTAGTAATTTCTAATATATTGCTGTTCAATCTTCTTGAAAAAGATATGAGCTAAATAATTAAAGAATGAAAATTTTTTATGAATAATGAAGTAAATACTAGATAAATTATTATTATATAACTTTAATACTAAATGATAATTTGAAGGATAATATATTTTATTAGGGTAATTTTAATCTTATCAAAAATGCTATTGATATATTAGTTATGAAATCAATCAAGTTGATTTTGGAGTTTACAAGTAAGATACGCTTAAGATCAGTTTTTATTTCTTTGTCTTTAGGGCTAATTAATTTATAAAATCAGCAGCAATTTCCATCTTTTTTCTTTTATTTACCTTTATCACTCTTTAAATCTATATTTTTATCAGCTGAAGAGTTTGAATTTTAAATTTAACTTATAGTGGTGTTAGATTTTGATTGAAGTTAAGAATCATTTTCCTTTTTCTACTCATATATCTTTTTGGCAAGCTTTGAAAATATTTCTTTAATATTGACTTTTTATAAAGCACTAGTTTCAATATAATCCATATCAAATTCTTCACAGTATTCTTAAATTAAAGCCTAATCAGGTTCTTCATGTTCCAAATCGCATTTATTACCAACTAATATTTTAGCTACACTCTTACCACACTATAATTTAACCTCTCTCAACCAATATCTAACATCAATTAATGATTACTTATCTGTTAAATCAAATACTAAAACTGCAGCTTTAGAATTCTTAAAGTAAGTTTAAATGATTGGGCGATACTTTTCCTAGCCTGCTGTATCCCAAATTTACATCTTAACCTCTGTATCTTCAATTTTTTCAACTCCATTTTTATAATCTACTCCAACTATTTAAAATATAATATATTTATTACTTTCCAAAAGAGTATAAAAGGTAAAAAAGGATTAAAAACTAAAGGCATTCTTCTAAGTTATGCGCAATCATAATATTAATTTTTTAATCCTATTCCAATAACTCATCTAAAATTTATTAAAAATTACTTGTGGTTTTTGGCATTTGAACATTTTCTTGAGCAGGAGCTGTATATTAGAGAAGTATGTAACTCTTACCTACTCCTGATTTTCCTAGAACTAAAACCTTACAATTAATCTATTATTTTTTTTGTACTGTGGCCATTTCGTATTACTTAGATATCTAATTTATATTTTAAGTTGATTTGTTTCTAAATTTAATCAGATTTTCTTACTTAAACAATTAATTCTTCTTACTATGGTTTATAGATATGAATAGATAGATATCTTAAATTTACCATACATTCAAAACAAATGCTTAATTAAAGCAAATATTAAAGAATAATTCAAATATAAAAGAATTGAAGATGAAACATATAGTTACTTTATTAATTCTAATCTTCGTCTCATTTTCATCATCTGTAAAATCAATTAACATAAGGGGACATCAGAATATTCTTTAAACAGTAACTAATCTTATTATTTCTATTAAAGATGATTTATTAGACTGCAATAACGACATATTTTCGTCATGTTTAAGCAATTGCACTCAGAAAGCTGCCTACTGTATGACTTAATGCTGCAAACTCTCCTATTGCTGCGAGTCCAATCATACTAAGAACTATAATAACAAAAGATAATGAGTTGACAGCATAGAGATAATAGTTCTTTTAAATCCTACTTATTCTAAAATGGTTTTTGTTACAAGAGATATATGGTTGGTGTGGGTTTTAGTATATAGCATTATTTTTATAAGTTAGTAATTCTACTTATAATATTTTTCTAAACTTATATAAAAAATATACAAAAATAAAGAGTAAATATAAAACTTTTATCATAAAATGTACCAAATGCATAGATGAAGGCTATTATAATTAAATAGTAAATTGGCTTGTAGAAATTGTAGGATATATACATAGATAGTTAAAAACTAATTTATTAAAAAGGTTGAGAATTTATCAATTAAATTTGAGTAATTTATTTAGATTTATATATTGATATATGTTAACAATAGGAATATAATATATGTACATTTTTATATTCTTTATTAAACTTAAGATAGATAGAAACACATTTTTTTTTAAGTAAATATTTTAAATTTTTTGAGTATTTAAGAGATGAAGAGATAGGTGCAGTGCTTTGAGAGAATTGTTTGTTTCTTTTATCTTTTTTAGTTTTTTGTTTATTTGTATATTTATTTGTTAGTTTATCTATTTGCTTTTGTTATTTTTTATTTATATAAAAGATTTTTCACTGTAAGACAGACATTACAATTTTGTTTAAAATTTTAGAGAGGTTTTCATTAGAGCTTCAATCTTTTGTTTCCATAGACCATTAAGAAGAAGCAGAACATGAAAAATATAGAGAGGGCTCCAACAATGATATATCTAGAAAACATTAAAAAATCAAATCCGAAGAGAATTTAGTCACTGTTGTAAAATTGAATTGAAAAAGCTATGACCAAAGGGAAGAGACAAATTGATTCAATCCCTTAGTAAATAAAATTACTGATATAAAAGAGATTCCACTTTTTACGAGTGTCTTAATTTGGTAAGGAGATGTAATTAATTTCTGCAGGACAAAATATGAATTTCATTTTCATAGATCTCTCTTCTTTATCTCTCATATTTTGGTTCATTACATCAATCATTTCAGACATTACTGGCTTTTTATATTCAGTTGGAAGATGGAAACAGTTATTAAATATTTTACTGATTTTACGGAAAGAAATAGATTTTTGTTCAAAGTAGAAAAGGACATAATACATGCTGACTATATAGTATAAACGAGTTAAGAGAATAGCTGGTCCAAAAATACTGAAATAGAATTTTTATCTTATACTAATTAAAATTAAGAAGGCGTATACAAATCCTCTGGCTATGGCTCCAATGACATGATTTAAGAATAAAAAGTATTTCATGTAAGGATCTTTCTCTAAGATGATACTGATGATAAGAGTTAAATTCATGCTGATTTTGCCTTATTTTTATTCTTAAAATGGTTTAGTTCTAACTTCATTCTTCTTTCTCTCAATAAGTCTGTTGTTATGAGCTATCCTGACAGTTTGTTTCTTTGAAAATCTATCGTAATATAAAAATTCTTGCATATATTAATCTTAGAAAGGAGTTAAACTTCTTTAATTCTAATTTTATTGATCATAACTTTGGTTTCTATAAAAAGAAGATTCTTTTCTCGAATAACGTTATAGTTCTCCTTGAGGTTCAAATGATTAATGCATTTTAGGAGACTTCTATTGAGTTTTTTTTCTCTGTTATTTTTGAGATGAGATCTTTCTGCCAATCAATATCTCATCTGGATTTTGGGAAGGCGAGGGAAGAACTGTATAAGAAAACCTTTTAATATGACTTGTTGCACATTGTAGATTTTATTAAGAAGTGTTGAATTAACTTTAAGGTGATTGTTGAATACTATTATTCATTATTGATTTACTATTTTGAGACAATCTTCCTGAATTCGTAGAAGATGCAATTATTCCTTATTTTTAAGGAGGAGGCTAGTTTAGCAAAACTGAAGAATTATTCTATCCTGAACTATTTAGAGACTGGACTGAAAAATAATTCTAATTAGGTTGTTAAACTTCTTCTTGCTATTATAATTATTATTGATTTTCTATCATTCTTTTTAAAGTTGACAGAGATTTTCCTCTATTTACTTTCGATTACTTTTTATGAATTAAGGATTAAGGATCATTATGCTCTTACTAACCCTTTGCATTGCTTGAACTATTAGTAAGTTACCCTGATTATAACTTAGGTGGATAGTATTACTATTATTATTTTTAATCTATAGTGTTTGTACTGTTGAATTGCACAGAATTTTTTAATCTTTTTTAGCCTCCATCTATTAAAGGCTATCCTAGCTACGAACGTACTTCTTCCTTAGGACTTTTATAACCTTGGAGGTAAGGATGATTGTGGTTAACTATACTTGACCTTGAAGAGTAATCATCTTTACCAGAAGAAGTATCACTTATTCTATTATTTATTGAAGTTGGATTATTATTACTTGCCTTCACATTAGGTTATTAGCTATATCTCCCTACTTAATTCATATATTAATAGTTTTATTATACCTTATTTGAATGCACATCAGAATTTCTTAAACTTGCATTACTAAATTTATAAATAGGTTATCTATTTAATTCTTGGCTCAATTTAAAATTATCTTCAATAGCCTCATCAGAATTTCTATTTTTTGGAGTATAAAAAGCTTAATGAGTGAAAGAAGATCCGGAATCTCTTTCTTCATCTATAGTATTTTTTAGAAAGGGGAAAGCTGCATTTGCTCCATGAATATTGGGTAATGTTTGATTCAAACTCAAAATAGAATGATTATCTCTAATACTCTTAAATTCTTCATCTTTTAATGATAATTAATCTCTATCGCTTAAAGATTGCCCAATATTATCCTCAATAACGGAATTGAGACTATAAAAAGAATCTTCCCTACTGCTATTTCTATTTATACTTCTAGATTGAGAACTATTGTTTGGATTTGATACACTATTTGTAATATGGCTTTATTTCAAATCATTCAACTATTCTTCAGTTAATGACCCATTTAAAGATCCATATAATGATTAAAACTCACTTAATTAGCTTGAGTTCTTTTTTCTCCATGCTCTCATCTAGACTTATGTACGAAAACCTGCCTCTCCACTTTCTTTTCTGGGGCGTACATTGGCAGCGAGCATCGTTATGATAAAGAAAAAGAATAATAAAGTTTTTGGTAAATACAAAGTTGCTATTTTATTTGTTGAAATAGATTGTATTGGATTTTTTGTGTGTTTGAATTTAGACTTAATCTATTTGTTTTATGTAATTTATTTAATATAAAAATGTTCCCTCACTTGATTTTAATCTTGATAATACTAAACTCTTATCATCATCACTTTGCAATAATCTAATTTCTTATTTTAACATTACACACTTTTTTTACTTAGCCTTATTGCTTATTCCATCTATACATCTTCATTAATATTTTATAATAACTCAACTTACTATTCTATTTATTTGATATTTATAAAGTGTAAGTATATTAAAATATTTAGTGAAATTTACCAGTTTAGGTCTACTAACTTCTCGATTCCTCTCATTATTTATTCCTTTCTCTAAAATAAAGTAAAAATGGACATTTTATCAAAGTGAACATGATTATTATAAACTTAGCCATAATAATAAAGTTAAATATGCTTGTTTTACAATCTTCAATTTTTAATAAGTGAAATAGCAAATTAATATAGTTAGTAGAGCAACAAAACCAAATTTCTCCACAAACGAAAATAAAGGGGTAAATTAATATTTTACTATTTAATTACTTCTTCTTTATTTATACTACAGTCAATTAATATCAAATTAGCTGAGTTTACTCTTCTTTATATTTCCACCTAACTTCTAAACATAAGTAAATAAATAAACTGGATATAGTTCAATAAAAAAAAATTTAAAAGTCATTAAATTTTCTAAACCTTTGTTTGAGAGATAAATTTGTTTATATTACCAGCATTAATTTTATTGAGATAATATATTTTGAATTGAAACTTATAATATTCATCTTTTTCATTTTTATCTCAATTTTTTATAGAACTATTTATTAAAAACTCTTCTAATTTACTAATTTATTCTTCATTTACTCATTCATTTTTTGATATTTAAATTAACATAATTCAATTTATATGTTGATTTTATAAATCAAATTATTAGACTATTATTAATAAATAGAATTACCATCTTTAAATTATTACTTTATTTGCTTAAAATTAATTTTATTTTGCTTTCATTATTTTATCTTTATTAATATCTTACCAATTTCAAAAATTCAACTCATTAATAATTAATAAATTACCAAAAAAGTTATCATTTAAGATAAATTAAAATTAACTTACAATTTATATCAGAAATTATTATTTTTATTAAGAACACTACAATTTTATAAATGTTAGTTTTTTCAAGAAAAAAGAAGAACCCTATATTTATAACTCATTTCTAATTCTGTGTATTAAAAAAACTATGGCTTACAAAAAATAGTTATCAGGGTAGATAGATTTCATAAAATAATTAAAATATAATAATAGAATTATATTTTATATACAATCGATAAATATTTAAAAGATGTAATTCTTAAGATATCATATATTATTAATATTTGTTATTAATTTTTTGTGTTTTATTTTATAATATCATCTACTTTTATGTATATCAATCAAGTCTAAATATTTGTATTTATTAGACTCGAATAATATTATTAATTAATTATTTAGTTTTCTATTTTACTGAGGGAAAGTTATGGATTGAATTTACTGAGTGTAATATTAATAAATACAGCCCATTTCTTTTTTTTACATGTAAATAATTTAAAATAAATTTTTTATTTCAGTAATTTTAATGTAGGGATATTTGATTTATTTTGTAGAAAATTTGTTTATTGAAGGTATTTTTATAAGAATTTTAAATTTAGTAATATTTATTTACAAATCCATACAAAATTTAACATTTAACCTAGGAGTATTGAAAAAGGAATAAAATTAATTTGTTTTAATAAGACATTTTCAATTGAAGTATATTAGAACATTAAATTCTAATCTTTCCATTTGGATCCCTCTTTTATTAGCATAGAAGTTTTGTTAAAAAAAACAGGTAACTACTTTACAATAATTAATTTAAAAAAAGTCTGAATATTAATTCAGTAAAGGATTTTTGTTTGATTTACAAATTTAGGCACATTTTATTTAATAAATAGAATAATAATAAGCATGAATTTACTGAATATATTGGCTACTTGATAATTATGTTTTATGAGTAATAAAAAATAAATAAATATTGATTCATCATCATATCTACTGTTGAGAAAATTTATAATTTAGAAATAATAACCACTAGCTATTGTCTCAATAATTATCTATAAGTTGTTATGTTTTACCCTAGATGATGATTATGATACCTCAATCATATTTTAATTATTTACTAAAACATAATTAATAATTATTTTTTAAATACTGAACCATTTTTTAAATAAAAGTTGTGTTTATTTATCAAGGAATTTAACATAAACAAAAAATCTAAAAATATATTACTAAATTATATAGAGTTTAAGAAACAATAAAAGATTCTCTATTATTTATTTAAAATTAAACATATTATTCTAGAATTATTATATTACTTGTATCTTCCTTTTCTAAACCTTTTATTTAAAATCGTATTGCAGCTTGTTACTACTCTCAAAGAAATTAATTATCTGAGAAGATTCTTAGTAAAACTATTAATTTATTTAGTAGAATTTATATCAAATCTGAGTTAGTTTCCTCGTTTCTCTGCTAAAACTCAGCTGGCAAATTAAGATTTTTTTATAATTAATTATTTATTAATAACAAATAAAGGATTTTGTTATCTAAATTCCATTAATAGTCTTAAATTCTACTTCTTTTATTTTCCCGACTATCTGACAGATTGCTTTTTACTTATAACCTAATTATCTTTTGGTTACAAACTGATTATAAAATACCTTAAACAATCTTATCATCACTTAATTTGCTAAATTAAAATGTTAAGCAATAAAGAAGCTTTAGAAAACGTAAATTATTGATTCATTTTTTTACTTCGATTGATATACTTAATTAACTTTTATTATGATAATTATTAAGGTTCCTTAAAAGTTAATTTCTGTTTTCAGAAAAATAT
This sequence comes from Tetrahymena borealis, assembly GCA_000260095.1. NCBI lineage: Eukaryota > Ciliophora > Oligohymenophorea > Hymenostomatida > Tetrahymenidae > Tetrahymena > Tetrahymena borealis. The sequence continues at coordinate 219,568 of AHAN01000881.1, read as the reverse complement.
AGCATAATAGTGATCTATAAAATATAAACGGAGCTTACAACAACCGCACATTCGTATTGAATATCAAAGATTAAAAGATGAGCTACTCTTCAATATTTACAAAGACAAAAAATTTTACTTTTAATGTAATTTTAAAAGTTTATATATTAATCTTAATAATTTACTTTCAAATTAAGGAAATTGATTATGTGATTCCCAACCTCAGTGTTCAAACAAAAAAACCTATGGGCGAGTGGATTAATACTCTCTTTATAAAAATGAAAGAAAATAAATAAAAAAAGTAAAAAAGTCTACTTCTAGCTACAAATAAAAAGGAAATAATTGATTTATGGACTTATTCCTTCTACTTAGAAAACAAGATAAAATTACTTACTCCTCATAAGTAGAATAGTATTTATTATATTCATATAAAATTATTGATTATAATAATAATAAAATTTCGTAACTCATTAAATTTGTTTTCAATTTTTCATTAATAAAAATTAGGAACAATGGCTGGAGTGATTGTTCAGATGTAAAATTTACCAAACCTCTAAATTATTCTCGAATTAAGTAGAGACTATGAAGACAGTGCCATTTCTAGAGCAAGAAAATCAAATTTTATCAGTTTTTGTCAAGAGTAGCTTTTAAATGGTAATATAAACTTATTTATTTTTAATTATTCATATAGCTATTCTAAAATTTAATGAAAGCTACATATAATTTAAAATTTCATTATTAGATGGATAGAAAGTCTAAAACTTCATGAGTTAAGTTGCACATTGTAAATTCCAGGAAAAAACATCTGATACTGAACCAAAATCTAGTTTATTTAAAAATGAATAAATTATAAAGGAAAATGATGGTCTGTTTAGTATGTCAATTAATTATCATAAAAAGAGTGAATAATAGACATAGACGAGAAAGAGTGGTAAATAATTACTAGTTAATAATTTCATTAAAAATATTCTTTTAACTATTTTTAATGTAGTCAAGTAAATAGGATCTTCCATATACAAGAAATCTCTCACTGATAATAGCTAGTTTCATAAAAGGGGTGATACAATTGATTTTGAAGATGAGGCAAATGGGATTCCTGAGGAAGGTTTTGTTAAGTAAATGCAGTAAGTTATTTTATCATAAATAATTGTAATAAAATATTGAAATAAATTAATTAGCAATTAATAGGATAAATTTTTACTTAGAAAGGTTAATACTATTGCTAGTAATTTTGGTTTTGATGAATATGAATACCAAGGCAAATTACCATTTTAACATAGCAAAACTATGGAGCAAGAAATTTTCTTAAAATGATGGATGAATTTGTTTTCTTTCTCATCATCCATCGACTTTTAACCTTCTTTAAGATTGTAATCAGAGAAAGAGAAAGTAATTAGAAATAAATAAATAATCCTTTCTTTTATTATATTATTTAATATATTATGCTATAAGCTTATAAGAAAGGGTAATTTTTACTAAAATTATTTGGTATATATGTATGCATACATGTATGATTTAGCATTAACCTATATCATTAACAATAAAATTTAATAAAAATTAGTTTAAATTTTAATATAAAATTTGAAACAAATATTAAACTTGCACCTTATCAAGGCTTTCACTGTAGATATCATCAACTGTTTGTTTATCTTTTATTGTTATAGTATCTATGTTTTTCTGATAATCTATTTATCAATAATTCATATTCAATAAGTAATCAAATAAATAATCAGTAATTTATATATTTAATATAGCACCACATCAAGTCTAATATTTAATTATTTTAAGAAAAAATTCTATATTTATCTATTAATTTAATAAACTTCAACATAATTTATAAGTAATAATCAAATATATTATCACCTTGATTCCATCTTAAAAGTACTAAATAAAATACTCCTACTAATCAATAAATTAAAGTGAAACAAATTTAGATTAAAATAATCTAAAATAATTTTTATTTACTACATTAGGATTATTATCAATTTTTATTTAAGTTATATATAATTTAATTTATTAAACTTTGATCATTCTTAGGATTTGAGAACTAAAATCTTAGTTTATTGAAGATAAGTTTGATTTTAAGTATTTTACACTATATTTACTATAAACAAAATTGTACAATTCAAGTGAAATATTTATGATTATTTTAATTTTTTAATAAATATTTCAATCGGCTTTAATTTGTGAATAGATAAATTTGATGAATATATAGGAAGCAATAAATCCTACAGCACCACAAATGAGGAACATACCGAAGCTGGCCATGCCCATAATGCCAAAATACATAATAGTAGAAGATACTTAAGTGATTTAGAGGTAGAATAGCCAATAAAAGAAACCATAAGCAAAAACATAAACCCCACAAAATCCAGAGCTATAAAAGGCATTCCACCACCATTTATGATTACCACTAAAAAAATGAAGAAAATAAAGTACTAATTTATAATAAATAACTATATTTACTTATTCAATTAAAGATATGTAAGAAGGATAGATATTTCAGCACAAGTGATTACTAAAAGAATTAAAGCTAAAAGAATAAAACCAAATAAATGATAGAAAGAATGAGTCCAAACTGAGTTCATAATGTACTAGAGTTCCATTAAGATAGTACTTTTTTTTATCAAAGTTTATTAATTAATCTAAATAATGTATTTAAAAACTGTAAGTTACCCGAAAGGTAGTATACCACCAAGAACACAAAGGAAATGTCTACTTAAAAATTTGGGTTGAGGTGGAATAAATTGAGGAACTGGATTAACAGTGCATCCTGCTTCCATTTTAGGTCTTTTAAATCCTATTACTGAACCGAGGAAAGTCAAAGGGATTTATACTCCAAACCACATAAAGAATAATTTAAATATAGTTCCAAATCCATAAACATTAGTAGAATCTTCTAGGATATAGCTAAATTCAATTTCAAAGAAGATTAAGGTAGCAATACCAGGCAATAAAACTGAAGTCAACAAGGTAGATCTTATCCAATAAACTCCCTTTTTTAATAAATAATTGCCAAGTTAATGTCTTCAAATTAATGTTAAATTATTATTTACACTCATCATCTTATAGTATCTAGCACTGTAATAACCTATTTATATATAAATGGGTTAAAATTTAAATCGATTTAATCATAATAATCTTAAAAATATAGAACCTGAGAGTAAACCAGTGATCACATATAGAACAATAAATGCTTCTAAGAATTTTTCAGTTCTATATTGTTCAGCTAAGTAATAGAGAGCAATAAAGAAAACGGTCAAAATGAGCATAATAGTTAATTGTAAACCAACACCTATCATCGAAGAAAGGACAATAGGATTACCAGGAGGTCTAAAAACATCTGATTTTAATTATTTCCAACCCATATCATCCTCATCATTCTAGTTAACCTTTTATATAATATTTTCAGTTTAATTAAAATGTTGCATTAAATATGACTAAAATAAATTTTAATTAAGCTTAAATAAACAGTTAATTAATTATTCTACTATAACTATCCTTTCAACTTCAATTTTCAAAAATTGCATGAGAATAAATATTTTACCCTTTAATAATTAGAGAAATCTTTGTTAAGAATACGCTTTAGGATGAAGTAAATGAGAGCAGAAAGAGAAACATTAACACCAAAAGAGCAGAGAATGTTATTCCAATGAATAGTCTCTCCTTCTTGTTATTTATATCTATCCCAACGAGAAGCTTGTGTTTTATTGGGATTGTTAACATATGTAACTTCATAAGTAAAGAAGATTGGCTTATCAACTTCAAGATCTTAATCTCTTGATTCAACGGAATTAACGAAATCACTTGTATCAAACTTAATGCCACAAGAAGGGTATGTCTTATTATCCATCTTGTTCAATAAATAACCACTGATACTTGGTTCAAGATTGAATCCAACAATATTATTATTGTTATACTCAACTGTAAATTTAAAATGATTGTATATTTGATACTTATCTTGCTTACCTACATTAACCTATTTATTAATATTTTAAAATCCATCTTAATCTTTTATCCCAAAAATATTTATGTAATTAGTACTAAATTTCTATTCAATTTTCTGTTAAAATAAAAACATTCTTTTTTATTCTTTCTAAAATGATCTACTTCATTTTAGCTTTAATCCTTTAAAATAAAAATACCTTTTCTCCAACAGGAACTGGTCTTAACTTAGTGCCTACGCTAGCAGGTAGGTTATCAATAATTCTTTTAAAATTGAATAATAGATTAAAATTTGTTAAATTTTAATTTTTTATGCTTCATTTTTTAAAGAAATTGAAAAGTAAATGAATACTTACATATCATATGTATAAGCATTGTCTAATAGGAATTCGAAATTTCTAATATCTTTGCTTTTGAAGGTGTCTTAGTAGTTAAATTTTGTACAATTCTAATCCTCTTAAAACTTTTTTTAATACAATTAAATGATATTATTTCAATCATTACTTTTAGTTTTTAAAAACGAAAATTACTTTGAATGGTACATCTGTGAGAAGTAATTTTCTTTAGCCTAAAAGTTATTCAGTTAAAGTTTATTCTAATTCTTGTGTCTTCAAAAAGTGATAGTAATCATCAAAGGCATATGGAATCATGCTTTATAACGATTCTAGTTAAAGAACATAGACATTAATTGAATCTCCTTTCTTGTATTGCTGTTATAATTTGTAAAACAATATAATTCCACTTATCTTCTATGATCAATAGTATAGCATTGATTCAATTTACTTTTGTAGATACTCCTGGAATGGAATAACAGTTGATGCTAGCTATTAAAACTAATAATAGAGCTACTTGCTTAATATTGATCATATTGTAAAATCTTTTTGTAATTAAAGATATTTTATATCAATAATAAATTTTTATCAAATATCCCAATACTAATATTAAAATAACATCAAAATTGATACTGATACTATATGATTTCCTCCTTTAGCTTAATTCACTATCTTTTAAAAGCCTGTTTGTATTTCTTTTCTTAGTATTCTATTCAACATTTCTAGTTAAAATGCATGTCCTCAAGATAAAAAGGTATACAGTTTATATCTTTAAAAAATATTCAAATTGATTATTCATTAGAAACGTGTAGCTTCTTGGCTTATTAAGAATTTAATTGCTTAGAATATACCTAAATAATAACATCATTTTATTACAAATTTGAAGTAATATAATTTTACAAATAATATTTTTATCAAAAATAAAAATTAGATTGATTTGATAAAAAAAAGATTCTAATTTTTATTGTATTTAAGATCATTTTACTTGAAGGACAAATAGACAGACAGACAGACAACTTAATATATTTACTTCCTAATTACAATTAATTGACATGTAAAATAATAAAATAAAGGAATTAATAACTTAATTAATTAATTATTAATTTAAAAACGCTTTAATTAGTTAAGTTATCAAAGTTCTGGTAACTTATACCTCTGCATTAGTCTATTTAGAGTTGCTTCATCGTTTATATTCAATACATAATTGTGGAATATCTAAGAATCCTTTCGGATACTCTTTGTTGAAAAAACAAATAGAAAGCCATTCAAAACTTTAACTTCAATATTTCTATTAGAAATAGAGTGATTTACAAAGGAGAAAATTGGCCAAAGACCTTCTTCTTCTTAGAATTATTCATTTTAATATAACTTTGGGTATATTATATGGGAACTACTCATAACTATATTAAAGAGTAATTCATCAGAGATTTGAGGAATAGCTTCTCCGTGCTTATTGTAATCAAATCTATCTTCTCTATAAAGATCTATAGGAGGTATTTTTATTTCTTTTTTGAAATCTGGATCATCTCTATATAAGTATTTTAACCTTAACCTTAAAAGATGATCGTTTTTTATCTTTTCCTTCAGTGTACTTCTCATAGTTATAAGATTGTTTTACCCTTTTTATGTATATGATAAGTCTCTCTCTGCCCATAACAATTGCTTTGCTTTAATATTTTTGGTTACAAAAATTCCTCTTCCAACACTTACCTTTTTATCTTCTCTTCCCATTTCTAAGCTAGCTTATCTAATTTCTATAGGGCCATAGAAATTTTAGACTAAATAACAAAATCCAGAAATTTAATTAATGCCGTCAATGATTTTTAAATAATTTTTGCCTTCTCTCTTAAAATCTAAGATAAGATCGGTTTAGTCAATTAATTATTTATATCGCTCTTTAGTATTTTAATCTAATAACTCGTATTTCTTTTTAACTCCTTCAAAATCTTACATTCTAAATAATAAGTGTAATATCTCCTCTTTATGTTATTGCAGATTTGCACCTAATTCATCAGCTTACTAATAATTTTTAAATGCTTCTGAGTATTCTCCTTTCCTCATGTAGCAAACAAAGTAGAATTTGTAAATTTCTGATTTTATTTTATTATTTACATTTAAGAAATTAATATTGGTTAGTGTATTACAGAACTTAAGGACTTCATTAAAATAGCTGAATTTCAAAAGTATATTTCCTATATATAATATACTTTCTACCTTCCAAATCTCTTTTTACGCCTTTTAATATTATAATTTAAATTCTTTCTTTAGTTTCTAGTCTTCATCTTTCTACTTTTGATTCATTTGTTAAACTGAAAGATCATACTTCTCAAAGAACTAATCAAGGTTGCAATCAGCCTTTACTATAAATAATTAATCTAAACTAACTTCAAAAACACAATAAGCTTAAAAATCAAGATTCTTCATGGGTTAAATTACTCCTATAATATCACCCGGCTTTACACTTTAAATGGCTTCCATTCTATCTTAATAAGTTTATTCATTATAGCCTTGAGGAAGTTCATATTACTTAATCGCTTATTTTCCTACTACGTTGATTTAGACTGCTTCTTTATATTAGTTTTGAGCTATCAAAATAACTTCACCTTTAAACATGTTTTATTACTAAACTACTAACCCCCATAATATCGTTTAACTTTTTTGTTCATAGGAGTGATTAATAATTTCTATTGCTTTTTTTTCTGGGAATGTTGAATTATTTCTAAAATAAATATTGCTTTTAATCATTTTGCATAGCTCTTAGCTAAAGTCTTTTTCTTCATTCTATTATTACTAATTTATTGCCATAGAATTTCTATATCCTAAATTAGGCTTATTCATTTAATTTTAGAATATTTCTTCTGGTTTCTAATACGAATTATTATTCTTCAAATATTTTTCAAGCTCTTTCAACCTACCGCCATACTTAAATGCTTTCAAGATTTCTTCAATATTTTTATTACCTTATAAAATCTACTTTAAAATGGCTTAATATAATCTTTGAGGTACTTTGGATGCTTTAAACTCCTACAAATAATAATTTATTAATTAATTGGTTTATTAATCATTTGTATAAAACTATTAGATCCCATTAAAGTAATCCATATGAGAAGTTGAATCTTAATAAAATTCATATTATTAATTCATGTGAATAGTAACTCTCTTTTGATAATTCTAATTTAATTCCTTTGATTTCTGTTCTTTTCAGAATTTCTTATTATCCTAATCCTTTTGGTGATACTCTTATTTTAAAAAATTAATTCTTTATCGCAGTGATCTTTTGTAAAATTAAAAACTTATCTAAAGAAATACGGATGAGAAAGGAGAAATACAACAAACTGCATTGTATTAGAATGAATATTCTAAAATCTTAAGAAAAAAGAAAAACTCTAGATTGAAAATAAGAACATTTTTTATTTAATATATATAGAAGTACAACACCAATCTAAGCATATATACTTTTCTAGATTAAATAAATAGGAAAATAAAGCATCATTTTTATGAATTAAAATTGTAAAAAGAATAGATAGGAATATAAAATAAATTAAAAGTAGGGAATTTGATAATATTAAAATAATATAAAGGCATATAAAATTTATTAATAAAATAAATAACATTATAGAATCAATTATACTCTTATTTAAAATTTAATAAATAAACATTTAATTAATTAATTTATTAATAGTCATATCATGTAGTTTGGTGACTTTTAAGCACTTTTAATATTTAAGGATAGAGTACTTTATAAGCATCAGTTCCCCAAACGTAATCAAGATGTGCATAATCATTAATATGATACACTGTTGAAGTCTTGGGGTTTATTGATTCAATTAAGCGATCTGTGTCAATTTTATTTCCAACAATATCAGCAGATCCAATAAATAAATGTTAGGGAATAGTGATTTTCTTTAAATTCTCAACCTTATATTAGGGAGGCTTAGCTTAGCCATAGACTTTCATATTCTTTTCAGCACCAAAATCATACTTTTTGAACTCTCCAGTTTTCATAAATTACTCCCTATATGATAAATAATATATAAAATTAATATTATTTTAAACTCTTTATAATCTTCTTCTCTATTTTAATTATTATAAAACTAATTACCATTATATGATATTTCTGAGAGAAGCACCACCAGGTTCATGAGTAACTATAACAGAAATTTTATCACGAGGAATTTTATTCTCAGCTGGGAATCCACAGAGTAAATTCATAACATGGAATAAACCTACATCATAAATGAAAGGTAAGTAATGGCAAAGAGCACCTACTCTTCTAGAGATAGATTTTGGAAACACGAAGAAGTTTCTGTATCCCATTTTTTCCATAAGCTAGAAGAAACCACAGCTAAACATTTTCTTAACGAAGTTACTAGCCTTAATTTTAAATGGAAAAAAATTAATTAAAAGTTATTAAAAAATGTTAAAAAGGTTTCTTAGAAATTAAGCTGATTCATATACTATACTATGTATGTTTTATATGAATGGTTGCTTACGTTACATTGATTTTGATTAAACATTATAATTATGTTTAAAAAAATAATTCACTCAATTTTAGAGTTTGATTTCATAATTGAGAGAAATTATCAGAATTATACTAAACGATAAATCTCATAAATTAATTTATGAATGCAATCAAATAAAATTTTATTGGTAGTGATTATTACTAGGCTAGAATTAATACTCAATTTTCTTGAAGTAATTGAAAAAATAATTCAATCAATCAATCAATTTGTATTATTAAATAGTTGTATGAGAAAATATCTATATTCTATCAAATCATCAAACTCAAACTCATTTTTTTTGCTTTAAATATTTTAAAAAAATCTAAATAAAAATTTCTTACTAAATTTTAAATATAAATAGCAGGTCCAAGAGCGATGAAGGCTTTGATGTTTTCTTAAAAAGCAGGATCTTCCATTAACTTTGCAAATAATTGAGTAGAACCTTATGAATGGCCAATATAGAAGACTTTAGAGTGACCAGTTTGATTCAAAACATATTTAACATTAGCTTTGACATCATACTTTGCTAATTCATCAAAACCAAAATTCCAATAATGAGGATTAGCTTTAACTTATTTGAAGTACTTATGCCCAATTGAATTTCTGTTACCACGATTGTTCAAGCACCAAACATCGTAACCATTATCAGCTAAGATATAAGGTAAGCATAACTATTTTTCTTTATTGACAAACCAAGAAAAACTGCAATCTAATAACCCATGCACTAAAACAACTGGGGCTTTGCTTAGAGCTTCTTAACTCTTCTTTGGATCTGTAGAAATTATTCTCCATGCTGTCAAATAATATCCATCTTCTGTTAAAATTCTATGTGTTTCCATATTATAATCAGTGTAACTCATAACAAGATCCTCTAAAGTTATGATAAAGAAAGAATATATATTATATTTAACAGAAAACAAAATCAAAAATTAGAAAAAATAGAATTTTTTAAACAATCAATATGAAGTGTAAATTAAAGAAGAAATAATTATTCTAAATTATACCTGCTTTTGCATAAATATCTGGATTAAGTTGAGGAAGGAATTTCATAAGTGATTATCTTAAATGCTTTAATTAGGGAATTGCAGTGAAGATGTGTAATATTACTCTAAGGATATAGAGTAAAGTTGCCATCAAAAAGGTCTAAATAAATACTGCGAAATGAATGAAATAAATCATTGCAATTCTCAAAGCTTCTTTGAGTTGCATAAGAATGGGCTCGCTCATCTTTAGTAAGGATGAATTTAAAAATTTTCTTCTTCTTCTTTATAACTTATGGATTGATTTCCTTGATGTACTTTTTTTTAATTTGTATATGATTTTAACAACTTCTTTACTCGCTCAATCTTTTATTTTAATAAATTATTTGATTAAAAAAATTATAAATAATATTATTAAGAGGTGAGTGTCTTTAAATGTCTTGCCTTCTAATAGGAATCTAATAAAGAAGAGAAAAAAAATACGAAATGGAATTTAATTGAAAGAAAAAAAAATATCAAGCCAAAAGTATATAACCTTGATTGATTTTAATAATATTCTTTATTTCTGCTAGAACTGATAGATAAATTGTGTGATTATTACAATCTTTTAGATAATATTATTCAAACATTTAATTAATAAAAATTTATTAAATTTCTTTACTTGCTCTACTTTTCGTCACTTGCGTCAATTCCCCAACCCATCAACCTCACTATTCCCCTCCCCTGTTTTTAAAACTCTTAAGAAATCTCTCTCTCTTAAACTTTTATGAAATTCATTCTAGAATTCAATTTACTGTATCAACTAATCCTTCAAAATAAACATTAAATCCATTAATATCGACAAGACAGAATCGTATTAACAGCGGAGCATCGTTTCATTTCTATTTTTCTTTCTATTTTATCTTTAGTAAGCCATATTTTGAATATTAAGTTACAGTTGATAACTTCAAAGTAAATTATTAGAAAATTATAACTTTCCCACCTAACAACAAAGTTAAGCTATTTACAATTTTAAATAATTATCTTTTATCATCTTAGATTTGAGTTTGATAAAATGTCTCATTTTTTTTCCTTATTAAGGTAAATTTAGAATGAAGTTACTGCACTCTTATTTTTACAAAATCAACAGTTTTTGTAGTGATTTAAAATAGATGATTTGCTAATTCTTTCATTTATTTTTTAATCCAATCTTTTATTACTCAGCCCTTTAATTAATTGTCAAAATTAAATACTTTTAACACTTCAAAAATATAAAATTGATGTTGTTTAAGTGTATAAGTACTAAATAAAGAAATATAAGTGAGTAATTAGTATCCTTGATTAACATACTTAGATTATATTGAACAGAAATTATATATTAATAGATTAGAGTTAAATTTTTAAAAAATAAATTTGGCTTTACGCTCCAATTCCAATATGATAATGATAATAATATTAGATTTATAAATAATATTATTAAAAGCACAAAACCTAAATCTAATTAAGTTTTCCTCACTATTGTTTTAATTTATAATTTCTTGATTGTATCTTCTCCAAAAATTAGAAATTTTTAAAAATGTTATGGTATTTTTAATTGATACTTATAATGATGATGATATAAACATTATAAATTGAATTTGAAGTACGTTAGAGCTATACCTTGATAACTACTTTTGTTTTAATAGTTGAGATCAGGATATTTAAAAACTAATTTATTTCATCAATTTAATTTTATAGATGTTATCTTTTTCATAATTCTATTATTACCAAAGAAAATTAATCCTATATTTAAACTATTTTTAATTGTTAATTTATTATATTTAGAGAAAAGATTGATAAATAAATAAATAATAATTTAAAAATTTTGTTTAGATAATATATTTTATTTATATCATAAAATAAGAAATAAAATCTGTATTTGACTTAATATATTTATAATCTCAGTTTGTTATAATATCTAATAGTTTAAATAAATAAGACTTATTTAGTAATGAGTTTTATCAATTAGAGTTAATCATGGTTTAATTTATAAAAATTTAATGGCTTTAAAATTATATACTTTAAGGGGGGTTCCAAAAGGGGTAAATTTTGTATGCAAAAATTAAGAACATATTTTTAAATTGAAAATACTATGATCTTGAAATATTCAACTTTTTTTGGCACCCCCCCTTAATAGAAGGCATTACAAAAAAGGTAATCATTTATACTTATAATGAATAAATTAAATTAATTTTTGCTAGTATTCTTTTTTTGAAAAACCTACCTATATGATAGTTTCTAAATCTTATATTTTCAATATTATCTAAGCTTCTATGAATTTAAATTTTACTTTAATGAAAGAAAGTAAGAGGATCAAGGGTTTAATCATTTAATAATTATAATTAGAAAAAACAATTTTAAATTAATAAAATCAAAATTAGTTGTCTTTTCTTATTATTTAATTTTCATTTAATTCAAAAATTAAAATTGTATATTTTTACAATAGAAAAAAATTTGAAAACTCCTATTTATTATTTCATAGATCACTTCCCAAATTTATTTTTGTCTTAATCTAAATTTTACTTTACTCTTGTTTCTCAGTAAAACTAAAGCATATAAATTTCCCTTTTAATGATAAGTCTGATACCTAAATATAAAATTATAGTATTTCTATATCCTCAATTAGTTCATGAATTATATTTTTAGTCCATTGAATTATCATTTTAATTTCTCTTGATAAGCTTTTAAATATATTAGAAAAAAATTAATTTCTAAAAAATATATTAATGCAACACCTCTTCTTAAAAAAGAAATTTAAGAGAAAAGAAGTTTTACTTTTTATCATCTCTTAAAACTAATCAATTTTCTTTAATTTTAAATTTTATGAAAATATATTACAATAGGAAATTTAATTTAGAATAGAAAATGTTTATTATTATTTAATCTTAGTTTTTCAAAATAAAAGGTCTGTAATTTAGTATTTAGTAAGTCGTTACAATATTTTAGGTTTTCAATGAATTTACAAATAATATTTTTATAGTTTTTTTCATCTTTCTAACTTCTTTCTATTGTAATAAAATTTGATTGATTACTGGCAACCAAGAATATTTGCTTTGAAGTTAATAAAAATATAAATATATAGTAATATTAACGACTGTATAATTTAAAAATATGAATTCTATAATAAAGAATTACAATAATAATTGTTATTAAAGTGCTTAAAAATTTAATATAACTAAACCTTCATTAATTTATACTATATAATAAGCTTTCTTACTATTTTGAAATCAAAAATTAATTTTATGGCAAAATTTTATCAATAATTAATGTAATTTTTGTGAATAACATTTGATTATGTAATATTTAGAGAAATTGTAAGAATTCAGGTTTTAATTTAAATTTTGAATAAAATTGTAAAATAATTTAGGAATAGATATACTCTACTCATTTATTTGTGTCAATTTTCAAAATTTGCAATTAAAATAGATAATTTCTATCTTTATTTAGTAAGAAATTTAAAGAGGAAGGAATTTAACTACTACGATTTTAATTAAAAAACCTCATTAGGAAGATAGATTTTCTCAGAAACAAAAGTAATCTTGAAATGGCAACCTATTAGAAATATTAAAGTTATTGTGTAGAAAAGTCCTTTGATAATGATCTAACCATTTCTGCTACTCATTTTAACTGATAAATTTATGAGGAGAATATAAATGAAATTTTAATAATTTAGTATTTTTACAAGAAAATATAAGCGAGTAAATTTAATGATTTTAAACAGTATCGAAATTCAAATTATAGGGAATTTTTTTCGCCTTTTGTGTGAAATTTTCTGTATCTAAAAGTAGATTTTTTACTTTGTGAGTAGTCTTTCATTCTTAGTATATTCAATAAATAAAAAGCATGTTTAAAATTGATGAAATCTTAATGAAACAGAAATAAATAAATTTAATAGACTAGAAGATGAATACGCATGCATGCTATTTTGGGCATAGCAAGCGATAGATTTTAGTGATTGAAAAAAACTGGAAAGAAAAAAAGAAAAATGATTGAAATAAAATCATGAAATGAATTTGAAGAAAAGATGGTTTATATGATATTATAGATCAATAGAAGATAGTTAAGATAATTATTTAATAATTACTAAGCATTAATTTCATTATTATATTATCTCTTCAATTTTAAATAAAAGAATCTAAAGATTTATAAAATTTGATTCGACATAATAAAATAAAAGGTAACAGGAAACCAAAAATAGAATTAAAAAGCCTCAAAAGATTTAAATCTTAGGATAGAAAAGCGGCTTAACTTATACATAGTGAATATCTCCATTTACAAAGCGAAGAAGAAACCCATCTTCAGAATATTCAATTCAAAGCATTTAGGAAGGGAAAAAACTAATACAAGCACTTTAAACAATTAGTTAATTAGGTTACAAAGACAATAACGAATAGAAAGAAAATAATAAAAAGAGCACACTGAATTTTAAAAAGTTTGATATAATAAAAAGATGGGTGGCTGCAGCAGCTGTATGAGAAAACCAGTATTAGTGTACTAAAGTATATTGGAGGAATGTTACAATCTATTATCAACAGTAAATACACATAATCCAAAATAAGTATAAAAAAAGCGATTACACAAAAGTAGCGTCGACTATAGTTAAGGTCAAGAGAATAATGAATTCCTTTCTCAATTTGAATAGATTACTACTGAATCTTAAAGGACCTTGGCAGCTACTTCTTACAATTAATTCATGAGTTAGGATGTTGCCAAGCTAGAAAGTCAAGTTAAATTGCAAGCAAAAACTCTATCAGATCATATACAAGATACTCACATTCGTCTGATTGATACTATAAAGTATCTAAAATAACAATTGAGAAACTACCAAACAGATTATGCTGGTTAATGGGTAACTCTATTAATACTAGAAGTCCTAGTTCAAAACCTTAAAAATTATACACAAAAACACATCTCACTAAAGTAAGCATAAGCAGAAGATTCAAATATGGTATCAAAACTTGATAATCTAACGGAAAACAATGAAATGAATAACTCTACAAAAGAGGAGAAGCATAATATTCCACATGGAGGCGGAAATCATAATAGCATCCAAGACTAAATAACATTTTTCAGCGATAATTTTATAAGATTTGAAATAGATTTTATTGATATAGCTTTATTTATATTGAATGATAAATACAATCCGTTTTATGCCTAATCGTAAAATCAATTCATGAATATTTTGTTGAAATTTTCTTAATTGCATAAAGATCCCTATACTTCAGATAAAATTTATGGGCTAGTCGATTAATTAGAGACAGATTTATTAAATCTCACAAGAGAGATTGTACCAGCTGCAGCAGCTGAAAGAGAAGAAAATTTACCATCTTGGGAAAGTATCAACAAAAAAAAAGTAGATACTTTGTCCATTTTATAAATAACTTATCAAGCAACACTTTCCAAACTCAGAACCTAGTAGAATGTATTTCGTTCAAAGATACAGCTTAATTTCTTCTTTTTTACTCTTTAGACTATAATGGATTTTAACAGAATACTTCGTAATCACACAAATAAGCTAAGGGGTGATGTCGTAAATAATCCTCTACCTTCACCAATAGCTCCAATAGCTGAATAAATTATTTCCTCTAAGAGTTCTTTAGACAAGTCTATTCATCAAATTATTGCTGAAATTACAAGTAATTGCTTGGGGATTTTAGCTGTGTTTGCAAAGCGTTCTTTTATATTGAAGAACTACAATTCCATCCTTTCAAATTTATTCTAATTTTTTGATTAAGTTAAGTGGGATAGCTCTCTCTTAATTGAAAACATCATTAATGAAACAATTTCAGTATCTCACAGCGAATCAGTTCAATTAAACTACAAAGTATTTTTGATGGAATAACTAATTGAATATCTTTCTCTAAAAAAATCTCTTTCGGGAGTTCCCTCCTTATTCTTTAATAGCAACTTTTAATAGGTTAATTCTCTCAATAATAATCCGAATCGTGCTTAAAGTTTAAATGAAATATCAATTGGAATAGGAAATGAAATTATTCCTGCTGCCTAAAATTCTAATTTACCACCTTAGAAAAGCAATAAATAACAACAATCTGCTTCAAAAGAATAAAAGGATTAAAAAGAACTAAAGGAGGATATTTTGTAATAAGGAATCCTAAAACTTGAAAATTTTGCAGATCCAAAAGTGAAGATACGCGCTCTAAGGCTATTGAATATGCTATTGAACTAAAAAGATAAAGAAATACCTTTATTGATGCATTCAACAAATAAAATAGTGAAGTGTTATTTAGATAATCTCAAAGATTACAATGATTTAGGAGAGGTTAAAAAGGCAATTCAACAAAGTTTTGTCCATTATACTTTGTAACTTGCACCTGATTCAAGTGCATTATTAACTCTTCTAACTTCTCTTTCTAATGAAATTGGTGAATTCTTTTAAAATTCTAATCTATAAAAGACTTAGTTTGTAATCCTCACCCCTAAATAGTCTCCTCACAATAGCCAACCCTAATAAGCTAACAAATCTCCATCAGAGATATCAAATCCTGGTATTTAAGCAGTATAAGGAAATGACTAAATAAAATACATAACTGAAGGACTTAATTTAATGATTCTTGCACTAGATTGTAGTAGTTACTTCACATCATCGCCAATAATTACAGATGAAGTAATTAAAAATCTTATTTACATCTGCAATCTTAAATAAGTTTCGTTAATTGTTTATGAAGTCACTTGTAAGTTTGTCCTACTTAAAATGAAACCTCTGACCGAAAGTAACTCGAATTCGAATTTGTAAGCTCTATAGTTGCAAAATACGCTTTCTAAATAAAATGGTGAGAATTAATTGAGTGTAAATAATAACCACAGTCAAATGAATCATATAACTTAAATATTTTAGCAGATCTCTTAGAATTCCCTTTTGCATATTTTCCACCAAACTATTAAGTGTATTTTCAATCTTAATATGCAAGATCTCGACTCAATTTAAAATGCTATAGTTATTTTTCAATATACTTTTTTAATTGTACAAGAAATTATCAAAAGAAATAATGTCTTTTAGATAAGAGCTATCTTTGCCTATCTCTTGAAACTTATCAAAGAAACAGCCATTTATTAATCCCAAAAAGATAATATTTAAATCAATGCTTTATATCATGGAGTAATTAACTCTTCACCTGACCCTTCTTAATTTAGTTCTACGAATAACTAATTTGTACTTTAACAAATATAAAAGAATGGATAAAACAATGGCTTAGGAATCCACCCTATCAATAAGCACCCAGCATGCTTTAATATAATGCAATTAGCGATTGGACAAATTCTTTCCTTATTAGAGTAGCATTTAGTTAATAACTCTCCTTCAACCTCCCATGTCTAGTTGATGGAGATTATGAACAAACTCTAAACAAAAGAATTCTCTTATCTTAACAAATTATACTCAGAGATATTTTCTTACCATACCGAAATTGTTATCTTAAATAAGCAGTAGAATTATTCTGTAGAAAATTACTCTAAAACCCTTACCAACTAAAAAACTCTTACAATTAAAGCTAATTCTCCTGTTGGAGCAAATTATTCCTAAGAAGACATCTCATAGAAATTAATGGAACTAAAATAGAGGATAGTTAAATCAAGTCTTCAAATACAAGAGAATCCTTTTATTTCTAACGAAATATACAATGATAATAATATCTCAGAAAATATATAGAAAGTAGCTAAGAATTCTGGCTATAATTCTGAATAAGATTTTGATGAACTTACTGCTCAATTTGATCGTAAATTTACTTCAGCATTTGGAGATATCGATTTCTATAACTACAACTTTGATGACGAAGCATCTCTTAATACAATAGCATCTAAAAACCCTAGAAATAGCTACAATAACAATATTTAACGCTCGAATACCAATGAAAGTTTTACTGCAATAGATGAGCAATTCGGAAATGTCCTCAGTAAAATTCAGACAAAAACAGTCAATCTTCCTAATCTATTAAACGAGAAAAATAAAATGGATAAAAAACAGCCTCAAGATCTAGGAAAACAAAATATTTTGAATAATAACTAATATAAGTCTCCCATAAATTAAGAAAATCAATATATAGATACAGTTGATATTTAAATTAAAGTTTGAGTGATTATTGTTCACTGTTAAGAAAATCTGAAAAGATTTATTTCCTTTTATTAACTAACTAACTTACTATCTACCTGCCTAAGTTATGAATATCCAATTTTTAAGAACTCCAACTAATTAATAATATAGATTGGAAAATTTTACTTGAAAAAGTTAGAATTTTAAGATTAATATCTTTTTAACTAAATAATTTTTAAACATATGATCTATCTATACATTAATTTTAAATCTTACTCAATATTTCTTAATATTGGTAACAATAAATTTAGGTGGCTGATATTATTTGAAGATTCATATATTCAAAATTTATTTCTTTAACAATTTATCATTTTAATTTATGTATTTTTATCTATATTTTTATAATCTCCTAGCTTTATGCATTTCATTCTTCTAACTAACTATCTACCTACCTACCTACATACATACAACTCAATCTCTTTCATAAAAGTGGCAATACAATCCCTTTTCATTTTAGACTAAGAATTGATTAAACTTCTTTATTTTATACTTATGATATAATTTTACACACACAAATTAATAATTTTTTTAATAAAAACGACTAACTAACTAACTAATCTTATTCCTAAAAGAAACAATTTATATTGTAAATTCTAAGAAGAAGAATAAATCAAATTTCTTCATGGAATGAAAAATAAAATTAAAATTTCTATGAGATAACAATGGATTTATTTTCTAATTAAAAAACTCAAAGAGATACAAATTCTTAACTACTATATCTAGCGATTAGTTATTTTTAAATCATTTAATAATAAAATTCTTAAATCAAGGGAACTTAAGATTAATTTTTAAAAGAAGATTGAAATTAATAATAAAATAAAACAAACAAACAAATAAACAAAATGTAAAGATTCATTAAATCTACATATAATATGATACTAATTAATTGCATTTTTTAAATAATACTTCTGCCATTTTACTAATATTCATTTAGTTATAAAACCTTTTTACATTTAAAAATTATTATTTTTAATAAATTTATTTAAAAATTACGTTAAAATCAAACTAGTGTAGAAGAGATTCTAACAATTACGTAGATTTCTTACTAAATGAAGAGCTGGTTCAGATCTAAATGAATTATTCCTTTTTATTTTATTTATCAATAATCAAATAAATTGGCTCTTAAATAACAGATAATAATTAGTTTTACTTTAATGAAAGGCTTAATTGAGAAATATTTTTGCATTAAATAATAGATTCAGAAAGCTAATAAATTCCTCCTTATTCAATGTTACATTAACTAATAATTGTAAGGTATCCAATAAAGAAAATTAATTAATTAATTTATTGAAATTACTTAAGGCTTAAATTGAGGTTAATTAGATTTTTACATTCGCCAATCCCTTTAAATAATCCAATAGCTCCATTATTTAGGTTATGTTTGCTAATTAAATAAAGAAAGTAAATTAAATCCTTTTAGATTACATTCAAATTACTCAAGTAGAAGAGTTAAACATTAAAGACTTTACAGCTTTTGTAAACCTTATCCTAATCCCATAGCTCCTTAAGCTTGAATCTCCATCATACTTTTTAATATTTTTAATTTAAAATATCTTTAATTTTTAAATAACATTATTATTGTGTTACTAAGGACCATATTTAGACATTTAAAAAGAAAAACTCAAATACAGCTTATTTAATTTGGAGCAATTCTTAAGCTGTTATATAAATTCACCTGCTCCTGCATCTCCTATTTCATTTAACCTAGTTTTTAAGTGGATTAAAATCAATTGCAAGCTATTAATTGTATCTAATTACCCTAAGTCTATTTTCAACGAAGATAGATTTTAACATTGTCCAATAGTACTTGCAATTCCCAAAGCTTTTTAGTCTCTTATTTTACAATCACTGTTATGTTTAAATAAAAGGAATAGTCATTTATAATTATAATTTTTAAATTATCATTACCTTTTATTTATATCCAAAATTCTAATGAAATCTTTTGTATTATCTTTTATCTATTATTTTAAATTTAATTATTTTGATTCAACATAGAATAATGAAATTACCTCTTCCAATCGATAGATTTTCATTTATTTTCTAACTAAATTTAAAATTAGGTTTTAAAAAATAATCTTCTATCTATATCTATAATTATTGAAAAGAAATTTACATTCGGAGTAATCAGTTTCTTAAATAAGATATTATTCAATTTCAAAGCATTATTAATAGTCAAAAAATAATACTTAGTTCTAGCCTTTAATTATATTTCCTTTTTTATTTTTAATTAATTTTTTAATATAGACTGAAATAAATTGAATAAGTTTACCTAATTGATCTTTATTCTTATTATTCCTTCTATACTTTTCATATATTGAAAGTACCAAATTTTAGTTAGAATTAATATTCTTTGCATATAAATTGATGCTATAAATATCATTATCGCAATATTCAAATTATCCTAATTCTGGTCTAACTTTTGGTATGGTTTCAATCAAATATTCGATTTACTCTTTTAGAAAAATACAATTATTTGATATCTATGAAATGATATATTATATTTATTCTGCCATGATTTTTAATCCAACCAATATCTTTCAAATGAAATAAAATTAAAACCTAAAATATATTCTCAAAAAAAATAAAAAAACACTGTAAGTTTTTATTAATTAAGGAAGAATTTATATAGGGTTAAATTATTTAAAGCATTCAAAAACTCCCAAATTTTTAATTTTAGTATAGATATGGGTGGGTTTACTTTAATAAGAGGAATTACAAGATATATTTTTTTAAATAAATAAATACATAAGTAAGTAAAATAATTGATTGCTGCTTTATTTTTTAATATTAATTTAATTTTTAAGTTATTAAATGAGGTTTTTCATTATTTCTAATTAATCTGTATTTTTGAATAAACAGGTAAAATTACATTAAATTGGTGTTTACTTTAAAGCAATTTAAATCTAAATAAAATAAAATTAACAATTTAAGAATATTCAAGTTAGATTTAGATTGAAAAAATTTATCCTTTTTAATTTGTTGTACTTACAAATTATATATGAAAATGAAAAAGATTTTTACAAGTAAACCCTATTAAATAAAATATTAAAATGACAAAAAGATTAAATGAAATAAATAGATAGATATTAACAAATAGGAGAATTTTGATATAGGATAAGATAATATATAAAGTATTTCTTACTTACTTACTTACTTACTTAATTTTTTATTAATTTTAGGTAAAATAATAATTTAATTCTCTATTCATTTATTATAATTAGTTAGATTTATTTATTTCATCTTCACATATTTATTTACATTATAAACCAAATCTCATTAACTTTTTATTTTTTCAAAAGAAAAATTTATCTATTCTTCTCCCAATCATCTCATTTAATTCATTATTTATTCAGATTGTTATCAGAAGATTCGCATTTTACTAGATGTCTAATTCATTCAAACTTTAGACATATCTATCTATTAATTTATAATTTCAACAGCTGGAGAATTTATAATTAATGATCTACAGTTTTATTGTTGCTTAATTTATTTATTTTTCATTATTTCTTAAAAGAAATACTTTAAAATTACATTAAAATAAATGTACGAATTGTCAAAATTTTTTAACACCACAAACTACACCACCTAATTATTTAGTTGAATTAAATAAATTATTGAATTTAATAATTTTTTTAACTAGATTTACAGTTAGGGCAATAATGAACAGCATCTTTACATTAATCCAATAAATAAGGAAAACAGCACATAGTGCAAGTTAAAATACATAATACCAAAGAACATATGTTTGTAGATTAGCTTTTAATAAAATATAATTAATATTTTAAATTAATTGTTTCCCTTTCCATAATCATTGAAATTTAGTAATAATAAAATAGATATTTACCCTGGTTCGAATTTTACTATCGTTTTTATAATCTAATCACAATTTTTACATTTTAAGAAAGCAGGTAATCTCCCAGTTACACCTTCTTAATATACTAGTTTTTTACAAAAATAATATTTCTATATTTAAGAATATTATTATTCTTATCAACTAATTTTATTCATTTAAACCACAAAAATAGCTGAGGAAAATGAAAAAATAATAGAATCTTAGATTCAGAATTCTAATGGATGGTTAAATCTTTTAGAAAAGAAGACTAGATAAATATATTCAACGAATGTTTAATATTCGAAGTAATTTTTAAAAATTGAATTAATTTACATTATATTTAATCTTCTGAGGAATATCTACCAATCTAGTAGTTCTGCTGATATGCATAATTTCCATTATTATCATCAACTCCAGGAGAAAAACTTGCTGTTGGGACAGCATTTACTAAACTTGACCCATTATAAGGGATAAGCTATCTAAACTATCCTGTATGTAATGAGGTATTGTTAATATAATATTACTGCTAAGCCCTTTATTAATTTAATTGTGGTCCTCCTCCACCTATTGTATTCATTCTATTTTAGATATTATTATTTAAATTAGAATTCGTTTGCGCTTAAGTTCCTACATCTTCACTATCCTACATCAAATCAGGCAGATAATCTTCATTTAAATTCTAAGGGTTTGTCCATAGAGAATTGGCCTGTTTAAATTACTTTGTTCCTATAGTTTTTTCTGTTTTTTGATATGAAGTTTATTTATGAGTTTAGTCATAAGATGTTCCTTATTATTGCTTCGGAGTATTTTAGCCATATAATTTTTAAAAATTAGGATCAACGGTCATGTCTGAATCACCGTCTGTATGCTCCATTTTACCTCCTTGAATACTACTCAAAGCTTTCTATCTCAATTTTAAAACCTAATTTATACTTTTCTATTTTATGATTTAGGGTTTTCTTTCACACCCTTTTCTTATTCCTGTCTTTCTTTCTTTTATAAAAATACTTATTTTAGATAAGTAATTATTTTCTAAGCGTTAAAAATTTAATCAATTTTGAATTCTTAAAATATCGATCTTTATAAATTATACCTGTGCTTAATTTAATATGAATTAATATAAGGTCCAAGCTTGATGCAAATTAGAATCTCATATTTCAGGTTGAGTAAGTTTATAGAAATATTTCGTTAGCCACTCAATAAAAAAACATCAGTTTACTTAACCATAAACTTAGTTTCAATAAAAAGTATCTTTTAATATAACCTAAGTTGCTTGAGCTGGTTATTGGTTTAATTAAATTTTTAAAAAAAAAGTATATTCTCCTAAATGAAAATGCTAGATTAAAATTAGAAGAATATTTTTATAATGTAGGACTTAACTTGATTTAAGAACCTAGCCATTTGTTTTAAAAAAATCTTTAGATAAAACTTTAAAAATGTTATACTTTTTTATTGATTTCTTTGTTTGTACTTTAAAATCTAGAGTTTTATTTTTTTTTCATCAAATAAATTGCTGACTAAATTTTAATAATATTTTGATAGATATATATATTATCTTAATGTGTTTGTGTGTATATTTGTTTATTTGAGTACGCCAAATAGCGATTTACTTATTATGAAACACTAAATTATTTATAAAATACTCTTTTTGTTTTATGCAATTGTCTGACTGATTGACTGAATTTAAAAGATTGATTATTATTAAAATGCAATAATTATTAATAGTTCTCGTTTCAAATATATAGATAAATCTAAATAAAAAAAACTTTAAGTAAGTTCATAAGGTATTTATACAAAAGCAATTAATAATATCTCTAAATAAAAATCCCATTATAAAATTAAATATGGGAGAGAGTACGAAGAATAGTGTTAAAAGACCTTAGAGGATGATAAAGAGTATGACAGCATCCTCTCTTCAATATAAGAAAATAGAAATCCCTAATAATATAAAAGAAGTTCTGAGATCAATCAATACTCGTATTGATGTAGAAAATGAAGTGAAGAGAGATGTTAAGAATAAAATTGAAACTAATGAAATGAATAACATTAGGTTTTATGATATTATGTAAGTAGATAATTTAGGGAAGAAAAAAGTAAAAGGTAATTTTAAGTCTAGAAGGTATCCTTCTGATCTTGCGCTTATTCGTGGGACTAAGTTTTATTCTAAGCCAAATTACAACCGTTTCGAGATAGATAGATTAAACGAAATTAAAAATGTGCCTGGAAAGCAGCTATTATTGAGTGAGATGTATTATAAATAATTTTAAATTGAAATGAAGAAAGTTAACATTAAATTTTACTTAATCTTAGCTATTCTTAGTTAGAAGAGAATTTTGAAGAAGAAAACGAAGATGAATTTTAATCATAAAATTATCATAATTAGGATAGCTCAAAAATATAAGATTTCTCAAATATTAGTGCGATTAAAGGCAAAAATACTTCAATGTTTCCAAGCATTAATTAATCAACAATGACAATAGATGGCATATCACATGTTAATATTTTATTTTACTAAAAAAATAGTTTATTGATAAATTATTTTAATTTTCCAAATTCAATAGAAGGATACTAAACTTGAAAAGGAGATAGAAGGACTTGATCATTGGTATAAAATGGTAAAGAAATGGAAGAAATAACAAAAGGCTTATGATTTGGAATAGGAGAAATTAGCTGAAAAGAATTTATAAGAATTCAGTAAATAAAAGTAAAGCAAATTTTTCCCAAGGTCAAAATCTAGAGTAGAATATTTATTTTATATTAGCAATTCACTGACTTTAATTTATAAATAGGCAAAAATAGTTTATTAAATACATATTAAAATATAAAGAAAATTACTAAGAAAGAAGAAGCAGAAAATGATGAAGAAGGTCCTGAGGAAATTCTCAGTCCAAAAAAGATTAATGAAAGAATGAAATTATTTTCATAAAAGAATAAAGGCAGTGTACTAATGATTGCAAAAAAATAGTTTGCAGAGCTTTCAAATTCAAAGGAATTCTCATCTTCATAACCCAATACACCTGAAGGAAGAAGAACACCTAGTAGTTTAGGAGGATCAAATCAGAATAGGGTTTATCTTGTCAATTT
Organism: Tetrahymena borealis; assembly: GCA_000260095.1. Lineage (NCBI taxonomy): Eukaryota > Ciliophora > Oligohymenophorea > Hymenostomatida > Tetrahymenidae > Tetrahymena > Tetrahymena borealis. The sequence continues at coordinate 194,789 of AHAN01000881.1, read as the reverse complement.
GCTCAAAAACAATCCTGTATATTAATTTAGTACATTTTGAATCAAAAGGTACTTATATAAATTCATATAATTTTAAAATAGTCGGATGATGATTCAAGGAAAAGTAGCCAAAATTACAGATAAAGGAGTGATAGTATTCGAGATATTTTCTCTAGTGCAGTTAAGGAAATCAATGAATAAACAAAAGTTGATGATATTCCCTCTAATATTAGAGATTTAAAAAATACGGTTTTAAAATATGTTAATGATGTACCTAATCTCCACACAAAGGAAGATAATTCCTTTAAAAAAGAAGACTTAACTCCTGAAGGAATAAAGCGTATCCTTTAAACTTTCTACTCTATAGATCCGGATAATGAAAATTCCATGAATACAGTAGAAAAAGCAAAGAGTTATGAGAAAATATCCAATTTAGTTGAGTAAAAGTTACTTGAGAGTATAAGAGATACCGAAGCTCTCATTACAAATAAATCCAATACAGTTAGAATACTTCGTTTAGAAAACCACACTATTATGAAAAAAATGAGACAAATAAAGGAATTGGTAAATTTATTTTTTAATTTATTATCAGTTTTAGAAAATTATTATACTTTTAAAAATAGTCATCCAAATTACAATAAGATATCAAGGAAATTATAGTGCCTAATTCTAGCAAGGATGAATAAATTTTAGATCCAACAATATAAAAAGTACCAGATTTAAAAAGAATCTAAACAGATTTAAGTACTCCCAATTAATCTATGCTAGCAAGTAAAAAAGGTATAAGTCTAGGCTCCATAACAGTGTCAAATAGGTCGGCATTAATAGAAAGTGTTATGGCTCATACTAGCAGAATTCATGAAATTGAGAAAGAAAATTCAATTTTAAAAGAATCTTATCAAAAATTCGAGTTGAAATAATAATATAATTCCGTAAAATAACTTTAATAGATGTTTATAAGTATAATGACATAAATATTTATAATAGGAAATTATTAATAGCATAGAAGAGTAAATCAATTAAAAAAGAAAAGATTTTAAACAATTAAACAAAGCTAAGAGAGCATTTTTATATGAAATATTGAAATATGGTAAAGATTGCAGGTAGGATATTATTTTTTAAACTATAACTTCATTAAAGATCATTTTTTATGAAGAGATGAAGGTTTATCCTGGGTAATCAGATCTATCTAGAATCTAGGAGAGAAAGTTTTTGATACTCATTTACCTGATTTCTTAGACATGAAAGCAAAGGATTTTTTGTTGCAAGTAATTAATAATTCAAATTTAAAAATTAAAGTAATATGGCAATTATAAATTACAGAAAGCATAAAAGATTTAAGAGATATAAGAAATCACAACATTGTAAAATGTATCTCTTGATATATACAAAACTAATATGTCGATTAATGAACATATGAGAAGTGTCGATGTACCTGAATAGACAATTATTGGAGATGTATCAATGATAGGAAATTAGAATAATCTTTCAGTACTTTCAGCTCTCAATAAATCATAATAAAATAATTGTAAAGTTGTTTAACAAAATAAATTTTTCCTAATTTTTTATGAATTATAAGTAACATTACCATCTATCAATTCTAAATTCAACCAGAGTTTTAGTTAAGTAGACGTAGAAAGAATTAAGCACGAAGAAACATAAGATTTAAGAAAAAAAATTATGACTAATCTTCATTAAATGTTTGAGGGGTTAAGTCAATAAGAATTGGTTTCGTTAGAAAAAACTATAGACCAACTTCATACAACTAAACTTACTACAAATGATATTATTTACAATGAAGTAAATTTAATAAAATATTCATGCTTTATGGCTTTATGAAAAATGACTATTTTTTTATTACTTTTTAGACAAAGAAGAAAATAAAATAACTGCTAAATACAAGTATTCCAGACATGAATAAAAAGAAAGATGCATCAAACTCGATAAATTAATTTTAATCGAACAATGTATCAAACTTCCTTGATGTAATACATTAGTTCTTTTAAATTTTATACTCTAAAGTTGATAATTTAAATTAACAACAAAATAAAGGGATTAGAAAACGAATAAATGAAGTTAAATCATAAGATAGTTTTGTATGAAAACAGTACTATCTTGAATAAATATGATAGTAGAGAATAATTTATATAAGAGTATGAAGTATTATCAAAACGTTTAAGAGAAAAAGAAAAGCAATTAAAGTAAATCGAAGATAAAGAACTTGTAAGAGTGATCAAAGAATACGATTACAAAAATTATGAAAAGAGATTTGGAGTTAAGTGTGGGGTAGTGCTTTCAACCCTTTTAGGATCTGCTCGCGCCGACAGAGAAATTATTAAAAATGGTATGAACAAGAAATGAATTATATAAATATAACATTAGAATTGTATTTAAATATTTGAATAATTGCAAAGATAGTTCTTAAATCCTCCATTTGAGGATATTATTATTTTAATTTATTAACTTCTATCTATATTTATTTTGTTAATTTCCTGACTAATTTATTAAACTTCTTCGTACTACTATAATGATTAATCTTATCCTTTATTTAAACTTTCTACTCGAAAATATTTAAATGCTGTACTATTAATTGAAATTAAAATTTAAAAATGCAATCAAATTTCTGCAAACAAGATATTAAATGTTCTTTTATTCCAACTTGTTTGTAGTTGATCGTAATATTAACCTGGAGCTACTTTACTATTCTATTTTACTGAAGAAAATCTCTTTTCCTTTTTAATAATTAGTTAATTAGTTATTTTTAACAAATTTAATAAAGTATGATAATAAATATACTTTCATTCCAAAAGGAGCAACTGCCTTTGGCTTCTTTTTATATAAATCAGAAATATGTTTATTGCTTGAAATAGGAATACCATCATCAAAGTCATCATCGTCATCTTCTATTTAAATAAAGTAAATTTAATTGTCTTAAATATTTATTTTTTATCAAAAAATATTTACTCTTAACAATTTTTGGTTCTTTGAATCTAACTTCTCCAGAAAGAAAACCAGGCTTTTTAACTGCAAGCTCTGGGTCATCTTCATCATCTTTTTATACTTTCTTTTTGATATCATATACATCTATATTGTAGGATCCAGGAGCTGGTACAACTATTAAATTTTATATTGAAAATTCATTAATTTAAACAATATAACATATTAATTACCTTTTTTCTTTTCTACGAGTTAATCCCTCTTTGTCTTAGAAATAAAAATTGAATTAGGTTTAATATCCTCATTCTCTTTTTCTATAATAGGATCTAAATATGTTCCTGGTCCTGGTAATTCCTTTAATAACAACACAATTTAAATTTAACATAAATTAAAAAAAATGTTAAATAAATTACTTCATATTAGAAACTTAAATTTTTAAACCTCCTCTCTGTAGATCCAAAGTTTCCTCTATATCCTCTTTAAATTCTATATATTAATCTATCTTCAAACTTTAGAATAAAAGTAATTTTATTATTTTGATTAATTTATTATTTATAATTTAATACTGCATTCCTAGGCTCATATTAACCAGGACAAGGCTTGATTTCTTAAAATATCTTAGTTTCAAATCTAGTATTTGATGATCCAAAAGGTACAGTTTTATTTTAGATTGCAATATTATCCTTTATAATTCAAATAAACAAATAAGAAAATAAAATAGAGAATTTAAGTTAAGTTAATTTACCACTTTACCAATTCTATCTACTACTATAGGATTATACTGGCCTGGCCCTATTTAGGCATCCCCTTTGGCTTATTTAAATCTTTCTTAACGTGACCCAAAATATTAAAACTTTTCAGGTTTTCCTATAGTCCTGATTGAACTCATTGTAGAATCATTATGGTAATAGCCAGGTCCTGGTGTGGCATCCTATAATTACATTGATTTATAAGTATAAACAGTTTTTTATATGAAATTATAATGATACATCTATGTACTCATATTCAGAATCGCTATCATCATGCTCAGATTCATAATTCTAAGAATAACTTTAATTCATAGATTTATTTTTAGTAGAAAGGAATGAATTTGCCCTTTCACCTCTTCGAGCATCTCTATTATTTTTAGAAGCAAACACATGTGATTATTTTAGTTTATATAAAGGTCCTTATGATAAATTATTGATTTCATAGCTACCAGGTCCAACATAGCTTTAATCTAATTTCTCTTAGTTTAATACTTTAATATTATTTTGAGTATGCCATGAAACCCCTCTAACTCTTCCAGGTTTATCAAAAATTCCTTTTATATCATAGCAGCCTGGTCCAAGCTAATAAAAAAAATAATTTTAAATAACTATCTTTGAATTCTAAAATTATTATTTAATTTGCTTTTTAAACTACAATCCAATTATTCATATTTTTCTCTTTTATGTAGTAAATTTATAACTTAGTTTAGAGATTTTTTCAATTTAGTAGAGTTGAATTTGATGAAAAATTAACGATCTTTAATCAAATAATTGTTATTTTATTCCATATTATATGCATTTTTCGATTATTAAGTTTCATCATGAACAAAATCAAATCAATTGGCAAAAAATTTGAGAAAAAAATAGTGCTATTTACTTTCTTATCAGCTTCAGCAAAGTTATTATTGAGTTAGTTGAGCTCAAGAACATTATCTAAATTTTAATAATGATGTAAATATTGTAATTATAGGTAAGTTAGTTAGCTTTTTAATCAAATAAATACTCTCGTTTTCGGTATATCCAAATTATTGCTACTTTCCAGGAATTGAAGGAATACTACTGTATCTATTTATTTGCATCAAATGATCAATAACGCTCTTTGGTTTTATCTATAACTTTATTCCTCCTTTTATTTTCTTTCTGTTAGCTTTCTCTATTTCATAAGCTCCTGGACCAGGTATTTCTTATTTTTCTTCATCTCCAAACCTTTTCTTTTTATTTTTGAAAAATGAAGAAGGTTTAGGAATCTCTATAACTTTAATTTCTTCATCAGGACTAGATATTACTACTTTTTCCATGTGGTTTTGTTATATATTATAATAACCAGGTCCAGGGATAAATTCTTTAGCAATCTATTCCTGATTAATGGTTTTAGCTTATGTACTATTAAATGGTTTTAAATTCTTCTATATTTAAATTTATTTTGGAACGGTATCTAAATATGCGCCAGGACCAACAGCATCTGCTGTTTAACTTCTCATGTCCTTTTTAGGCGCCCTATAAACAAATGCCATTTTATATACTTTATAAAACTATAAATGATTCTTATTTTTTTAATAAATCTGAATTGTTTATGATGAGTAATTTATTCAATGAAATTTACAAATTAAATCAAAAAGAATATTTTGTGAGATTTGATTACTTTAATATTCATTACCATAAATAATAAATAATTGGCTATTCTTATCTCAAAAATTTATAGTAATTCTTATTAAGCACCATTAAATACATTTTTTATCAAACTTATCTTATATTTTTTAATCCACAAATAAATTTACATATATGATGAAAGATACTTATTATCATTCAATAAATTTATATTTACTAAACAGCAGCTTTGCAGCTTTAGCTGAGATTATTTTGTATGAACGCTCATATTATTGACTACACAATAAGTAATTATTTTTATCAAAAAATATTTGAGCTACTTGATCAGAAGATATTGATGGAATTAAAATAAGAATAAAGTTGAATGAATTACCTTTTCTATTGGTTAAAGAAATATTTATATTTAAATGTAAAAATAATAGGAGAAATTTCTTTTGCAAACAATAAGAATAAAGAGTACTACTTAATCTATTGCTATCAACATTTAATTACAAGATTGAAATGCGTAATAATTATCGGGAAGAAATATCCAAATAAGTGATGTTTTTCTATAAGATAAATCAATTGCAAAACAAGTTAGCATGCAAGCTAAGAAACAAATAAATAAACAAGCAAGCAAGCAAATAAGCAAGCAAACAAACAAACAGAAAGTAAAAACTGCATTAATATAATATTTAGTTTATATATAATTTTGTATACATTTTAGACAATTATTTCAGCATATTAAATTCCTTTTTATTGATATCCTCTCATTCTCTACCAATTACTTATTAAATCTTCTTCCTTTTCTAAAAATGTTTTCATTAGTTATAATCTCTAATCTAATAACCAATTCTTTCAAGGAGGTAAATCAATCAGAGCAGCACCTCTTTTAATCTTCTTTCTTTTTAATTGGTGTTTCTATTAAAGAAATATTATTGTTTGGCGTGCTATCATTACCTATTATACTCTACCTTTTAATGATCTCCTCTATAATAAAATTAAAAGTTTCCTTAACGCCTATGTTGTCTTTTGACGATGTTTCAAAATATGTTAAGCCTTTTTCTTTTACATATTTTAAAATTACATCTTCACTAATAGTTTTAATTGGTATATTTTTATCATCATATTTAGCTCCTTTTAAATCACACCTTGTTGCTATCACCACTTTCAAAACATCCTATCCTAGCTAGTTGTTTAAATCATTATACCAAAACTCGAGATTATTTAATGATTCAATATTATTTATATCAAACGCAAGGATAGCTGCACTGGTGTTGCGATAAAACTAATTGATTAAATTCTAATATTATTTTTAACCTGCTGTATCCCATATTTCTAATCGAATTGTTTCACTTTTATATTTTACAGTCTTCACAAAGAAATCGCATACTATTTTTATAATAAATAAATGATGATGAGCAAATTTATTTAATAATTATGCCCTTAAATCTAGAATGATGAATAGTAATTTACAAACTGTTGATTAAGGTACAAGATATTTGCCATTTACATAATATTGAATAAAGGTTGACTTTCCTATACCGGAAGAGCCAACTATAATAATCTTAGTGTTTGTAGAGCTTGATTAAGGTATGTTCATTCTTCTTCCTAAGTCTATAAATCTAATTTAGGAATAATAAATATTTTTAATTAATTAAATAATTCAATTAATATTTTTTATTAGATCCCTATTAATAAAAATCTTTTATAACCAAGAATATTAGCCAATTAATTATAATTGATTATCATCCTTAATGCTATAGTCAGTGCTTTATTAGAATTATACTCCAAGTATCCTCAATCATTAATCGATGAATTAAAATTTAGCTATAAATATTTTAATAAACAATAATTACAATAGAATTATAATTTATTTTAAAAAATACTAATTCACAATTACTTGAATATTTATTAGTTTTAATTATCAAAATTTGAGTGTATGCTTTCACTGATATAATTTCCTCATTTATATTGCTATTAATGGAACCTTACTTTTGTAACTACTTAAAAATATTCTCAAGTAAATTGATTTTTTTATATAGCTCATTTATTTCTAACAAATTTAGAATATTATTTTTTTTGTAATGTTAATAAAAAATTTTAACAATAAAAGCTTTACTGTAAAATTTCTATCTCAAATAGTTAGTTTTGTTAGACAGACCTAAAGTAGATTTTCACTTCTGCGAAATAAAAATAGCTACTCTTAGATGAATATAGGAATATAATTAAACACAAAATAAAGAAAATCTAATTTCCTTTATAATCAATCATTTACCTCAAGTATATATTTATTAAATAAATAACAGAAAGATAAATAGATTTTTATCTTCAGTAATTGATGCTGAAAGATTAAATACTAAAAAATAATAATATTTTTAAGTTTTTAGAAAAATATTATCAAATATATTGTTAATTATTTATTTAAACTTTATATTTTTAATTGTACTTAGGAATATAAGGAATTAGTAATAAATATCGTGAAGTAATTCAGGTTATATTAAGAGATCATTTCACATTTTATTATACTTGATTAAAGGAGAAAAAACTTATAAATTTTAATTCAAAGGAAATTGATCACTTTCTGTAAATGATTTATTGTAAATTATAAAAATTTTATAAATGGAAAAAAATTACTTTCATAGAATATATAACTTGTGATAATACACTGAGAAGTAATAAATAATGATATTTTTCTTAGTTTATTGAAATAAAATTTAGACTAATTTAGTATTAAATGCATATAAATTTTTTTTGAATCATAATTAGTTTTGTCTATTAGTAGTTTCTATAGAATTACTATTTATAATTTTATTAAAAATTGAGTAGCCTAAGAAAATGATTAATTAGATCTTATTAAATTACCCTTATGAGCTAAAAGTGGGTACAAATATATGCAAAATATAGAATTTAATTTATTTTTGGTTATTACTTTTTGGAATTTCCTTTTTCCATTTTTTTAGGCTTATTTATTATTATTCAGACGAATGTTAAGTTTACAATTAAATCAGTTAATGTATAAAAAATTATGGAGAGGGGGGAATTTTTCTTTAATTAAAAATTTTTAATATTTTTTACACTTTTGGTAATTATAGTAGAGCAGATGAAATAACAAGATATTAAAGCAGAGTTATTCACTAGCCAATTTCTGTAGATAAATTTACATATAATTAATTGAATTGTATCACCAACAAATAGAGTATATCAATATATATCTATTTCTACTCAATGGAAACTAAATTTTTTATATATACTTTACTCTACCCTCTAGAAAAAATACTTCATAAGTTTTAAGCAATATTAATTAACTTTTAAGTAAACCAGTAACTTCAAACTTGATAATTTACACAATTTTTGCTAAGATAAATTTAAAACTAGAATACTAAGATAGCTATTCTACTTAAAATCTCATAAGGGAAATTTAGGATTCAAAATTAAAAAATAATCCAATAGTTATTTGATTTAGTTTCATAGAAATATAATAAAATTCTGTTCAATAAATGGATAAGCTAGCTACTAAGTTAGTGATTGAATGGATAAAAAATAGACCAGAAATTAGAAGTTATTAAAAATTGTGTAAATAAACTTTATTTATTTACTTAAGATTTTTTTAATTCAGTTCTTAAATTATATTCAGAATGAAAAAAAAAAATTAATAAAAAATATAAATAAAAAAATAGAAAAGTAAAAAAACATAAAATAAATAGAAAGAAAGAAATGCTATCCTCTTCTAGAATCAATTTTGGTTACCGATTATTCGAGAAATTTGATATTTTTGGTACTCCTATTTCAATAAGATTTAATAATGATTAAATGCACAAGACATTCTATGGTACTTTTTTTACAGCACTAGTCTTAATACTACTTTCACTCTATTCCTATTCTATAATAATATAATGCCTCAACTATTCAAGACCAAATGTTATCTATTAGGAGAATATTGTCGCACAACCTTCTCGAGTTGATTTAACTCCTTAAAAATTCTCAATGGCAATGGGAATTTAAGATACCACTTTGACTCATTTCATAGATGAATAAGTTTACTATCTTGATGTTATCTTAAAAGAAACAACTAAAGTATTAAACCCTAAAACTAACAATTATGATTAAGTTAATGTTGATATCCCTATCAAGATGGTTCCATGTACACCAGATCATTTTTAAGTAGAATAAACATAAAATTATTTCTTAAAACTTAAATATATCAATTTGTATTGCTTTCCTTTAGACTCTAAAATTAACTTGGAAGGTCAATTTGGTTCTAATATTTATAGGAGATTGTATATTTAGGTGAAGACATGTTAAAACAACTGTAAGCCTCTTGATGTACTTCAAAAAAAGCTTTCAAATGTCGCTTTCTAGATGTATTATGTAAACTATGCTGTTAAGCCAACTGATAAAGATCATCCTTTCTAGCCGATCGGGTAAAATACGTTTTGGTAGTCTGGATTTTCACTGTTTAAGAATATAAACGTATATTTCAGAAAAACTTAAGTTACTTCAGACTATGGCTTGTTTGTGGAAGATTTCTATGAAGATAATCGTCTACTCTACAGCTTTGATAGAGAAACCTTAATTACTAAAACTGATAATAAAATGTATGAAATTTATATCAATTTAGAGAAAAACAAAGAATCAGAATATGTAAGAACTTACATGAAATTGTATAGTGGATTCTCTCAAATTGGAGGAATTTTTAATATTCTTTTTTGCGTGGGTTGTATAATTTGCTTACCCCTTTCTCGTAGCTCTCTAGAAACAAAGTTAATGAATCAATTATTCAATTTCTAAGAAAGGAGAGAGAAAAAAAAATTGACTGAAGAAGCATGTTAATAATACTAAGGTAATAGTAAATTTCCTAATTAGAGTTATAAATAAAGAATTACATAGATAGGATTATCAGGAATGGAACCATCAAATTTTATGAAATCTTCTTACTTTAAAGAAAGAGATGAAGAGATTGAAAAAAATAATAGTTCAAAAGTAAATATAATTTAATAATAAATGTAGCAATAAAAAGATAATAGAAAGAGAAAATCACAACAAGAAAATAAGCAAGAACCTTATATAGCTAAAAAGTAAGAGGAATTCTCTATAGATTCTTCTAAGAATGAAATAATCTCACCAAAACTTCTCGATTTTTTATAATCAGCCAAAGAAAAATAAAATTCAATTAATTAATAACCATAAGAAAAATCAGGTTAAATTGATACCAGTACTAAAATTCATTAGAAATTTGCAAGTAAAATTGGAGATAAGTTTAAGAATGTTAAAATATCAATATCTCATTTGCTAAAATCTAAGATGTCAACTAGACTGAGCAACACAAAACCAGTAACAAAAATGATTAACTATGGTGTAGAAAAATTATATAATCAACTTGATATATTTTATATAATGAGTAAGCTTATTGAAATTGAAAAATTAAAACATCTTTTGCTTAACGAACATCAAATTAAACTATTTGAATTTATACCTAAGCCAACTATTTACTTATCTGACTTTGAAGATGAAGAATTAGAGAAAAAAATAAGATAACTGAATTAGAAGTTTAAAAGAGATATTTTACCTGACAGCAGCTATGCATTTAACTAACCAAAATTCTCTCTTCTTTCAGAAGATAATCGTGACGAAGTTTAAAAAGCAAAAGATGCAGAAGAAGCTTTCCACTAAATATTTAAAGTACAGAACTCCACCTCCAAAATAGATTAGAAATTGATTTAACTTCTCGATCCTGAATTAATAGACATGCTTGAAGCTAGTTCCAGAAATAAATTTGCATAATAATAATAATAATCAATCATAAAGTAAGAATCAAACTACCTTGAGCAGATTCAGTTAACTTAAACAGGTATTGATAGGAGATAGATTACAACTCCTAATCAATGCATATAAGATAATGAATTAAGATTGTTAAGCGTAGAAAAAGATTTTGATACTATGGAAAATAGGGACTCTAAAATGAGTCCAAATATTAGAAGCTATTAGTTAACTGCAAAAAATAATTCATTAAGGTTTTCTCAATTTTGAATTGAAGTGAATAGAAATTTCCCTTACAATACAAGCTTTTATTATCTTGAATTTTATCTCACAACATTAAAAGTGTATTTTATTACAAAAGGTAGGTTCTAGTTATTAAATTTATGTTTATTTGATTATTTCCCTAACATAATAACTATTATTTACTAATCCTGTTTACACTTTACATTTTATTATTATAGTAAAATTAATTGTTGTTTTTTAAATTATATACATCATAATTTAAAAAAAAAATATAAATTAATAAATGGATAACCAAATAATTCATTCTTATAAATAAATAAATTGTAGTATTATTGCAAGGTGTATTCTTATTCTATATTGCTACTTTTTATTTCATAAGTACATTTAAATATCTATATGATGAGCAGCCTATTAATATATGCAGTGAATTTAGCTATGTCTAAAGCTTTTATTCAGATTTAAATTCTATTTGATCAGCATTTTGCTATGTTGTACATTTTTTCTTTATCATACGGGTTTCTTAAAATAGATGAGTTTTACTTTATTTTTAAAAATATCCTGCTGATTAAACGACAATTAATATAAATCTGAATAGCAGTTTTAAAAATGCAAAATACCTCTAATTTACTATTAATCTAATTTAATGAGATTATTTTATTGAAAAAAATAACACTTATGTATGATTGATTGACTTAATAATTTTAATTAGGTTAATTTTTAGGAAAAATTTCTGGTTACTTCCAAAATATTTATATTAATTTTTGAAAAATTTTAATATTTTTAAATTATTCAAATTTATTAGTAATAATCTCGATAAGTATCAAATTTTTAAAGATTACAATAAATAAAGTAAATAAAGATGAATGGAGCTGCAGGAAAAGATTTATTGAACCAAATAGCAGGTTCTATGGGAGGATTAAATAATGATTAACTAAAGTAAGCTGAAAATATTTGGAAGATGTTAGATGATCTTAGTGAGAATAATCCTGATGGTTATAAGAATTTTGTAAAGAATAATTTATAAAATGGCTTTGAAGAGATTAAAAAGGAGAAAGATGAAAAGATAAAAGAATTAAAAGTAAATGCAGAACCTGCATTTTTATTGAAAATGCAAGCAACTCTTTAATCATTCAAACTATAGAAAGAAGAGCATCCTCTTTATTAAGTATATTATTATCTTTTGAATCATTGAGTTAAATATAGTTTTCTTCATTATTTATCTTATTTATGATAGTCATTAAGAGTTGTTGGATAGGAGTCAAAGAAGAAGTTAGTCGAAATAAAGAAGTCAATAGATAAAGAAGTTAAGATTTATGTAAATGTATTAATGAGTAATAGAGTAAGAGGTCCATTAAATGAATAAGGAAAAGAGTTAGATAATATTCGGGAAATGGAGTAATGGAAGGTCATTCCTTATTCTGTTTCAGATCCTGCATAAAGAAAGAGCGAATCGTTAGGAAATATGATTTATTTTTATGATTTTGTTATTAATGACGAAGTATGTAAGATGATGAGTGGAGCACCCTAATTAACAGAGCAATTGGTCACTTTTACTTTAGAAAAAATGAATAATTGCCTTAAATAACATAGAAACCCATTACTAAAGTTATATGATTACATGGAGGAAAACGAAATATTGCATTATCAAATATCAAAAATGTCAGTTGTTAGACATAAATCAAAGAAATTTAAAATCTGTGACAAAAAGTTAAGAGTCCTACCACCTATTCTTTTAGAAGCAGAGGCAGATAGATAATTTGATTTATAAAAAGTAAGAGATGAAATGTAAATGAAAAAAAATTCAGTTCTATCTTCTATGCAAAAAGATACTAGTAGCTAACCATAATAAATAAATTCTAATCCAATTTAAGATGTGAGCGAAATTAAGAAGAGATAATAAGAGGAAGAAAAAGCTAAATAAAATGTAGAAGAATAGGTGTTAGATGGACTTAGAATTATTAGCAAAGAAGAAAAGGCTAAAAAAGAATAAAAACCTAAAAAAATAATGATAGAAGAAATAGAAGTAAAAGAGGTTCCAAAAACTGCGAAATAAATTCTGGAGGAGTAAATTGAAAAACCCTCATATACAATGAAAGAGCTATCTGAATCAATTTATTTAGAAATCTTACTCTTCAAAGTTAGTTCTATTTCTGAAATGATCCTTGATGTTTCAGAAAGAATACTAAAATTAGAAGTTCCTTTAATTTATAAGCTTGAATTACCCTTACCATGTAAAATAAATACCGATGAAGTAGTACCTAAATGGAGTAAAAAAACAAAAATATTAAAGCTAACACTTATAAGAGCAAAGAATTGATCTACAAAGAGATAAATATGTTGATAAAGAGTTTAAAATTTGGTTTCTAGCATTAAAGTAAATGTATAATTTAAAAAAACATAGAATTATATAAATCAACATTCTTCATGAGAAAAAACAAACATATTATTTAATTTTTAAATTATATTTAATTGAAAAACATAGATTATATTGATTTAATTATTGATCTGTCCACTTTTATTTTAAAAAATACAATTAATTGAATAAATTTCAATCATTAATTTATTATGTAAATCATATTTATTTACTTCTTTTACAGAATATTTTTTTATATTTTACAATACTTTTAACAATAATTTCTGTTCGAGTCAGTTTGCTTTTGAAGTTAATAGATATTCATACGAATTGAAAAGTGGAAATTCCATTTTTAGGTTTATCAAAATGAAATTAACTCTTATTTTAATTATTTCTTCTATCCTTCACTTAATCTAATGCAGGGCTTTTTTTATAATTAAGAAACTAAAAAGTTTCAATGATTTTCACTTTTAGATTTGTTATGCCAATTTTTCTTTAAAGTTTTTTTAACTAAATAAAAATTAAGAAAATTTTATTAAGTGAATAATCAACCTATTTTTCTTTTTTCCTTTTTAAAGTATAATTAATCATGGTTGATTCACTTAGAGGACTACTAAATAAAAAAGAAATTATTATTAAAATTAGTGAATTAAATTTGAATAGAAAACATTGAAGTAAAATTCAAGATTAAATATTATCATGATTTTTATAGGTTAATATGATAACAATATTCTTGTAGGTATTCAAATATATCATACAAACAAAACCTTATTATAGATTTTATATTTATCTGGCAACTTGAGTTTACTGTTTGATTATTGCAATAAAGTTAGGTTACATAAATTAAAAAAATTTACTCAATTACAATGAATTAAAAATTTTCTAGTATCAACATATAACTTGTAAAAACAACAAAGTAAAGAAAGAGAATGATAGTTGATTAATTAAACATTATCAAAATAATTCAGACGTGAAATTTGACAAAAATTTTATATAAATTGTAAACTTCTATTTTGATATAAAAAAGGACTGTTAAATAAATCTCAAACTGTAATCAACCATTAATTATACCAATAATATAAAATAATTTATGGAGAATTTTATTTGTGGAATCGAGTAAGACTACTCTATTAGCTATTTATCTTTCAGTCAATTTGTCCTAAGGATCAAATGTTTTGAATACATTTTGCTATTGCATGTGGTGTATAGTGCTTACTAGTAACTCTGAATATTCAATTAGAGGTTTAAATTCATTAGTAATCAAACTCTTATGGAGTGCGTCAGGGAAGTACATTAATACCTTAGCAATAAATCTTTCTTATGAATTTTCAAATGCAAATAAATCTGAAATAGGAGCAATTCCTTCCTTCCTTATTCTATAGGAATCAAACATTTCTTATAGCACTTGTCTGGTATTTGTTAGGTTTTCATTAGTGTGAATAAAATCAAGTACATTCTCTACTGTCATTAAGTAAGGAGTTTTTCTACTTTTTCTGTGATCTAAATATCTAGTCCATCCTAAGCCTTAATGTTTTACATAAAATTACAGCTTATTTTAAATTAATTAATTTATAAAGAAATGATTTACATTAATCCAAAAATAGTTCTCCTTATTCTTCAATTAAATTAGGCATTATGTCTGGGTACTTTTATTTATACTTAACAATGTTCATCTACTTCATTTATGTGAATAAATCTTACTATATTTTATAATTTAAATTATGAATATTTGAAAGTTAAATTAATAAATATTATTTTATTATTTGGTAGGAAAATTTAAGTGATTGATTACAAGAGTGTTTATTTGATTCTTTTCACTTTATTCAGAAAAGAGGTTGTTGTGCCCATAGAAATTCAATTTTGCTTCAATATTGCATGCATTTATAATTGATTAAATGTTTCTGTATAACAACTCATCATGGATATCACTTGAAATGTGGAATTCCTTTATAAAATCTTCTACATGTAAGCTTCTCAATAAACCTAAGAAGAATCCTTCACGAGTAAGTGATCCAACAGGATCTACTAAAGATATGTTTTTGTTCTATGAATAATTAAGTAAGTGCTATTCTTCATTAACTAGTACTCCCTTCTTTCTTAAACTTTCCAAATATTAGAAAGTAGAGCTTTCTATTTAATCCCCTCTAATTAGTTTAATATTTTAAGGAGTGAATTTTGAATAACTTTCTTAGAAATTTCCTATAGCAGCATTAGTTAATTTTTCCATTATTTCCTTCAACTTAGAGTCAGGATTATGCATTTGTTAAATTTATTTAGTGCCAAAGGATGCTACTTCTCCTTAAGTAAATAGTTCTTTAGAAATAATGAACTCAGCTAGTTTTTCGAAATTAATAACTCCTTCATCTATTTTACCTGTTTTATTTTACATTTCTAGAAGATAGGCATAAATTATACCATGGAAAGGTTAGTTATTTTATATAACACCTACTCTAATAACATCAATTCCTAAAGTTTTTTCAATTCTTGCCATTGTTTCCGAAATGTTAGCACCCCTAAAAGTATTCAATAAAGGTTTTTCAGCTATTTGACTGAAAGGAAATAACACACAATGTTTGTTTTCCTTATTGGTATCATAATCAATTTCTAAAGAGGATGCTGACTATGATTTTGCTATACTTTTGATACCAGCAATGTAATTTTCATCTTTAATTTTAAAATTTAACTAGCCCTAGCTATCAATATTTGCTCTAGCTACGTATGGATTTAAAGGTAGTTAAGTATAAATTTCCTATGCTATTCCTGTTGCAAATAACTAATCCTATTTCCAATACTTGCTCATTTCATCTCTATGCTTTTCAAATAAATCCTTAGATACACTTGAGATGTAATCGTATTCAGAATCTATAGCTGATTAGTTTACACTTATAGGAATCTAAGGAAAGTTGAAAGCTTTACTACAGGATGTTTGTAACAACTAAGTTAAACGTTGTGATATGCTGATCATTCGAAATATATCTTCTTGCTTTTGGATAATTAATAATTTATTGTTCAATTTATTTGGATATTTATTTCTAAGAATATCTTTTTTACAGTTTATAAGTTAATTTTCTGATCGATAATTTCCATCAATTATAGTTTGATATGTATTAAGATTTTTCTAATTATTTCAAAAAAACTGTTTTAAGAATATTCCTCAACAATTCCATAATTTAATGAATATATTTTAAATTTATAATTTAAAATGATTACAATTAGTAAAAAGTATTTAATTTAATATTTAAAGTTATTTTATTGTAACCTTCTAATTTTCTAAATGAGAATTGATATTTTTTAAAAGACAAATCATCGTTTTTTATTAATTATAAGTAAGAACATTGTTATGTATTGTACGAAAATAATACTTAAATGTTGAAATAATAATGAATAGAATTAGTATTAATAGTTAAGTGTAAAATAAAATTAATAAAAAATAGATTAATTATGATTTTAAATATAATCTAACTTAGTTGAAACATTTTTTTAAAGTGATCGAGATAGATATTATTCTTAATTCAATTTAAATTCATTCAGCGAGATTATATAATTGATACATATTGATTTAATTAAAATGACAAAATAATTATAAGAATTAACTTAAATTTAAAATAAAAGAAATAGTGTTTATGAAATGAAATCTTAACAAAATTTACAATGGAAAACAATTAAAATTATACTCATAAGTAAGTAGAAGCTAATATTTTTATATTAGCTAGATTGAATAATTCTTAAGATATTATAGAAGAATGTTAAGAGCACACATACATAATATTTTATCATTTAATCTAATTTATTAGAATTTATTTAATAAAATATAAACCCACAAAAACGATAACTTTTATTTCAATGTAATTAGTACTAAATTGCAGACTTTTGATGATGAGTTTACTAATCTGATATTTTCATTAAATAAAAACGTAAGTAGCTGAAAGTATTATTATATGAATAAGTAAAAATTGTAAAGATATTAATCAAATTATAAACAACTCTATCGGGAATAAAAACAATTTCGAAACAGAATAAATTTTTAAAAGCTTTTAGTAATAATAAAGGTAGCGTATAAATTTTAAATTAAACATAATTAATAGTTAGTCTTTTTAGTACCATTAAACTTCTAGAAAATATGATACATTAATAGATAGAAGATGATTATATAGGTGAGAAGAGGGAATTTAGTTCTTCACCTGAAAGAAGCAAAGAAAAAAAGAGATAAGATTATACAAATGGAAATCATCATCACCATAACCATATAGTTCATAATAATTATGTTAATTAAAACAACCATCATCAATTAAATAATTAAAATGGAGAAGAATATGATGATATATAAGGATAAAATAAAAGAATATAGAATGAATATGATCATGATTACTAGCATAATTAATAAAACTCTTTTGAGAGTGATAAATCCAAAGGAGATAGTGATTATTTAATTGATGAAAAAAGAGAAGATGCTGCTGATATTGAAAATCTTAGGTCTCCTTCCAAATAAAAAGAGCTTTATTCCGAAGATTTAGAAGTAAGTATCTAAAAAGCAGCACTAGGGTAACCTCACTCTTCATAAAGAGATTCTTATTTGAATATGAAAGATATTAAATTGCTTTCATTTCTAGTATTTTGCGTAAACTATGGTAATAAATTTTATATTATTATTTTTCACTTAATAACTATTATTATTTTTGTGTTTTATAATTTTCATCATAAAATCCAAATATCAAACTATCATTACTCAATAATTTATTCGTTTCCTAAAATAGGTTTCTCAATTGAGATGGTATTTATCTCACCCTTCTTTTTTAAAGTGAATACCCCTGATATCCTAGATACTCTAATTTGGTTAATACCACCCTTAGTTGAAAGATTATTATTACCAGTAATCTCTCTCCCTCTCAAAAAAAAATCTATTTTAATGCTAAAATATAGAAAACTTTTCATCTTACTCTTTAGTGCTCTAAGTATAGTGGGATTATTTTTGATGGGATTTTCAAGATACATTACAGCTAACTGGATTACTTTATTTGATGATAAAAAATCATCAATTATGCTGTTGGGAATATTTGGATTCATATTCTAAGACATAGGTCATGATGTTATTATGGTAATTATGATACTAATGTTTAAACTTTTAAGCAATTAATATTATTATTACATTTTTCTATTAGATAATTAGTCATTTTGTTCATTTATTTTAATTTTCTAAAAAAATCTATTAGATGATTGTTAATCAATACTCAACTGACTGTGTTAAAGAAGAAGATTAGGATTATTGTGAATATTAATTTGCTTTTGCAAGTTCTGCAGGGAAAATTGCTGCATTTCTAATTAGTAGTGTTCTTGCGTTCAATATAGAAGTATGGGACGTATAGGTAAATTAAGTTTAAATTAAAATATCTATTGAATTAAAAATAAATATTTTTATAAAAATGAATAGAATTTTATGGAGAACCTAACATTCTCATATTCAATTGGAGGAATACTATTGTTATTTGGATTTTTATATTCTTTCACTGGTCTAAGAACCAATTAAATGAGAATATCCTAAAATCATTCATTGGAATCCCTATCCCCCTCATATAATTTGAAAGCCATATTCCCATCTATATCAGAACTCTAGTAAATTTAATTTTTGATAATAAGATTATTTGAAAGATATTTTTAAAATTATAAAGCAATATGCCAACCTAATAGAAATTCTTAGTTTTATCTCACTTTTTAATGTGTGGAAATCTACTTTTAATCAATATCTATGCCACTCTTTGGATGGGAGTGACTTTGTAATAAAGTAATATGAGATATAATGTAGATTCTAATAAATTAAGAGACTATCTTTTTGATTTAGGTATTAGTTGGGGTGCTTTAGTGTTATGTGTGGCAGCTTTCTTATATTATCTTAGTAGTAGATATATATAGTCTTTACAAACTACAAAAAGCTAAAAACTATTCCTCTTTTATAGCAATTTTGCTTTAAATATCTCATTTATTTATACATATTTCAGTGAAAACTTTTATTCATCATGTTTGAGTCTCTTACTGTGGGGAGTAGCATAAGCAGCTTTCGATTCTATCCCATAAAAAATTTGTTCACATTTAGATTTTCACTATAAAATATGCAGTAAAGTTAGCGGGGAACTACTAGATTTAAGCTTATTTTTCTGCTAAATATTATTCTGGTTTTTAATGCCTGCTATTTTCCTACTCTTCTCTGAAATTCTTGATGATATTTCTTTTAGTCTTTTTTAAGGTTCTTTCTTTGGTTTAATAGGATCTGTACTAGTTCTATTCATTTATTGAGTAACAACAACAATATAATTATCTTTTAGTATTATTCTAGTTATAATTTTATACTTTTGTCTATATCTATTTTATTTTCGCTTTGTATGATCTATTATTTATTACTTTAGTAAAAGTTTTAAATTTTTTAAAAATTATAAATTTCATTAATGGTATTAATATTCATCAAATAGATTTTTCTAGGTTTAAAATCTATTTTCTTATTATTATATAATTGGAAATGCCTTTTTTTAAGCTTATTCTAATATAGATTGAGCTTTATAATGTAAGAATAAATAGTACATAAGAGATATAAAAAACAGCTTTTTATTTAAAAAGGAATTGTTTCTATAATTAATCACAGAAAAACCTTCTAAGAAAATATAACTTAGAATCTAATAACCTAATCAATTTATTTATTCATTTAAATAATTTTCAGAAAATAAGACTTTATGATAAACTATTAATTCATTTACAAATTTTATATTTAAACCGATTCAAAGAAAATAGTCAATTATAATTTAGTAAAAAATTACCTTCTAACTTTTAATATTTAAATATTTTTATTAATTTTCTAGAGTTAGAATTAATTATCTTTTTAAATCTTATACTTTCAAAAGAGATTTATTTTTGTAAGCAAGAATAAATAAATAAATAAATTTATTATAAAATTACCTCAAAAAAGTAAATAAATATCAAATAGATTATATAAACAACTAACTAACTAATTAACCAACTCAAATGAAATGTAATAAATATTTCTTCAATTCTTTAAGGATATTAAGAATCCACATGTAGGATTCTTTTCATTAATAGTTCCATCAAATTACTTTAAATACTTAGAGAAGTATTCTTATGTATCATTATAAAGTTAGTCAAAGGAAATATTTTCTTTTTATTCATTATCATCAACTGTAGAAGAGAGTAGCAATTTTGTTTCAAATTTAAGAAGAGATAACCCAAATATAATTTATATCTTTTTGTTTTTTGGATTAATTTTATCAAAAGAAAATGTAGATATGTAGGTTTTTACTTCTGGATTCCCTATTAAATTTAATAAATAATATTAGAAATATATAATTTACTTATCATAAGATTTAAAGTTACATGTTTATTTATCAAATGAATGTATTTGATTATCTATGATAGCTAACCCATAAGTAGGTAAATTTGATACAGTTAATATTTAATTTTTCTATAGTAGAATGAAGCTTAAAACATTCTTATCTTCTATTATAATAAAAAAGTTATTAATTATTTGTGAGATTAGTAAAATTTCATTAAAACTATACCTTTCCCTTCAGTTTATAAGGAATCAGAGGATGCTAGAAAAGTTTAGAATGATTCAAAAGCAGTTGAAACAGCTGATGCATAGTCTCCAATTTAATAGTAAATGGAGTGCTTCAAATCTCCTTAGAATTATTAGCTCATTTCAGCATTATTAGAGGGGAGGCCTAATAAATGTGTATTTTCGTCTATCTTTAATTCTGAGGGGTATTTTTCTTTGTCTGAGTATCCTTTAAATCTGAATTATAGCACATCCATAGAAAATTTGGTCTACTTGATAACCTCACTTTTTTTGTATTTGTTAAAACAATGGGGACACATCATAAAGTACAATAATGCTGCTTTCTCCTTTTTATTCTACTCCTCTTTTTTAATAAATCAGATTATTTTTGATAAATTAATTTATTAATTGATGAATAAATATTTATGTTTAATATCGATTATGCGTCTCTAACAACTACTTAAATGTAAATTCAATCAAAACTTTTGTGATTGAAAGAGAATCTAATTATTTCTGATTGTGTTATACTCTATCAATCTATAATATTATTCCTGATCCTTCTTTACATTTAAGATGATAAATGGGTAAATTTATAAAACAAAAAATATTAATTTAAAAAGTAATTTGATATTTTTAAAATGGTATTAATAATAGATTATTAATTTTATAATTTAATGATCTATCAATATTTTTGTGGATTAGTAACTGCTTTAATTTCTTAAAATTAATCATAAGATCTAGCCAGATACATAAATTATTTATAAAATTGATTTATATTGACATTTAATTATCTGATCAATAGTATTTTGCTGTAATTTATTGAATAAATTATACTTAAGTTAATTATATTCTTTAAGGTTTCATTTTAATATGAAAGAATTGTAATAAAAACGAGAGAAGAGAATAGTATTTATTTAATATATCAAAGTATTCAAATTATTTTTTTAAGTAACTTTATTAATTAATTCTATTTTTTTATTTATTTTTTAAAGTTTAGTAGTATTCCATATTTTAACAAGTTTTAAACTTCACTAATAGGATAAAACAAAACAAATTTATGGAACATATTTTTTGAACTTTTCATTTACTGATGAAAATAAAACTTGATTAATTAATTAATTACTTAATTGAGGTTAAAGAATTAATGATTAATAAATTTATGGAAAGACTATTATTTTTGTTGTAGTGAGTACCTCAAAAAATTCTTAGAATCTTGAAGTATATTTAACTTAACTTCTTTTTGCGAAATACTCACAAATTACAAAAGCATGGATAATAAAAAGAGATCTGATTCTTTTCATAGAAGATAGGAAGATAACTCAAAAAAAGTTTGGGATTAAATAAAAAAGTTTATTTTAGAGATATGCTAAAAGAATGCTGATTAGATAAATGCTTTTAAGGAAGAAGAATAAGTGAAAACACCATCTAAGTTTGCAAAAAATAGATCACCAATTAGATAAAAAGATTATTTCATAGTTAAATCATTTTTGAAAGAAAAGTTTTAAGACTTAGCTAAACAATTAGGATTTGATTTAAACTAATAAATCCTTCAATCATTTTCAAACTAAGAAAGTGATGAATCAAATGAAGATAAGAATTTAGAGGAGATGAAGCTAAGAAAATAGTATTTGTATAATTAAATGGTACATTTAGGTACCAATATAACTAATATTCATTTTAGTGCTGATAGCAGATTCGTTTTGAAAGGGATACCCTAATCCTAATTTAATACTTTTATTTAGAGTCTTTAAGATGCTTGTTTTTAAAATATATACCCAAAGGTAGGCTCTTTAAGTCTTAGAATACTAGGTTTATTTGAAATTTAGAATGAAGATTCTTGGGATTCTACTTTAGATCTTCCTTCAAATTATTTCATCTTAATGGAAAATATATTAGCAGATTGGAATTTTGATTAGAATATAATACATTCGATCTATGATTTAAAAGGTTCTAATGTAGGTAGATCTTACGATCACTCATAAAGCTCATCAGATAGTGATGATGATAAATGTAATTTACTTTTGTTTAATCATATTTGCCATTCATACATTCTTAATTTATTCCTTTTAATATAGATTCTAAATCTAAAAACAATGCTCTACAGAATAACTTAAACAATCCTTTTGATGTGAATTTTGGAAAGGATAATAATTTAAGATCAAATTAAAATGATAAAGATATATTAATATCATTACCAGATAATATAAAATTAGAAATAATAAAGTAAATGAAAGAGGAATGTGATTAATATTCACAAAAAAATATAATGGATTATAGCTTAATGGTAGTTATTGGTGAAATAAACTAAAAAGTTTAGAAATAAGCTTAAAAGAATCAGAAACCCTAGAGTAAGTTTAGAAATATTGAGATTAATAACTATATAATTTCCTTCGGGATAATAGACTATTTAAGTTAATATGATTTTAAAAAGAGTCTTGAAAATACTTTTAAATCTATTTTTTGTTCCAATGACGACTAGATTTCTTGTATCGAACCTGTTCCTTATTTTGAAAGAATTATTAAGTATGTTAGTAATGACGTTTTTGCTGTTAAAACTAACTGAAAATTTTAGTTGTTACATACAGATTATAGAATGATGAAATAAATATGCAAAATTCTTTCTTAGTTTAAAATAAACATCTGTCAATCTATCTATTTATTTATTCCTTAATTTATTGAAATTAAAATTTTATATTATGCTTATTTACTTACTAACTTATATATATGTCTAAGATTAAATTATTTCTTATTATTATTTATCAACTCTTATTTTTATTCATTTTACACTTCATTTTATGATAAAAATGCCTTTCTTTAACATTATAAACATGTCTTTCTTTAACATCTTGAGAAAATTTTAAATTAAAATTATATGAGAAGGGTTATGTTTAAAAAACTCATTTTCTTGATGGTCTTTATTATTTGAGGGTTTAAAGTTGATTATGAATTAATAGAAATATATTTTTGTTAGAATCAATTATATATTCTTTCAATTGACACGTTCAATCCAAAGCTTTTTCCCTAGAAAATTTTTATGCCTATTTATTATTGATTTTTAAATTCATTGCATAGATATTACTCGCAGGTTTTATAACATGAGCATTATTGAAATAGTCTTATGATATTAAATACTTTTTTTAATTTAAATAACAGATTCCTAAATAATTTTAAGACTAAAAATCGTTAGGATATTATTAAGTGGCTTAAGAAAAGTAGTTTAATGCCACATCATATTTTTCTAGTTCTAAATGAATGATTCCTAAATATCTTAGCCCTCCTGAAAATTTAGATTTTTCTTTTAGAATGTCTTCAAATTATTTAATGGCCTTTTCATACAATTTATTTTCTAAAAAAATCTATCCAATACATAATAGATTAATATATTTAGGTTTTATCAAAAATGAAGCTTTAAACTGTTTTATAGCTTTCTTGTATTCTTATATTTTTAAGTATATTATACCTAATTCTGTTTAAGCTTCATAATCGTATGGTTTAATTTATAAAACTCTTTTAAAGCTCTCTATCGATTTATCATACAATTGTTCTTCTCCATAAAGTAATCCTAAATTAAATAATGTAGATTCCTATTCGGAATTGATTTCTAGTGACTTATGATAATAATACTAAGCATTTGAGTTATTTTTTAATTAATAATATAAGGTTCCAATATTATTTAATAATTCTTTATCACAAGGCATTACTTCTAATGCCTATTTATAATATTTTATAGATTCGTCATACAAACTTTTATTCTGGAGTACTAACCCTAAGTTATTCAATGCTAAACCATTTTTGGGGCTAAAATAAACGCAAAGTTTATAACATTCTATAGCTTCATCTAAATAACCATCTCTCTCATAAATATTCCCTTAAACAAAATAAGCCATATCATTCTTTGGATTGATTTTCAGAGACTGTTTACACCAATATTTAGAGAAATTAAATTTCTTTTAAATATATTAAATTCTTCCCATCCAAGCTAAATATTAATCATTGATTGGATTTTCTTCAACCATTTTAGTTAATAAACTTAAGGACTATTCATATTCTTTTTCTTCATGCAATTATATTACTTATTTTAATTAAAAATCCTCTTCATTTGAATTAGAGTTTATAATTAAGTTTGATCTCTCTTTTAATTTTTTAAAAATTTATATTATTCTTTCGATAGAGGGCCTTTCAACAGGATTTCTTTTTAATATTTGCTTAAAGGCCTAGTTTATATCAAAATCTAAGTTTTTATTAATTGTATACTATTCAAAACCTTATATTAGATTCATCACTTATCTCGCTTCTTTATTTTTAATACAAGTGAGCATAAATAAAATTATACCAACTGTCCAAATATCATGTTCTATTGTCTAATGCACTATCTATTTTGAACTACTTTACTATCCTAACTCTAATATCTCTGGAGCTATAAATAAATATTCTTAATCATCTTATGATTTTTATAGGAAGTTTTGTGTAGCAATAAAAGGATTAATTTATTTAGGAAATCCAAAATCCAATATTTTGATGCTTTAAGTAGGACTAAGTAATATAGTTGAAAGAGAAATATTTTTTAAAAAAAGATTCTTTGAATGCAAATATTCTACTGATTCAAGTATTTCAATAGATAATTGAATATAAGATTCTCTATCAAATTTATTATTTTCTTCTTTCCAATCCATAAGTGTTTTCTCGCAGCTTTCTAAAATCATAATTACAGATGTACCCAATTAAAATGAATCATGAAGTTTAAGAATGTTAGGATGATTACATTCTCTTAAAAAATTAATTTTTATTTAAGCATTTTAAAGCTTATTTTGACAAATAGAACCACTACCATCGTTGATTGAGATAATCTTCATCAGAAAGCTTTCTCCGTCTTGATTTTAAACATAATTCATTCCATTTAATTATTCTCTTTCCATCATATGGATATTTTTATTTTCTAAGAGGTACTATTCAATGGAACTCATTTCGATTTCATCTTAAGGATATTCTTATTTTAGCATTTTAGTAAATATTTGTAGAGTTTTTAAAATTAAAAACTTTATCAGAGATATCAGTATTTGTTTTTATTTTTATTAGATTTTTTATATTTTAATTAATTTGAGAGAATTTATTAATTATTTTTACTCATAAAAATGAATTTTTTAAGTAAGAGTGAAAGAATACATAAGTTAAGAATAAAATTTAGAATACCATTTGTAGAAATTATTTAGTTTAGTAAACTAAATAATTATGGATGGTTGTGAAGATAATATGTAAGTTACAAAATTAAAAGTAAATAATAATATTATTTTTTTTCGAATAAATCATCATTTTCTAGGATCAAAAGGATCTTCTTCATGTTGGTCATTATCGTGAAGAAGAAGGCTTTAAGATTTAGTATTATTATTATTAGTAGTAGTATCCTATTTTTATGGAGCAGCAGGAGCACTAGTCTATTATTTGAAAGCATCACTTTGCTCATCATCATCGTCATCGTGATCTATTAAATTATCATGGAATTAGTTATATTATGTCTTAGAAGAAATTTATTTTCTGCTTTCTTCATCTGTTTAGCTAGCTTACATGTAGCCCAATTATTAATTAGAAGTTTAAGGGAAAATATGAGTTAAAATAAAAGTATGAGCATTCTTAAAGAATGAAAGAGCTTTAATCAAATAAATATCAAGATTTCTAGTAGCCAAAAAAGCGAGGATAGGTTCCTTATTTTAAACAATAAAGTAAAAGATGGCTACCATAGCAGCAAGAACTAAAACATTGTAGAAAAGACTGTTATAACTCAAGAAGCCAAACATAGGGCAAGGTACCTTAATAGGTGCATGGTCAATACCTCCTTCACATTGATTACCAGCAATTTTTCTGTAGCCTTATGTGATATAATAGTAATTATTACAAACATTAGGAGTATTATAATCAACTGTATAGCCTTTTTGAGGAATGCAACCACCAGTTCTTTCCTTTCCTTAATCCTTAGCACGAACAAAACCGACATCACATTCCCAATCATATTCAGTACATTCACATTTTCTAGTTGAAACAGGTCTTTCAAAGTTTTCTGGATTAAAGCAAGCTGCATCTCTTTTTCTTCTGACGTACTTAACTTCACGACCTATTAAATTTGTAAATAATTATTAATAACACTTCATACTAAATATAAGCATTGTTTCTAATTATTCTATATTCTATTTTTTTATTTTTTTGCTATTTTTTTAACTAAATAATGATTCAAATTTTATACCTAATAAACAGAATTCGTTAGGGTTGTGAGGAACCCAGTATTCATAATCAGAGTCCGAAGATTCAGGATTTTAATAACCAGAGCAATCACGAGGGTGTAAAGAGCTGAAATCAAGAAGAACTATGATACCAGAGATATCTGTATCTTCATCAATAGATCCATAAACTAAAAATTTATCAGAAGTATTACCAGGTTCAGTGATAATATTTGAGATCATAATAGGGGTTTCACTAATTTATTTAGTATTCCAAGTTCTACCTTCATCCCAAGAGAAAATAATATTCTTAGTGGCTTCTTGATCACTAGCCATAACAATAATAGAACCATGATCGGCAACTTCATAAATGTGAGATCCTTTACGGATTTCTTCCCAAACAAGACCACCATCACGAGAAAGATAAGTGTTAACACTACCTGATTTGTGACTTAGGAAAGTACCAATATTACCAGTAGCGATAATAAGACCAAGAGAATTTTCACTTGAGTAAGCTGGGCCAAAGCTCAATTAAGAAGAAACTGAATGGAGATGGAGAGAACATTTTTTATTAATATCGCAATTGGTCTATTTTCCATTAGCATCTTTAGTAGGAGCCTTTATTGCAGACCATACACCACCTTTATCAAAAGTAATACGAGTAACCATAGTATCTCTAAGATTTTTGAGGGATTCCTTCAATGAATCTTCAGAAGTTTAGACTTTGTTGTTTCCTTTCTTTCTTTGCATCTCAGAAGGGATATCGGCATCACTGGTGTCAGGATTTTTAGCACTTAACATTTACTTAATACCTTTCAATTTTTTGCTAGGAGAGTAAATGTTGGAAATAAAAATACCCTCTACACCATTAACAGATTCGAAATCGCATTATCCGTCCTTTCCTCTAATGTTATCTTCAAGAGAAAGAGAGAAACGAGTACCAGTAGAATCGGAATTATAAATTGTTCCCATAGGAGAGTTGCTACCTAAGTGATTGATATTGATGAATACTTAACCCTTTTTTATTAAAATTAAAAAAATATTAGTACTTCATTCTTATTAATATTGTAATGAATGCATAGTTCTTTTATTTAAGCTTTAATTAAATTTGTTGATTTCTTTTTGATTATATATCTAAACTTTTCTAATCACTGAATTACTAACTTTTGTAAAAACTTTTCCTTTGATTTTATAATTAATTATTTAATAATCGCTTTCTATTATTTATTATTCTTCTACTTAATAATTTATATTTTTTAGCTTTTTTATATTATTCTTGTTAACCTAAACTAATCATTTTTTCTTAAATTCAATTGCTATTTTTAAAATAGCTAGCTACTATCTATAAACTTGTATTTAAAAACGTTTTTTATCACTTTTTCATGAATTTAAATATTTGATATTATTATTTTTGATTGGAAAGGAAATTCTCTCTTTTAAATATAAATTTAAATTATCTTACTTCTTTAGTATCTAATATAGTAAAAGAGTGTTAGTGAATATCTTCAGGAATTTCTGCATATGTGAAAGAGTAATCCTTAGTGTTGGCCTATGAAACCATTAACTTGACTAGTTGATTGTCGCTATTATGTACTTAAGCAGCGAATAAGTAATTTTCAGTGATTAAGAACTATTGATAAAAAAATGAAAATTGTACAAAAGTCAGCTAAAAATATTTTTTTAAGAATAAAAAGAATCAGTATCTGCTAATATTTTACCTTGTTTCCCTAGTTTACAATCATATTTTAGGTTTTCATGAAATCATCAGTATAGTAAAGATGAGTTTTCATATTCCATCCTTTCATAATTTAATGTCCATTATCTTTAATAATTCAAAAAGTTATTGTTTTAAAACTCTATCATTAATTCAAAATGAAAATATCTTACTTCCAATTTCCTTAGAGAAAATAATTCTTGAAGTAGGAACCTAAGTTAATTTAGAACTAACTTTATGAGCCCTATTGTTAAAAGATATAAGTTTAACATTTGTCATGTGTTTGTTTATTTGATAAATATATAGGTTTTATTGAAAAAAAATAGTTTACCATCCAAATTAGACAACATATTTTAGTAAGACTTTCCAGCTCTTACCTTTATTTTCTGAAAAATATAAATCTTTAGACTTAACACAGTCCTTTTCGCCTTTTTTCTTTTCTTTTTCATTCTTTGGCTTATCACAAGTATTAAATGAAGAAGCAAGCATCCAGTTCTTATCAGTAGGGTGATACATGAATTCTCTCAAATTCAAGTTAATACCAAGAGCTTGGATAGTTACACCACAATCAGTAGTGATCCAGTTAATACCATCAGAACCCATAAAAACGATTTCACTTGAATCAACAGGACTAGCAATCATTTGAGTGACTGTTCCGACCTATTTAATAAAAAATTTAATTAATATAAATTAAAAGATACAGAAGAGAAGTTGTAGAAAAAAAACTAAATATATATTACGCTTTGGTTAAGATCCATCTTTGCATTGATACCAGCTCTTGTAAATGAATCTACCATCTTTATCCAAGTGGCACCTCTATCTTCAGATCTGTATACGCTACCTTTTGAAGTTAAGAGGACAACTCTATTATCATTAGAGGTATTTTCCCCACACCATTATATATCCTAAAGAGGAGAATCTAAACTGGAAGGATTTCCGATAACATTCGAAGCATAGTCGTTCTTTCCTCCAGCAACTAACTAAAGGCACAAAAGTGCAATCAAAGCTATTGTTGTCGCTTTTCTCATTACTATTAATTTTATGATTTTTTTCCTTTTATTTTTGTTTCACAAAAATCTTTATTATTTTAATTATATTAAAAGGGTATGTGAAACAAGATTGTTTTGAAGTGATTTTTTTTTTAAAATATCTAAATTTTTTTCTTTATTTTTCTTAAACGATATTAATTCCTCTTCAATAGATATTTAGAGTTTTTTTTGTTGGTTCATTCTAAAAATTTTTGTTTTGCTTAGTAATATCAAAAAGACGTTTTTTGATTTACCATTTTTCCTTTGATTTTGTTTGTTTTTAAAATTCTTTTTGTTTTTTAACTTATCAATTTTCATCAGGTGTACTCGAACTCATATCTTCTTTGTCTGATTAAATTGTTTGAATATGTTTTTAAAATTATCATATCTTCATACTAAAATTATTCTGTTTTGGAATTGTTTTGTTAAAAATTAAAGAGTGAAATTAAAAAAGAAATAATCACAAAAGATCTGAAATTCATTTTTTAATTTATTTTAAACCTACTACCTCCTATTGTTTAGTTATTACAAATACCTTAAACTCTTTAATAAAAGGAGAATAAAAAAAATATTTTTATCAAAATCATCTCCTTATATTTTTTGGAGAAATGTAAATAATTCTTTAAAAAAATTGTCTCTTTATAATTGAGAGCATACAGTATTATTAGTTTTCTCATTTCTTTTAAATTCCTACAAAAATTAGTTTATTAAAATATTAACAATATAAGAAAACTATAAGATAATACAAAATTAAGAAATAACAAACAACATTCTAATTATTAATTCAAGAATAATTGAATATACTTCTATAAGTTTTTTTTCTATTAGCTTAAGAAAAAGTAGTATAAATATTTGAAAATCTTCTAATTTATTGAGGAGATAATTATTTAAATTAAATAAAAAGTAAGCTTTTACTTTTTTAATTCATACAGTTTTTATTTACATAGAGTTCTATTTTCAATAAGATAAACAAGGAAAGGAAAATATTAATTATTGATTCTATTATAGTTTAAACATATTTAAAATGAGTTAGTTTCTCACTTTTTATTTCTTTATTTTTTTATTTATTTAATTATTTTTTATATAAATTTTTAATGGTCAATCAACTAAAATAATTACAGTTATTATTTCATTCAGAATTATTATTTCTTGTTCTATCAAAAACAATTAAATCAATAAACTATTTTTTTCTTTTTCTTAGTTTTTTCTTGTTCTTGATTGGTCGTAGAGGCAAGAATTTTTTAATTTATTTATTTGAAATTTATTGAGTAATCATGAGAAGCATTCTACTTAGAGCGGTTATGAGCAGGGGGTTTCTTTTCTGTTGTTGCTTTAGTAAAATCTATTGGAGCAAATATCTAATTAGCACTGGATGAATTAATTTAAGTAATATTATTTTAAGAAATATGAGATGCATTATTAAGTTTTGATCTTAATTCTGATAGTTTTGATTATGATTAAATATATTTTTACTACATTTCTTTAAGATTTTAATGTAATTATTCACTCTCTATTTAATATTTTTTAGCTATTTCTTTCACTATACTTTCATATTCTGTAAGGAATCTCTTCTAAGTTGTTTAAACCGTAGATTTTAGTTTTTCATTTTCTTTTTTCAATTTCTATAATTAGGATAAATAATCCTTACAAATCTAAGAACAATTCTTCTTCCAATATACCATCATATCAGTTAATTAATTAAATCTCCTTTCGTACATCAAGGCTTCAACTTTTTGTTCCATGTAAGATTAAGATTTTTATTTTAATTAAAGCCAATTTATTTGTTATGTTAATTTAAATTTCTCATCATGTAGTAAAACTTTTTCATCAATGAGTAACTTAATCTTCTTCTGTAAATCTTCTTATTCTTCAACATCTTCTTCTTTTTCTTATTTATCTTAAAGTAGTAAAGGGTTATGGAATTTTTTTGTTTTGTCTGATTAAGCCTACGACGAATCTTTCTTTTTTGAAGCAGACTTAGTATTTTTAATCTATTACATTATTTTTTCATACTCTTGTTTAATTGAAAGTACATAATACTATAATTCTTATATCTCTTCTTAATGGGCTGATTATAATTCTACTTATAATTTTTAAATAGATTGTTAGGCAGCTTATTGGTTTTCTTCTAATTATTATTCAACTAATGTCTTCTCTTAAGCCAAAGTGTTGTATTAGCTTCTTGTAATATGTAAATCTGTTTCCAATTCTAAAATTCTACTTTTTATCTCACTCTCACCTCTATTCTTAATAATATCTCTATTATATTTCATATTTTCTATTTCTTTCTTTAAGAATGACACTTCATTTTTTAATTCTTCTTCTCTCAAATAAAATAGATTTTGCTATTAGCTGATCTTGTGCCTTTAGAACCTTTCTTAGTTAGCTCTGCTTTACATTTCAAAATTCTATTCATTAATAGTTTTTTAGAGTTCTTCTATCTACTCCTATAAGCCTTAATTATTTTCTTATATTGCTAATTCTAGTTTTCTTTTTAATTTTGATTCATCTTATTTCTCTTCTAATCTTTTTTCAAGATCTAATATTTTTTATTGCATTTATGTAACTTCTGATTCTTTCTTCATCAATGCTTTATGCAGCTACTCCTTTTATTAGATTATTTTTATATTGTCACTCATCAAGCTCTTATTTTTATTGGTTAGATCTTATATTTACTACTCTAAAAAATGAACATTTATTTCTCCATCTTGATATACCTTTACCCCAACTTATTATGAAAATAAATTATTCAATCTTTCTGTATTATTACTTTCTCTAATTTCATCTACATTTTCCATTAGCTGAATATTTTTTTCGTTGCTATCTAAGAAACATATTTCTTCTGATATTACTTTTATTGCAATAAAAAATGTTTAATTTATAATTAGAAAATAAAATAATTGTACATTTTTAGGGAGGAGAATATTATTGCTATAAAAATGAGCTTTTTGTTCTTTGATTTGTGCCAACATTAGATTGATTATTTATTATAGTTGAACTAGGAATATTAATATTACTATTGTCCAGCATTTATATTTAACTCTAATTTAACATAGAAGTATTTTGCTTATCAATTCCTATATGGG
Source organism: Tetrahymena borealis (assembly GCA_000260095.1). NCBI lineage: Eukaryota > Ciliophora > Oligohymenophorea > Hymenostomatida > Tetrahymenidae > Tetrahymena > Tetrahymena borealis. The sequence goes on along the minus strand of AHAN01000881.1, from coordinate 161,589 downwards.
AAATAGAAGATTTATCTTAAAAGGTAGCTCGAAATGGACTCTAACTCATAATTTATTAAAGAGATTGGTTTTATCTTTCATCATTTTAGTTTTATAACCTAGAAGAAGGGGTGATTGATTAAATTTAAGATTTCTTGTAGTAGAATGGATTATTGCTGCAAAATTCATTTAATCTGTTCGAAGGTTCAGTCTTCACATAGCTCATGCTAGATATTTCAAATTTATTGTGAACATTTTAATTTAAAGACCTCATAGTATTATTCTGCTTAGAAGAAGTTGCTTAAGTTGCAGATGTAGTTGGTACTTTTATATCATAATCCTCCATAAAGTTACTCTTTTATTTCTATCCACTATCAATAAATGAGCCTTAATTATAAGAAGCATTATGGCTTTAATTATTAGATTTGTTAAATGAATTAGATCTATCTCTTTAATTATTCAATTAGATATCTCTATTTGTATTAGAAAGTTAATTTTCTCTATGAAGGTGAAGTTTCTCTCTTGAATTATTATTAAAAGAATTTTCCCTTTAGTTAATTTTTTATGCATTTACTAATTATTATACATCTATACTTTATTATTGTGACTTCTATCTGATCGATTAATTAGAAATATAGTAATTTGGTTTGATATAGTTGTTTTAAATATTACTCTCATCCTCATGTTACTTCTTTTGATCAACTTCAAAATTATTATCAAAATTATTTATGTACTCGTTTAAGAATCTTCTTGTATCTATTTTTTATTCGCTCACATTTTCATCATATTATTCATTGCTGGGCTTATAGAGAGTATCTTTAAATTCGCTATCCATGTTATTATTTCCTGAAAAGCCATCATTTAACTGCTTTAATTTCAAATTTCTATTAAAGGTAGATGTTGCATAATTCACAGGTTCATCTGTAGCTAAATTACTTTTAAGGTAATCAATTTATTCATTCTATGATTCCCCTCCTAATAGATTGGGATCCGTATTTATTCTATCATTTTTTCCAAAAGTATTAGCAAATTCCATGTAATTATCTTCTGAAGATAACCTCCCTTATTCTACTTACAAGATTTATTGTTATTGCTTTTTCAATTTTGTGTGGATGGGAGAGTTTTCGCTTTAATCTTACTAAATTTTCCCATTTAAGCCTAAAAGGTCTCTTATTTTTTAAAGCTTTTAATGTATTTATTCTTCAGGAAAACCTATTTGGTTTGAATCTGAAGCAAGATTGCTTTTATTCTACATTTCCTTTATTTTAAATGATTGATTTGAATACGATTCTATATTCTGCTTAAACTATGGGTTATCTTAGTTAATTTTATTATCTTCATGGCTAGGATTCCTCTATTAACTCCACCTCCTCACTTCTTCTTCTGCTTAGGCTGCATTCTTTTAAAACTCTTTAAGTTCTTATTCTCTTTAGTTCTTTTTTTACAAAAGAGTTTCACTTATGTAGTCTTCTTCCATTGACTTTATTATATAGCAAAATTATTTTCAAAAAAATATCTTTAAAAAATAAAAATTTTTACCAATTATCATAGTCTATTCAAATTTTTAGGTTTATTATTAACAATCTAGTTTGAATTCAAAAAGTAATTAATTAAATCCTTTCCAATCATTAAATCAAAATATAATGAAATTAATAATCATCACAAAATAAATCAATATATTTAATCTTTTTAAAATTATTTAAAAAAACTAAGTTAAAGATTTTATTTTTAAGGATTATAATATTAATATTTTAATCCTTATTAATTGTTAAATTAAGTTATAAAATTAGGACAAAATCTCTAATTTTTAACATAGTTTGACAATCTTTATAAATAAATAATTACACTTGTATTCTCTTTTTCATTATTTTAAAGTAATATCTAAAAAATCTATTTCTTTTTTTAATTGAATAACACAAAAAATGTTAGAAAGTTGTAAGAAGAAATATTTTTAATTGATTCTATAAGGATATTTAAGAATAGAATATGTAAATATTATTTTGGAACTCAAAAATTAAGGTATATACTCTACTCATTTCTTAAGTTAAGTAATTCTCAAAGTATTATTAATTTCAAATAATATGGAAATGTTGTAAACTATAAAAGAAATATTAAGTTATAAAAGAATTATTATATATAAATCAGTGTGTAAACAAATATATTTTGTATAAATCATATCAGATCATTTTAGATAGGTGGTTGGTTGATAAGTAAGTAAGTAACCAGGTAAGCAGGTAGGAAGAGGCTTATCTAATATTTCTCTAGTTGTTTAGATATAAAATTTATTGATAAAAACAATTTTTATTATCACTTCCATTTCAGAGCAGCTACTTCTACAGATCCATTTGAATGTGAAGTGTATAGTTTTTATTCATCGCTATCATAAATTAATTAACTTACTCCTTATTAATTGCCCATATAATCTTTAATTTTTTAAGGTTATTTGTCAGAATTTTAATTTTCTTTTGCAGATTATTCTAAAGGAAGGTGCCAGAAAGCTATTCCACCTTCTTTTTTATCGCCCCATAAGCCTACAACAATAATATTTCTATCTAATATGGTTTCTAAACTTGTAATAATCATTTGTTCGCTAAACCAAAAGATGAGATTATAATTTTTACTATTCCATATTTTGACTTTCCTATCCATACTTGTTGAGATGAGAATATATTATTTTATATTCTTCCATAATGAAATTTCTTTCAATTAATAAATTCTATCATCATGAGCTTAGAAACTCTTCATTATTTTTCCTGCTTTATGATCCCATATCTTAATTAATTTATTATCCCCACTTGCCATTCTTACTCCATCATTTAAAATGGACAAACTCCAAATCGTATCCTGGTGTCCTTCTAATAGATTCTCACATTCTCCATTAAATATATTCCATATTCTTATGATTCTGTCATTTCCTCCTGTTGCAAGCTTATTAGTAGCATCAATAAATTTTACTGCCCAAGTTTTTCCTGTGTGGCCTCTTAATGTAACTAATTATTTCCACTCTGAATATTCCTATAAAAAATTTTAAAATAGAAAATTTAATTTGATTAAAAATGGTTTCAAAAATGAAAATTAAACTCAAAAATGTTTTAATGAATTCAAAATAGATTGATTACTTTCCATATGCGAATGGTTTTATCATAAGATGATGATGCTAGGAGATTATGTTTGTTTGAATAAGATAATTAATAAACTTCATCAGTATGTCCTTTGAGTTCTTATATTAAGGATTAATTATTTTTATTCCACATTTTAATTATACTATCATATGAACAGGTTGCAAATTTATTATCTCCCACACTAACCATATCTCTAATAACATTATTATGGGCTTAGACTCTGCTCAATGGAGTCAGGATAAAATTTTCATTGCTTACATTAAAATTAGGAGTTTGACTTACTAATCCTTTTAGATGCTGATTAGAAGAGGATTAATTTTATCCAATTTAGTAATTACTGTTTGTACTCTAGTTTGTATATTGTTTTAAATTATTTCTATTAGGTGACTACTCTTTAGGAGAAGTAGAAGAAGCATAGCTTCTAGATAGTAAATGAGTTTCCCTTCTTCGAGATTATTGAGTATTTAAATTTGGTTAGTATTCTGCTAAATTATTACTTTAGCTATTTTCACTTTAAAATGAGTTATTTAAGTTAGATTAATTCATTTTTGAGTTTGAATACTTTGACTGCTGTTTACTATTGCTGCTTTAAGAAGGAGGTGGAAGCCCTGAAGCAGATCGCTATTATTGGGCAAGTTAATTGTTTTACTAATACTAAAATTATCTAGATGACAACTATTATTTTGTTTGAGCACTTGTGCTAGTAGTTTAAGCTCTATTGCTAGATGATTAAGAGGGATTTTATTAATGAGTATTAGGAAAATGAGCAGAAGAAGGTTGATTGCTCTACTCATTTAAAGTAAAGGATTCGATACTCTATTTAGGTAAAGTTGAGAAATCTAAAATATTCTATAATGATTATTGTATTTAATGGTGCATTTCTTATATTTCGTTTTCTATGCTTTCCTATACATTAATCATTTAACCATAAATTTCTTCCAACTGAATGCCATATTTTTAGGGAAATAAATCAATATTAAAATTCATAGCACTATTATTATTGTTATTATCAAAACGTTCATTTGCTGTAACTTTTTATACCATTTTTTAAATCTGTTCAATATGGTGATTAGGGTTTCTTATATTGTTGCTCTCATACATCCTGATGGTCTCTTATATATCTGAAACTTTCATATCTAAAGTCTAAAATTCGTGAATTTCTTGAAGAAAAATCTAATATAAATAGTCTTTAGTCTTTTGTATTGCTTCAAATGTTTTTTAACTGAAAATCTTTAGTGATTCTATTACATCATTCTATACTTACATTACCTATTCTAGCATAACATCAATTTGGTTATTACCATTTTCATCATATTAATTTTATTCAATAATATAATTAAATTATTCCTTAAATTGAACAAGGAAAATCTATAGAGGGAGAGTTTCATGTTTCTAATGCTCAAAGTGCATACACAAGGTGCATATGACTCCTTTTTTAGGGCAGTTTTTATCTATACAAACTAAATTGAGAGGATTGCCATCATGCCCATCATTTATACAACAGAATGTATTGAAACCTTAAATATTTTATGCATTAAATTGAATGTTTTAACCACTCATATTCAGAGGATTAGGTAAATGTTAGTATTACATGCCACTATCCCTAAATTTCTAAACATTATTAAAGTTGAATGCTCCTTGAGTACCTTAAAAGCTAGAATTTACACTATTTCTAGATTGGTTAAAGCCGTTAGTATTATTAATTATCTGCTTCATTGAATAAAAGATGCTATTTTAATTTCTAGTTTAACTCCTTTAATATAAATGGTAAGAAAAAAGTATCTAATCCTCTTTACAAACTAGCTAAAATTCTTTAAATGCTAAATTATTCTATTTCTACTTTATATTTATATAAGTATTTTGGATTGGTTTTTTGTGGTTAGCTTTGGAATCAATTTTATATACTATTTAATACTATAATTAAGAATCCTTAATTAATTTCAATTTTTTTTTATGAAAAGTGATAAAAGACCAATAACGTTTGTGCATTAAAAGATTTATAAATATTGAAAATTGATAAATACTTTTTTGAAAAATCAGGTAAAAATTTGAATTAAAACTGATTTACTTACTACATATATAATTTATCTACTAGATATATTATAAAGTAGAAGTATTATCATAATAAATGATTGATAAATAATTATCTTATACCCTCTAACACTAGTTTATAGTAATTAATCTTTACAAATATTTAAAATTTAAATTAAATTATTTTATTACCTTTATTTATTTACTTTAATTATTTACAACTTTATTTCTAAATATATAAGCCAAATATTATTTATTTTCTTCTTTGGTTGGATTATAATTATTTAATAATTGAACCACTTTAAAGTTGGTAGTACCTTAGATAATATCTTACTCAAAAGTATATTTAAATCCAATTCATATATTTTATTATTACAGTTTGCTTACATATTATCCTGAATAATAGAAAATATAATACACTTTTATCAACTTATAAATTTATGTAACATTATTATTCTAAAACTCCTTTTCCTTTAACTATATTTTATCAATTAAACTAGAGTTCTTTTAAATACTAAATTCTATAGTATTTTCAATCCTTAATAAGATATTGTAATCAATGTTAGGGCTTTAAGAAGTTTTTATGATAAAAGATAAAGGGATAAATTAATAAATTTAATCTGTAGAGTATTAAAAAGAAATTAACTTATTCATTGGTCAAATAGAACTACTTACAGATTAGACTTGAGAATCTTCAAATTTTAATTAGGTAAAATTATAGTTTGTTTGAACTAAAATTAAAGGAATCTATTCTGCCAAGTAGGAGAAACTAATTAGACAATGATATAATATAACAGAAATATAATGAATTAGGCTTAACAAAATGAAAATAACATAAACAAATGTTGAAAATTTTATGACGTAATATTCTTTAAATTTACTAGTACGCATTAATTAAAATTAAATGATCATTCTATAAGTTTAATGCCAGTGTTATTATTTATTAACAATTTTAATTCATTAATTTTTTAGAATAGGGATACAGCTGACTTAACTGTTATTCATTTATTTATTTAAATGTATAAGACTATTAAATTATCTTTTTCTATTAAGATCTCACTCATTTAGTTTAAGATATTTTAAATGGAGAAGTAAATTTAGAGACATATTAATCAACAATTGGAGATTTCCTTATTAGAGAATGATAAAAAAGGATGGTGAAGCAAAAAGAAGTAAGTGATTTAACGAGAAACAAAATCGATTACTATTTGAGTGAAATAAATAAATGAAATTTATAAAATTAAATTTTTACCTGAAATAATAGTTTTCAATTTATTTAATGCAATATTGATAAAGTTAAGCAAGCCTAAGAAAACTTTGTTGAAATATGGATTGAGTTACTTTATTAAATCTAATTTGCTTATTAAGAAAGAGTAATATTAAAGTAATTCAAAGTGAAGGTACTTTAATTACCAAAGTATTTTCAAAATAAGATTTCACTTTACTAACTTAAAAGTATGATACATATTTAGGGCATTTTGATAATTGTTCTGTAAAAAAAAACCTGTAATAAATATATTAAGGTACTAAAAGATATATTTTTGGATGAAGGAATGTAAATAAAAGGGATCTAGGTTAGTTTGAAAAAGAATATTGTACTAGAAGAGTGGTGTATGCATCAGGATTAATTCCTTAAGAATATTTTAGTATGATATAAACAATACGTAGATTATTAAAAAAGAATATGTTTCTAATGAGCAGGAGTTAATGTCGCTGCTAAAAAGAGAAGTTTTTTTAATCTTATGGAGAAAGAGATAATTTATTTTATATAAAATGCAAATCTACAACGAAATAATTGAATTAATAAATTTTTTCTCCTCATCCACTATTTTATTCATTTAGAGAAGTAATAAACTGAATGAAAATGAAAGAAAAATATTTGTTATTTTTTGTATATAATACACAATCTTAAAAAAAGTTTATAAAAGAAATTGGGAGAGTGGTATATGATAAAATTTTTGGTCAAATAAAAACCTATGCATCAAAACAAGTAATCAGAATCAGAAGAATCGACATAAGCAAGAAATATACAAATAGGTATTAGGTTTGTTTCTATTTATAATTCTTGTATTTTGATTATCAATCAGCATTGTTTTTAAGTTTTATGCAAATTAATTCAATCTTTGATTAGAGACCATGTTTTTTAATATGATCATAAATGATAATTGTTTTGGAAAGTAAAAAAAGAGAAACCCTTTGCTACAATCAAGTAAAAAGGAAAGTTGTACGCACACACACACATCCAATCACATTTGTTTTGAATAAGAAATACTACTTAACTTATATACAAAATCAATCAAATAAAAAGAAAAACAAAAGTAGTAAAGGAAAAATATTAATAAAAAGAAAAAAATAAACTAATAGAAGTCAATTATTAAAAAAAGAGGCTTTCATATCGAATAATAAATATGACTGAGGACGAGAAAATAAAATCCTCTCCCAATTTGAAAGAATCTTTACTTTCAAAGACGGACACTGGAGAAGCAAAGAGATAATAATATGTACCAAAGAAGATTTTTGGTGCTGATGGTAACCTAATTGCGCTCTCTATTATGAACTTTTTCTTGAATGCGGCTGTTTCCGTCATTACTCCCTTCTATCCAACTATTGCTTCTGATAAAGGTGTTAATGCAACTCTTATTGGTTTAATTTTCGCTCTTAATCCTATTGGTAGTTTTTCAGTTTCCCTCACTATTGGTCAAATGATGGGTTTTTTGGGTAAAAAAAATTTGATGTTTTGGGGTTTAGTTATTTAAGCTATTACTATCGTCACCTTTGGTATTGTGTACTATATTGACAATAAGGGTGCTTTCATTGCAGTCTCTATGATTGCACGTTTCTTCCAAGGTGCCTCTCGTTCATGCTATGGTGCTGCAACCTTCGGTTATGTTCCCCAACTCTGGCCTGACTCGTAATTTTCCATTAAATTTTAATTTTGAGATGGATATTAGGGATTGAAGATATTTATCTTAATATGTAAAAGCATATCAAGAATACGGAATACAAAATAACAAGATAAATATCAATTAATATATCTCCAATATTGGTGGAGTCTTTATTAGCTTATTTTACTTGATAATTTTTCTTACCAATTCATCACTTTACTTACAAATTAAGTTTTTGGTATCATAAGAAACATCTTTTTGAATAAACTTTCAATTAGTCATAATCCCATGAATAATTAGTCCTTAATTTATAGATCATTAAGATATTTTTTAAACTCATATTGTTAGAGCATATAAATTTAAATAGATTAAATCTTTTAGAAAAATAAAGAAAAAATAAAAGCAGAAATATATAAAGAAAGAAAGAAGTTTTATTCTTATCTTTCTGGAAAGATACTTTTTTATTTTCAATTTAAACTAGACTAATTTGTCTATTTAAAATTCCTATTACTAATATTTTTCTCGCAATAATATTGTACTAATGATCAGATTTGTAAGATAAAGAAATTTAAAAAATAAATGAAGAAAATGGAATGAATTACTAAAGAAAAGAAGAATAGTTAACTAACAAACTAACTACCTAACTAAAAAATAATAGGAAGGGATAGTTAATTAATAAATTGATAAAAAATTAAACTAACTAACTAGCTAGCTAACAAACTAACTTATTTTATTATTACCAAGCTAATCAATTTCGATCGATATTCAGTTTATTTTGTTTTTACAAAGTATTTAACTCTATCCATCCATTCATTTCTTCAACTCTTGACAATTTAACAATGAAAAATGTATTTTTATAAAATCTAATGAAAAATAGAATTATTTTAACCAATCAATCTGCTCATTCATTAAATTCTTTTTATTAAATCACTATTAATCTTATTTAATTAAAATAGCATCCAAAAAAAGATTGGTATTATGGAAACCATGACTGCTATCGGTTTATTGCTTGGTCCTATGATCGGTTAAGCTTTGAATAATATGGCTGGTTCAAATGCTGCTTTAGCTTACTAGTTACCTTTCTATGTTTTGAGTGGTGTTTTCGTTCTTTGTATTTACACTGTAAAATGGTTACCCCCTGATATTAGAAATAAGGTAGAAATTGACAAAGTCAAAGCTATTGATTGTATGAAGAATGGTTCCGTTTTCTGGACTTTCTCACTTATGACTGGAAGTGCTGTTGCAAACACTTACATTAACCCCTAATATACCCAACACATGTCTGCTCTTGGATTATCAGAAAGTAAGGCAGGTTATGTCATATCAGTAGGTGCTTTCTTCTATATGATTTTCCTTCATTTGATGCCCGCTATTTCAAAAAAGCTTGATAAGAAATTTATTATCACACTTGGTACTTTTATCTCAATTATTGCTATTCTCGTTTAGGCTCCTGAATCTTACTTGGGCTTACCTCTTGGTGGTGATCACTGGTATTTGGTCACTATTGGCTAGTCTATTAATGGTATTGCTTCAGCAATGGTTATCCTTCCTATGATTCCTGAATTAATTGAGCTTATTGTTGTTAATGAAATGAAACTCCGTAAAGTTGCTCAACCTGATCTCAAGATGATTCGTGCTTGTAGTGATATGGGTTCTAGTATTTTCGTAGGTGGTTATGCACTTGGTACATTTATTGGACCTTTCGGAGCTGGTATTCTTTATGATGCTTTTGGAGGAAGTGAAGAAGGTCATGATGCTGAAGGTTTCTAAAAAGAATCTCGTATTTTCGCTGCCTTCATTACTGTAATTATGATTTGCTACGTTACTTTAGGTAAGGGTTATCTTGGCCTTATTGCTACTGCCAAGAAGCTTAAGATCTGCTAGAAGAGAAAAACTCAACATAGCGAATCTGTTATGATAAAGAGACATGTCAGTACCATCAACGAAAGAAACAACCAAAGTACTTTCAATAATACTACTGCAAACAATAATGGTATCCAAAATAATACTACAAACAATAACACTACTTCCCTTCAAAGCTAAGTTTGCAACAATAGATAATTCAACAAAGAAGATGAAATTAAGGAATTCAATGAAGATAAATACAAATAGAGTGAACCTTCTGATGAATTATTGTCAGATCATTCACCCATTGATGTACTTTCTGCTGGTAGTGGATCTCAAGATGTTGAAAATCCTAATGCTTCATCTAACGAACGCACTGAAACTACTGGAAATAACAATGAAAAGAACACTTACTACTTCGAGTGATCACACAAGATCTCTCCTATCTTCCTTCATTTTTATAATTAAAATATTATTTGGTTGATCAATATCAAGGAATAATTCTGTAAAAAATGTAGTTAGTATTTTAAGGATAGTTGAATACATTTTAGTGGTATTATTAATTTGATAAGAAATGGAATGAATAAAAACAAACAAACAAACAAATCTGATATTGATAATTTGCTTTAAAATAGACAGACTTAAATGAAAGGAAATACTTGCTTGATTGAGTTCATATATAAAATAAAAAGATTAACTTTTTTATAAACTCTCCACTTACTTTTCAAAAGTATTGATCGATTGATCGATCGATATTTGTCAATAGAAAGAATACTATTGATAACTGAACTGGATTAATGGAACGATTGAAAGTAATAAAATATTAAACTATAACATATTATAAATAAGTAATAAAGTAGTGCATTAATTTTTTGTATTTCTGCAACTTCAACAATTTTATGGAGAATTCAACTAGCTTCTTTTTATATAATCTCTTAAATCTTCTCCTTTATATATCTATAATCTACATACATATCCTTACTTAATATTATTTTTATCAAATCACTCCTCAAATCATTTCATCTCAAAACTGCTCAAATTAGCCCTTTATTTCCACTTTTTATTTGACAATTTCTGTTCTAAAAATTAAATTTTTAACTTTCTTAAATTTAGAATGTCCTTACTTACACTTTTCGCTCTAGATATATCCACTATAATTGAATATTAATAATATCCTTAGATATAAACTACTTAAATAATCACATTTTTATTATTCAAACCATAGCTTGCTATCCATTTCTAACATGGTATAAGGTTTTTACTCTTTAAAAATAATTGCTTTAACCACTTCTCAATAAATTAGTTTACAAATGTAATGTAGGCTTTGAGATTACAATATCATAATTGTAATTCAAGTAGTAATTTATTTCATATGCATAAGTTCATATAATTAATAAAATGTAGATACTCATAGATTGAGAAAAGTTAAGCACTATATGTAATAAAAGGGTTTGATCGAGAGAATCACAAAGCAGATTCCTATTTTTGTATATTTCGATTAAACATAATTTTAGTAGCAAGAAAATAAATTAAAGGATCAAATAAAATATATTTTTAAAATTATAATTATTTTTTCGATATTTAGAAATATTGAGATGAGAGAAGATATAAGAAAAAATACAATAAAGAAAAATAACAAAAATTTGTGAAGAGGAAGAAGAGAGAAAAGAATAAATTAAGAAAAAATAAATGATGTTATATATGCATTTATGAAAGAAATACCAGGAAAAATAAAAATATTAATAAGTTATTATTTTGAATTATTTATCAATTCTTTTATTATTCTTGTTCACAATAAATTATAAATTGGCCTATAACTTTTCAGATTTACCTGTAATCATTCTTTTCAGAATCTCCCAATTATTAATTGTAAATCCACAATTCGCTTTTAGAGAGAATAATCAGATGTACATTTAATAAAAGAATTACCATCATTACAAACTCGTCAATTATTACTTAAGCTATTTACTGTCCTCAATTAAGTTCTTGATATCTTCTTTTAGAGTTTTCATGTAAGCAATCAAATCTTTATCGTTATCTAGTTTAACTAGCTTGAGATCGTTGTATTCTTAAATCTTTTCTTGTAGCTCTTAATTATTATTTGAGATCTTTTATTTCATCTCCTAAATCTTATAATATGTGTTCTAATGTAACTATTAATTCCTATTAGTTTACTCTAAATTATTTACTCCCTATTTTGTATTTGATTACTGTAAATTATTTTCCATTCCACTGAAGCTTGTTTAGAACATTTGTCTTGCACCTTGATTACTAGCACCAGTATTCCTATTATTTATAGAAAATGAACTATCTCCTTTTCTAGCACTGTCACTTCGGTTATTTTTATTACTAGGATAATCATTTCTTTCTGTAATATTTATCAAGCTTCTTTCAGTATTATTTTAGAAACTCTCTTAATTAAAGATATTATTTCTCATTCCAATCTCTTCTGAATATCCCTCGCAACTGTGGTCATTTTAAGTTTATTCATTAATGATATTATATTAATTGAGTTAATTATTATTATCTTTTCCTTAATTCTACATAGAAAAGTTTAATTCATTTACTCTTCTAGGCTTCATATTAGAAGAAGAGGATTGATTTTGAAATATATTTTCATAATCCCTTTATTCATTTTCCATAAATTATGCAGATTTATTTTTTTATCTGTGACTGAATTAGTTCTATTCAGTAAAATTATTATTCAAATCGTATTAATTAATATCTAAAGCATATTTTTAAGAATCTGATCTCATAGCATTTTGTTGCAGTTGAATATAATTCATATCCATACTTCTTTAACTTATATGAGTGCTATATTCGTTATTCCCAAAAATCTACTTCCTGTCTGATTAAAGAGGTGGTTTAGAGTGTTAATTTGAGTTTTATGTATTGTAACGATTTGTTGTTGATATAAAACTTGTTGAAGTAGAAGAAGAATTATCCAAGCGAACAGGAACTAATTTTTATCTCTATTATTATTCAGAAAACCAATTTAGTAGCTCATGTTCTTTTTAGAGAGTTTTTTTATAAGATTAACTTTTCTTCCATTCTTATATTGCTAATTTCATCGTTGATAGTCTTTTGATTAGCAATACTTTTTAGAGTTAGAATTTTTATTATTATCTAATTTAAAATGTTGATCTCCATGTTGAAAAAATATTTTTAATAGATTTATTTCTTTTTTCTATTGCAAATTAATTAAAAGTATTAAGGATTTGAATTGATTTGTTCCATCCATAAAGAGCTTTTTATTTTACTTTCATATCTTTTTAATGTTTAAATTGCTATAAATTTGCTTCTATTGCCTTTTATCTTTTACTATTTTCTTTACATTCCTACAAAAGCTTAAAATATTTTTGGATCACGTATTTATAGTTAATGTATACAATCTTTAAATAAAATAGCTTCTCGAGTTTTCTGTGCTAGAATATTTATAAAAATAAAAGTAAATATAATAATAATACCAAACATTTCAATTAAAGATAAATTTAGAAAAAATAGGTGAGAAATGATAAAATAAACAAAAATAATTGCTGCTTTAAAATATTTTACAAAATTTTTATATTAATTAAAACCTAATATCTAACTTTAATAAATTGAATTGCTTACTCTATATTTTTGCTTCCAAATTCTTATTGACTACTTTCTCAGAATTAAGTTTTAAAGGATGTGAACCTATATTATTAGTTCCCTAAACTTGTTATTATGAAATAATTTGCTTATTTAATAGGCTAATTATCATTAATTACCTTTCTTGAACAATTCTGTCTTTCACTGTTCTCCAACCATCAAATAATTCCTTAAGACCTAAACTTTTGGTGTTATATTCTTCCATTTCTACCAGTTAGCGTTTAACTTAATTAACTAAAATACGTAATAATTTGAATCAATTTTTTTATTTTTTAATTTGCAAAATTAGAAGCCTGAAAGATATTTTTAAATTTTAATAAACTCACTTTTTTCAAATAATTTAAAAAGGATGATTTTTTTAGCTTTAATTACTCTTTTCTAATCCACTTCATAAAAAATAAATAAATGTTTGTGTACCTTAACTTCTATCTATTTACTAGAGGGAATTTATTATGAATTTATATCCACCTTTTCTCTACATACGTACGTTTGTATTTGTTAAAAAAAAAGTTGAGAATTTTGTTCACAAAAAAGTTTAAAGGATGACTAAAATTGAAGAAACAAATAATTTAATTTTATCAGTAAATGATAGTAATTTAGTTAAAGTTAGAAATAGATAAGATTAAAGATATGTATTACTTCAGCATGAAATGATGGATAAGTAGGAAATAATATAATTTTTAATACAATAATAAAGTTTTGACACACAATCATTAACTTTCTAGGTTTTTATATAACTATTAAATCTCTTTTTTTTAATTATTTATCTTCTCTATTACAAAAAGAAATTTTTAAGTTTTATTGTTTATCTGATCAGCTAAAATCTTTCACAATTTATCATTAGGAATGTGCTTATTACCTTAGCTTGTTCCTTTAAGAATATTTCTGTTTTAATTTACTTTGCCATACTTAGGGTTATGTTCAACAACTCCCTTTGCTTGATCATCTTCTATATATTACTACCTAATTACTGCTTTACCATATCCATTGCTTTTACTCTCCTTACTTACCTATTAAATTTCAGAAACAAAAGGTTATAAGTCCTTTTCAGTGACAGGGAAACCATCAAGTATAGTCAAATTAGGGAAATTTTTAACTATTGCCTATCTATAGTTATGATACTCTTCCTCTTATAAGAAGAAAGGAGGGCAAACTGGGTTTTTCAATAAATTTAAGGTGTTTAATTTAGGGAATTTCTATTTGCAAAGGAAAATGAACTCTTCTAAATCTTGAATTTGATTCTAAATTTTAGATGAAATATGTAAGCATTATTAAAAACATTAAAAAAATATTATTTTTACTTTTATTAAACTAAGATGTTCAAGTTGAGAAAGGATAGGAAATTCTTAGAGACTCACAACTGGATTTTCATCCATAATAAGTGTTACCAAATTGGTAAATCTCTCTAAAGATCTACCAGTCTTTAAGAGATTATTTGAAATATCTAAATGCTTGATGACTTTGGGATCTGTAACAAATTCTTCACTAAGAGATTTTAATTTTTTTGAGCTCCAAGAAATAGTATGTCCTTATTACATTGCGATTGATTGAATATATTGATAATGATAGTGATTTTATTGAATGAATGCTTCTTTTTTTGCTATTTGTATTCAGTTATGTGCTTAATGTCTCAGAGTATATTGATATACTTGCACTTTTATTCCTTCTTATTTCTTTTGATTGTATTAAATTACACTTTTTTTTGAGAAAATTGATTATTATTTAGAAATGTTAATTAAATAGTCTTAAAGAAAATTTCTTTTTCACAAGAAATGTACAGCCATTGCTTGAAAACCTATCTTAAAATAAAGTATTATCTAAACTTGTAATTTCAATAAAATACGTAATTATTCAGATATCGTCCTGGTATAACATAGATCTAAATTTTTTATTAAAATACCAATTATTGAGTTACTTTTTTATTCTTTTACTGAATATTGGCTTTCCTTCTCTATCATATATTTTTCAAAATTTGTAATTCTTGATAACCCAATTTGTAAAAAATTTCCCCACTTGCCTTTTACATATTTTTTTTCTCTCTCTCTCTATAAATGTAATTTATTACTTTTATTATTCATCACATTCATACATAGAACAAAATATTAATTTGTCTCATTATTACATTGATTATTAATTTTACTGCTTTATTTTATTCAATTCATGAATTTAGAATTTACTCTCATCATCTCCCACTTATATCTTCAATTGTTCTACAAATTTTTAATTACTCTTTAATTTATTTTTGTGACGTAAGATATATTGTATATGCTCATCAAGTATTTGCTTCCACAAATATATCAATATATTGGTTTTACTTAATTCAACTTGTTTATATTTATCTATTCTTAAATTACATCATTAGTACATCTACTAATTATTAAAATTTCATACATCTAATAGAATAATTTTAAGTATCTTTCACTAAAACTTAGTGAATATTAATGCTCTTTCTAATAAAAAAAATTAGAAATGAATTTATTTTTGAATGGAGCTTTTCATAATTAAGTAAATATTTTTATTATTTTAATCATGGATTAAAAAATAATTCTTTTATCTAAATAATCTAGATATTTTTCATTCAATAGTGCTATTTCCTACAGAATTATAAAATTATAGACTAAATTTTTATAATAAATTTTTTTTTTTAAAATTTGTGTTAAAGGTAGAGATTTTTAATTTACAATAGAATGATTGATCATTTTTTTCCTAAATAATTTAAGGAAATAAGAAAGATGGATAAGAAATTCTTTATTGCTTTATTTATCATTAATCTATTAAGGAATTATAATTAAGAAAGAAAATAAAATTTATGGTTAGTTTTACAATAGAATGAATAAATTAAAAAATATAGAAAATATTAGAAATTCAATTTTAACTCAATCCATCCATCGATAATATCTTTAGTATAGATTTTTTTGATGATTGAGTTAAAGATTAAATAGAAATTGAAGTATAAACTGATATATTTAATATTATGGTTGGTAAATAATTATTCCGATTATTTGATATACCTAAAGCATAAATTAATTAATCCAAAAAAATTGTTTTTATTGAAAATATCCAAAGCTTTAAACTTCAATTAATTAATCCTCAAAAAATTAAAATAAAAATAAAAAACTATGAATAAAAAGATTATTATTTTTGCTATTTTATTTGCCATTTTTGTGAAGGGATATGTTAAGGTTCCTCCAATGACTACGTTTTAATATCAACTTCAAGGCACTATAGATTTTAACATAAATGCAAAAGTGTTTTTTATAGACCTATTTGATGCTATAGATAAAGGTAATATTACCAAACTAAAATCACAAGGAAAAATTGTTTTCTGCTATTTCTCTGCTGGTTCATATGAAGATTTCCGTCCAGATGCAAAAGATTTTCCTAAATCTATTATTGCAGGATCCTATTCAGGTTATCCTAATGAATGGTGGTTGGATATAAGGAATTTCGAAGCATCTGGATTAGCAGCAGTCATGAGGAAGAGAATAGATTTAGCTGCTACAAATGGATGTGATGGAGTTGATCCAGACAATATAAACGTATATCAAAATGAATCTGATTCAAAGATTACAATAACTGCTGATCAACAAATCCTTTTCAACAAATTTATAGCTGACTACTCTCATTCTAAAAATTTAGCTGTTTCTTTGAAAAATGATGGAAGCTAAGTTGCTTAGCTAGTTGATTATTTCGATGTGGCAGTAAATGAATCTTGCTACGAATATAATGAATGTGATTATCTAGATCAATTTATAAAACAAAATAAAGCTGCTTTTGGAATTTCTTATAAAGATTAATTTCCAGATAAAACGAAAGATTGGTAAGGAATATGCAAAGTTTAAATGGCCAAATCTTATACTTGGATATTAAAAAACAAAGATTTGTTATCTCCTATTGCCTCGTGTGGAAATGAATTTGCCGATACTATAGATGTTAATTACTCAATTATAACCACACCTTTAATTGTATTTTTATTAGTCATTCAATTTATATTTTGATAATATTTGTCACTATTTGTTTTATACAAATTTATAAACAAGTCTTTCATCTTATTACATCTTTAGCAATTGAATTTTAACTTAATCAAAATTTATTTTATTCAAAATTTTTCCAATTTATGCAGTTCATTTATTTAATTAAAACTAATCTTATCAACTATCAACCTATTATTAAATTTAATTTTAACAAAATCAATTAAAATAACAAAATTAAACAATGTTAATAAAATTTTTCACAGAATTTTAGTGATTAGATCTACTTTTATAATAAAATCTAATTGGGTGAGTATTTTCATTAAGTTATGTTCTTAAAACATTATTTTCAATAATTATTGTTATTATTATTATTATTTATTTAATTAATTAAATTTACTGTAAAAGTTTAATAACATACACCAACTTAATTATCATAAGGTTAACAAATAGGATGTTTCTTTAAAAATAAAATCCTCCTCTCATATACTTCACGAATAGCCTCAACCTTTGAGAAAGGCTTTAAGGTATCTTTTATGATAAACACTTTTATATACATATTAAACTAAATCTTTATCTTTAATTTGTTTTTAAATTTAGTTTATTATCAATAAATAAATAATTGATTTAATAAGTGGATCAATTTAAAATATTTTACAATTTCTATCAGTTAATAGTATTTCAAAAAGAAATTATCATAAATGAACTAAAATTAAATTTAAAAATGATTAAAATTTACAAAACTATTTCTAAAATAAATTTAATTGCAGGCTTAAGATGATTGTATTATTATTACCTCTACAAATAAAATGAATTTACAAACAAGTATTGAAATCTTATTTTAAGTTGTTAAACTATATAATTCATTGGCAATTAAATTTTTTAGCAAAGATAGATATTTTATTTTTAAAATACACCTTAAACATGACAAAATTTATAATATAAAATAATAATTTCATTTGAGTTCCAAGAAAATTTACTGATTCATTTGTTAAATATACTATAAGAAGATTATTAATTTTGAATGAATTTTAAACCAAATATCTTTTCTTTAAAAAACTTACAAAACAATTTTTATAGATAGTGCAATCTATTGATAACTCACCAAAAATTTTAATATAGAATCATTTCTAGTCTGAAAGATATCAAATAAAGAGTAGTTTAGAATAAAAAAATAAATGAGAATACTTATTGTAAATGGATACTCAAAGAATAAATCAGGGATTAAGAAGTTTGCTGATTTTCATTACTTAATTATGAAGGTACATCAAATATTTAAGATCAGAAATTATGAATTATTGAATAGACCATATGATGAGATTATTAGAACTCTAAAATAAGAAATGCAATAGAAAAATATAATTTCTTTAAATTTAAATATTAAAGATAATGACGGAGCAAAAGGAATTAGTTGACACTGAAACAGAATTTTTCATTCGTGATAAAAATAATTTAGATGATTACCTTTACGAAATTGAAAGTTCTCACTTAAAAAAAGAGGCAGCTAATAATTTCGATTAATTAGATATGGTTTTTGTAATTGGTGATACAAATGTTAGACCTTGGTCTCCTTCTATGAGAAAAGTAAAATAGTGAAAATAATTGATTGATTAGCTAAAAGATATATTATAAAATTAATCAACAGATTTTAACGCTTATGAGGATGTGCATAAGAGTCAAAAAATATCTTTTTGCTTCATCTTGGGCTATGTAGGCTTTAGTTTTTTTATGTGCTTCCAACATGGAAAAGGTGAATTGTTTTATCCTAAAAATAATTAAAATTAGAAAAAATAGATTAGAATTACAATTAAATCTTATTCTACTTTATTAAACTTATAGAATATTAACATTATAAATGGCAATGGAGATGGAGGAAAACTAAGCGATATTTAAACTACTAGTTCTGTAAGAATAATTTACATTTATTAGCTTGAATAGCATGAAAAATAATAATTGAAGTTGTTATATTATTCTTATACTAACATTATAAAAATCTAGATGTAAATGAAATTATATTTATTTTAATTAATAGAATTTAAAAAGCATCAAGCCATCTGATTACTTTTTGGATAATACTACTGGAGATTTATATGGATTCAACTATGAAACTAATGAGTGGATTCCTAAAGGTAACTGTGGTTTACATTCAAGAAGATCTGCTTAAGAATTTTAATCTCTGGGTAAATTCATTTTGAAGGTAACATCTTTAAATGATAAACATCTAAAATAATTTTTATAAAATTAATTTGTAAAATTAATAGGCACCCGTTTATAAACCAAATACTGAACACAAAGAAAAGTATAAGCTCTATAAATCAAGGAAATACGAAGAGAAGTGCAGTAAGATTGATTTATTTTGTATTTATCAGATACCAAACAAATACATTATGATAAATAGGGATTAAAAAAATGCATTTGCACCATTGGGCATTTTAAGGATTAGATGACGAATTTATTATACCTTTGAAAAATAGTTGGGATTTACACACTTTTACATTCGTGAACCCTCAAAAACATTTTAATGTTTTAGCAGATTCTGAAAGAGGACCTATAGTAACAATAAGTTAAAAATTTAAAATTCATTGTTAAAATCACTTTTTACAATAACTAGGTGATTGAAATGGAAAATATTTTATCTGTTTTATTTGCTACGAACACAAAATATCCAAACACAATTTAATGCCTAAGAAACTATATTTGGCTAACATTAAAGAAAATTAAATCCCATTAAGGATAAAGTGCTCCTAGTATTTCATCTTTCCAATTTATATAAAAAGAATCAACAATTGAAGAAACTCTAAGAAAGTAAAAAGAGAAAAGTAAAAGAATGGCATTAGTTCTACTAAATAAAAGAGCATCTTAAATGGGATTTCATTAAGTAGAAGCTTGTAGATAGTTTTTCATTTTTGAATTAGATTATTTACATTTTAACATTCAATTTCTAATTTTCTTTTTATAATTAATATTTAGAAGATAACTAAACATATACAAAGAGTGATGTATTTTTACATGTCGGATTTTCTGCAAAAAAATCTCATGTACCCTAATTCGTTTATAATAATATGGTCAACGACAAAAAGGTAATAAACACATATTAAATTTATTATTTTCTAGTTCTAAAATTTTGGTGTGAAGAGGATCATAAATTAACATGAGTTACTAAAGCTATCTTACTACTATTAATTTAGGAGAATCCTCAACATATAAATAAAAAATCTTATCCTAAGAATTGAATTTCTTTATCTTACTTCAAAATTAAATGTTTGTTAATTTTTCTTCCAAAGTTATAATTTACATTACCTAATATTGGTTTAAGTTAAAGAATTAGAGGATAGATTAAAAATTATTAAAATATTTCTTTTTAAATTAGGCTATCCTTACATCTTTATTATAACATTTCATATTGAATTCTAAAACAATAAACACCAATTATCTTTTTCTTATTTTGAAGTAGAATTTTATTGAATTCTTTAAATTTAAAAATAATGATTACCTCTAATAGTACTTTACTAAAGAACAATTTAAATAGGCTTTTTTTACTTTATTAGAATTTATTTTTAAATTATTGGAATATAAGTAATCGAATATAATCATATTTTTTAGTTTTTTACGTTTATTTAAACTTTATTTTACTTAACTAACTAAAATCAGCTTAAAATTAAAGAAGGAAAGATTAAATTATCATAAAACGATCCTGCAAATAATAAGTTTTTCGACAATGAAGATTTCGATATAATAGATGAAAATTAGAGTACAATATTAAAACATACATAAACAATGACAGATTTTAATTTAAAAACTAACGAGACTGTGTCTGATACTAACACAAAGACATTAAACAGAGGAAGAAAATCAATGCAGTTTAAAATTAGTATTAAGAAATAAGAGTAGCTATTTACACAAGGAGGAATAAGAAAATCACTTCACCCAACAATTTCTAATGATTTGCTTGATTATAACAAGCTTTGGGTAATTTTATTAAGTATTTTATATGCCACTCTCTTCAATTTTCTTTGTCTTTAAAGATTTTAATTTAGTTAGAGATTAGTAAGTAATTATTGTAACCAATACATGCACTTTATAAAATAAATCAAATTTCTGTTACCTAAAAGATAAATATTTGAAAGCTAGAATGGATTTAAGATTTTGTGTGAAAGATATGTCACCAGTTATTGTAATCTCATTCGCTTTATAAATTAGTTTGAATAATATAAAGTTTAAAATTGTTTCTTACATAAAAATCAACCGTTAAATTTTAGATCCAATTTCAAATAAATGAAACAGCTTGGAAAATAAGTATATTTAAGAAAACTCCTATCATTACGGACGTCAATCAAAGACTTTTGATCAAATTATTTTTTCATTGATATTCTTCTCTTTGAAAAACTACTTATGGATTTAAATACTTGTTTAAAAATACTTCGATAACATAAAACTTTATCAGTTATTATAAAGGATTATATCTTAATATTATCATTTATAAACAATTAAGCATTACCTCTATACTATTGATTATAATATATTTTTATTTATATTAAATTTTACTAATTAGGTTCCAGGAAATCTATCAAACCCAGATAACACATTAAAAAGAGGAATTTTTGTACCAAATTAGACATCTAATTCCTTTTTGTCTACCAAGAAATCTAGTTAGTCCAGACTCTTCACCTAAGATTCATCAACTACTTTAGTAAAAAGTAGAACACAAAGAGGCAAAGATTTTGGAGAATTTGTAATTTTTAATTTTCTTAAGTTGCTTTGAGAGAGAAAGAATGGTTAAAAAAAATCCTATTTATTTTTAAATAAAAAAATATTTAACTTTATACTAAAAGACCTAAAAAATAAAAATCATCCCCAAAAGCAAAATTAAAGTAGTTTAATATTACTAAAGAAAACTATTCTTTGTTATCCTAAAATTCTTTTTTACTTAGCCTTTTATTAAGAGTATTAGATATTTTATTAAAGAAAAATATCAGGATAATAAAAGTTAATTTAAATAGGTTCTTGGTTCTAGCTCTCTCTTTTGATCTTACTAAAAATATCAGTTATTTTAAGATATTTGAGTGAGACACAAATTCAAATTAGAATAATAAATTGTTTTTCTCGATTTATCTTAACAATTTTCATTTGATTTAATTTTACTTTTTTGGGTAAAACTAGAAATCTTTATTTGTTGACTCTCCATATATTTCTTAAGACGAAGTTTATAAAAGAGATATAAAGGTAATTAAAGATTAAAATTAAATAGATCTTCTATTCCTTCTTATTTTAATATGATTAGTCTCATTATTTATTTAAATTAATAAATAACATCTAATATTAGGAAAGAAATAGTAAAATTCTTGGTGAGAAAGATTTTAGAGTAGGAGCAGCGAACTATGATCACTATTCTATATATAGAGGGCAATCAGATTTTAATTAAGGTTGTCCTCCTTCTAGCTATTTTAAACATTAGTTTAGAGATCAAATTAAGGATAAATGGATTGCCGAATAAAATTTTAAACTAATTTGATTTTTAAATTTGTGGTATTTATTGATATATGTCGATTAATTATTGATCAGTATTTCTATAAAATGCGCAAATTTTGAAAAAGGAAAATATTCTTATCAATGATTTGATTTTGTTTAAATCAATAATTTATTTAGTTAACACAGGATATTAATTGGGAAAAACTAAATAATCAAATAGCATTAAAAATAAATGGTAAACATAGATAAAGATAAAGTATTCAAATTCTAAATCATTATTGGTCTATTTTATTTATATTTTCTGATCCTTCATTCACTAGTATTCATTTAAAATAAGGAATGAGGCATCCTAAACAAAAATTAAGTGTTTAGCCTACCTATATTGTTTTTCTTCTGAAACTATATTTTTAATTCAGTCCAATCAAAACATATCCTACTTATTCCTTCAGTAATGCATATGAAGTATTATAGAATACAATAAGGTTGCTATAAAATAGCTTAATTATTAATTTGCAAAAATTTCATTTGATTACACTATAATAAATAAAGTGATCAATGAATTCCAAAGTATTTAATTTAGAATTAGAATTTAAATTACACTTAGATAAAAAAGGTTGAATAACAATAACATATTCTATAAATTAATTTTTGGTGATTTACAATCAATTTAATTTATAAAAGTTCAAACCTTAAATGATATGATTAATTAATTCGCTAACAAATTTATGAAGTCGACAACTTTGTTTCAGCCAGTGAATAGCATGAATCATCTAATAATTAAATAAAATAATATACTTTGAACAATATTTACTCAACTCTTTTCTTTGTCTTTTTTTTCATAAAATAAAAAAATAACTTTTAATTCAATTTTTGCTTAAAATAGTTGCTTGCTGGCTATTATTTTCTTAAATAATTGCGATTTGATTTACTTGCGCAATATTATTTTACAAGTTCTTTAAAAAAATTAAAACAAAAAGAAAAAGATTGGTAGATGTTAGCTAGCACGCACGATACATTTATTAAATGCATAGATTTTTTGTCGAAATTTATATGTTTTTTATTTATTTTATTATTTCTCTAGCTTGGTAAATAGATAGATTTATAAGTAATTCACTGATAGGATAGGATTGCATCAGCAGCATATGTGAATAAGATTTGTTATATTGGTAGGGGGAAATGATAAGTAATGAGATTTAGAAAAGGTCTTGAAAAATTAATATAGATCTATTAATAAAAAATAAAGAAAACAAAAGCCAAAGAATAATAATAATTAATAAGTAAATAGAAGAAAAAAAAATAAACAAAAAGAGATAAAAGAAGCACTTTTTTTGGTTTCACTGTAAAGTTAGTTCTTACAAAGAGATAGAGAGAGAGAGTGTGCTTATTAAATAAAAAGCGAACAGAATGAATTTCTTAAGAGAAATCGTTTCAGGTCCAAAAAATCGCATGAAGGAAGGTGGTTATAATTTGGATCTGACATATGTTTGCCCAAGGGTCATAGCCATGAGTTACCCAGCATCAGGGGTGGAGAGTGTGTATAGAAATCCTATCGATAAAGTATACCATATAAATAACATTAAAATAAACTTAAAGCAAAAAAGATTTCTTAGTAAAGTTACTAAGCAAATGCGAATAATATGATAATAATTATTCCAAAAAGAATAACTAATAATAATGAAGCATTACTTATAATAATTTATTTATTACTACAGGTTACGAAATTTATCAAGTCTAAGCATTAGAACAACTTTTTAGTTTTCAACTTAAGTGGTAGAATGTACAATTACTCTAAATTTGAAGACTAGGTACTTTGAATAATTTGTGATTTTTGGTATCAGAAATTCTTTTTGAGTTAATAAATAAAGTCTATCACCAACAAACAAGCTTATAAGTAAAAAAGCAAAGAAAGAACCACACTTATTCACTCACTATTAAAATTTAATTGGATGATTCCATATCCAACCATTTTTTACTAGCTTAACAATTTATTTTTTAAAATAGGTTTTAGATTTTTAATGGGAAGACCATCACTCACCACCTATCCACACTCTCTTCTAAATATGTCAGAAGATGTAGTTTTTTTTAAAAGGTACTTAATCATTACTTAAATTAAACTTCTTTTTTTTTGTTCAACACTCTCTCTAGCAAATTTAGGCATTAAAAGATAAATTTTACTAGGCAAATACTTTCCATTCTTTCAATAATTTATGTAAATTAATAGCAAAAAAGGAGAATGTTTGCATCATTCATTGCTTAGCAGGAAAGGGTAGGACAGGAACAATTATATGCTGCTTTCTCGTGTATA
This sequence comes from Tetrahymena borealis, assembly GCA_000260095.1. Taxonomy (NCBI): domain Eukaryota; phylum Ciliophora; class Oligohymenophorea; order Hymenostomatida; family Tetrahymenidae; genus Tetrahymena; species Tetrahymena borealis. Next base: position 136,349 of record AHAN01000881.1, on the reverse strand, counting down.
GCGGAATGATTGAAACAACTGAAGAAGCATTAAATTATTATTCTAAAAAAAGGTAAAAAATCGTATTTAGTAAAAAAATAAATTCAAATAATGCGCCCATCATAAAAATTAAATAATGAACTTAGAATTCCTATCCAAGAAAGATTAAAAATCGAGCCATATTATTCAGCTATTTTACAATTATATACATAAAAAATATATTTTATTTTTAAATATTATAGATTTATTCTAGAAGGATTTGGTGTTAACCAGCCTTGCTAAATAAGATACTTATAATATTTTCATGAAATTCTGAAATCTAGAGAAAATAATCCTATATATCCTAAATTGGTGTACATTAAAAAGGTAGTCTTTCATGGAAGACCCAATTTTAATACATAGAAGGGTTGTAGACCTTACTTTGACATAATATACGTGAGAACTAAGCAGCTTATTTTTACAACAAAAAAGACTTACTCAGAGGCTCCTAAGTTTCTTGAAGGGGACAGTTTTGAATTTGATTTTTCATAATAAGTAGGATTATGTGGTGATCTTCTGATTAGAATAAAGCATAATGGATATTACAAGAATCAAAAAATAGCTAGAATATCTTTAAACACAAGTTTTATACCTGATGATAATAGCAAGTAAGCTTAAATATATTTAAAGCTGAATAAAATTTGAATTAAATATTACAAAAAAATGATGAAGCAGAGTTTATAGCAAAAGAATTATACTAAAATTCAATGAGAATTAATTTACAATTTCAGTTTAAGAAGTTTATATTTAATACAAGAATATCAATCACCAAAGAACCGTTGAATGTAGACTAATATCTGATTTAATAATATAATTATTTTGATAATCAAACTTAGAATGTGGTTAAAAGACCCATCAATATTTATTTTTCTTTGGATGTTCATTACGGACAGATATGATTCTTAAGTAGATAGAATAATAAGATATATTTGAATTTATAAATGTAAAAATACAAAGCTACTTAAAAGTTACAAGTTGGGATACGTTCACTTTCATAATAGCAAAAAATATAAATTAGAATCAAAAATTAATAGTTGCTTTAATAAATTATGTGAAATTGCATTAACTTAAACTCAAAAATGTCTTAAAAAAGTGATTGCAATTTTTATTATTAAAATTCGTTGAATAAAGTGAATTTGTGGTGAAAAAGTAACCAGCTTAATTAATAAAGCACTGAAAAATTTAATTAAACTTAAATAAATTTCTGAATTAAAGTAGTTTTGTTTGCCATTCAAATTTTATTAGAAGAAATAATAATAGAGGAAATATAAATTATCTAAAACAATCAATTGTTACTACTATTTTATATAACATACTTTAAATTTATTTAATAGAATTTTAAGATTTACCCTTGAAGAGTTATCTCCAAGCAGTTTAATAAAAGATTCAAGATTCCCTAAAAATTTTGTAATTGAAGTAATGAAGAGAATTAATTTAATAGCTTATAAATTATTAAGGAATTTCTATTACGAATTAAAAAAATTAGATACATTTTGGATAATTGTGCAATTGTACAAGATTGACTCCTTTTAAAGATAAATGCAAAGTTTGTGCTCCATAAATACTAAAAGAAAAAGAATATTGGGAAATAATGTAAAGGATATTGAAAAACTATTATCCACTTGATAAATAGGAATAACGCAATATGTTATTTGGAAATCCTAATATTGATGATATTTAGGCCGTTCTTTAAAATAAATCGGCAGATAAATCATGTATATTTATTATCTTTCATTATGTTCTTATATATAAACTTTCATCTTATAAATAAATAGATCATAGCAACACTTTCAAATTTGACTGTTAATAGGATAAATTTGTGTAGGAAGTAGAGAATACTTATTAATAGAAAGAAGGACAGCAAGGTCCTGACATTGAGGAAGTAAAAGAAAATCACTCTCCAAAAGGAAAATCTTTAGAAGAATAAAATGTTTCAAATAATTATTAAAATGAGGAAGAAGTAGTATCTCCTGTAAAAATTCGTAAAAGATCTGATGTACGACATAACTTCTATTCAGAAGATTAAGCCTTTTCAAATAAAAAGAATTAAATGAATTTAATTAGAATAAATACAAGTTCGGCAACAGTAACTACACCAACAAATAATAATAAAGAAAATGTAAACTCTATTATAAATAGTAAATAATTAAATAATAGTGTTGGTTTAAATTAAATTTAAAACTCAATTTCAAACAATTCTAATGAAGCGATTATTGAACATCATGAAGGAAATGATGAAGATAACGATGATAATGATGAAATTAACGATATTCCTGATGGCCCTCCTTCTCCTATCAGTCCTAAGAATTCATATGCAAATAAAAATGAAAATGATACAGACATAGATTCTCCTTAAGAAGATTCTCACCCTAATTAGCCTAAGTGCTCATAAAACTTCAGTTAATTTTCAAAAGGATATAAATAAACTTCTAATTTGGTTATTTTTGATAAGGATTCCTTCGATGACCTCCATAACGATTCTGATGATCCAGCTCCATAAAAACCAATTTAAGGTGATAAGATTTTTGTAAATAATATGAAACATTAGTGAATAATTTAAAGAAAAACTATAAATCCTAAAAATTATAAAAAATAATAATTAAATTATGTAATAAATATCCTAAATTTTAATATTTCTCACCTTAAGTCTAGGCTTTATTACCCATTAATTTAGATCTAGATCACAAAGAGTTGGAAAAATAAATAAACTTATCTTCTATCCAATTAAAGATGAATAACCATTCAAAGAAAAAGAACAGAATTAATTAAGTAAATAAATAAATAAGTAAGTAAGTAAGAATGCTTTTCTACTACACATAATACACATGAGACTAGTGCATTCTTACTTAAAAAAACAATCACTCTAATCTTATGCTGATATAATTAATCTTGATTATTTTAGTTTAAGAATGCAAGATTATTTAGTAGTCAAAACAAACCTATTTTCTAAATACTACAAATGAATTTTAGGAAAGAAAGACAGCCAGAGTAGGCCTGTAATAAAATAATAACTAAAATAAATAATAAATATTAATAGACTGGATTTAATGCCATTAGATATATTATTCTTAACCTTTTAAATAAATTTTTTCAGCAAAATAAGCATAACTTAAGAGAAATAATCTTGCTTTGACAGCAATGCGATTATTTTATCAATTCTTTAGATAGTTCAAAAATTAAATTATTATAAAATCAAGTTTATATTTTAAACTTAATCATTAGATCTTTAATATTATATTAAATTGTCTATTCATTTCACCAATCAATCAATTCCTTCTACCATACATATTCTTCTCATTTTAATCAAGAGTTTTTATAAAAATCAGTGTCAAAATTCTATTTTAATATCATTTTAAATTAATAAGTTGATAAAAATAATATTAAAAACTAGAAAGGGATGGATATCTGTTAAGTAGACAGAAAGACCTACCCTCTTAATTAATACTTTCGAAATATTTAATGTTTAGAAGTAATAATGTATTGTTTACTATAAATTATTGAAGAAATGAAAATATATTGTGTTTTTTTATTCTAGCAGTATACCAAAATAATATCTATTTATTACTAACCATATCATTTAAAAAAGATTTATTTTTTTCAATATAAAAAAAGGAGGGAAAATAAATTAATTATTAACAACTCAAATTTCTAGGCAAATTAATAAATATAGTGTTTGTTTGCTGCATATCTTCAATATTTACCAAATTTGAAATTCATAATAAATAAAATAAGATTATATTATTTAGTTAGTAGAGAAGTGTCCACACACAGATTGATTAAAATAAACAATATATATACATATAAATTCGATCTAATCTTAATCTATCTAAACAAACAAACGAGAAGTATATACATTCTAAAATAAAATAGAAAAGATAATAGCAAAAAGGGATTTATCTACAAAAATATAACCATAATAATATCAATATGAAATTAAGTAACCATAATATATAAGGCTCAACTAATTAATTTAATTCGCAGTAAAACTTCTCTCATTAATAAAATTTATAATCTACCGCAAATAGATAGGGCAATCAATAAAGATAGATTGAAGAAGAACATTTTTAAACAAGTGAGGCATACTTATCTATGGAGAATCCTAGAAAATTACAAAAAAATAGTTAAATAATGAGTTCCTAATCTCCTAATAGTAATAAATCCCATTTATTTATGAATTAAAATGAAAATACAGTTTAATCTTTCAGAGAGAGAACTCAATGCTAATAATAGTAAGCTTTACTTATAAATTAAAATACTAAAGTAACTCCTCCAAGAAATATTGCTATTAATAATTTACATAATTTGAAGACTATACCCTCACCTAAGAATTAAACTCCTTCTACAAGTTCTACTCAAAAGTATAAAGTAGCGTCTTCTTAAAATATATAAAAAAATCATTAATAAATGCAATAATAGCAGGTTGGATCTCCTTTAAAAAAGATGAATGAGATCAGAAAAAAAGTGACTGGAAAGAATTTGTAATAGCAAATAAAAGTGAATGATATATCTCATAGCGAAAGCCAATTATAAAATTAGTAATTTCCGTCTCAAGGTTAGCTTTCTTAGCAATAAAAGTACATTCAATAAATATAATAAATAGCTCAATAAAGTCAGTAACTTTAATAATATTAACAATAACAACTATAATAGCAATAACATACTTTAAACTCTCCTCCTACACCATAAGAATAAAAAATGTAGAAGAATAATTCTTCTGTAAAAATATAGAACGTATCTACAGCTGCTTTGAAGGAGTTTGTTGAGAGTGTCAATAAATAGAAAAATACTGTAAATTCAAATTAAGCTAAGACATTATAGACTTCTTTTGGTGGAAACTCTACTAAGAATAATAATCAAATAAGTTCTTCTAATAATATCTGCACTACATCATATAGTAAATCTAAATCACCTTCAACTCTTAAAAAGTAATATATTCCTTTACAAAATGGTATCGTATCTTAACTTTTAAAGAAAAGCATTAGCAGCACAAAATGTAGCAGTGAAAATGTAAATTAATAGAAATATTAAATAGTTATAGATACAAACCAGATAAATAATAGTACCCAAAATATAAATTCTAATTAGTCGAATTCTTAGCATTAACCCTAGTAAATAAGCAGCTCAGGCTTACTAAGTCAAAAAAATTTAAAGAAAAGTTTAACTAATATTCTCTCACCTACTTCAACTACTAGCATGGGTATGTTATCTGTTAAAAATAGAGCTTCAAATTCAAATACCAACTCATCCAATTAAAACATTCTTTAATAATTAAGAAAATCAAAAACTAATAATTCAGTTAATTTATATGAAAGCTAGAGAAATCAGAAAATCTAATGTCAATCAATGATTATAAATAGCGACAATTAAGACAGGGAACAAGGGATCATTTTAGATAAAAATTAGTTACACTTGTCTTAACCTGATTTAGATACACTGGATTCAGAAGCTATTGCTCATTACACTGAACTAATCACTCAATAAACAAAAGATTTGAAAGAATAGTAATAAATAAAGCCAAATAAGTAATTAATTAATAAACCAAAAAGCTTAAAATAATTAGACACAGTATTTAATAGTAATAATATCAATAGAATTTTTGTTCATTCAAATTAAATTTAGAATACAGACCAATCATTTGATGATAAGAAAAAATCTTAAAGCTAGGAAATTAGATCTAGCAGATAGTATACACATTAAGCACTCTAAATAAATGAACAAATTTAAAAATCTCAAGAAAGTTTAAATTAATAATTTGGGTTAGGAAATAGAGAATAGTAAGAAATAAATTTAGAATGCAGCGAGGAGTTTGAATTACTTTAAAATTCCGATTTATAGAGCTTAACTAACAAACAACCTATTAGATTAAAGTAAAATTAATATCTCCTTCAATCATTTACAGAAAGTCTTCGCTCATCTCAAGACACTAGACGAAATCCTTTAGAAACAGGAAGTAATTTTCACAACAATTCTATTCCTATAGACAATAGGAATGATTATTGCATTAACCATCTATAAAAAAGGGTATTTCTTTAATTTATTTAATTATTATATTAATTTTAAATTTAATTAATAGGGTAAATATAACGTGGAATCTGAAAGCTTAAACGGCTCGAATTCTAATTTAAAATCCTATTGTTCAAAATGTGCTATTGAGCTCGTTGGCTAGGGTATTAAAGTAATTGAAAATGAAACTATTACAAAAAAGAATGTGATTGATAGATTTTTGGGAAATTTGAGAAACGATGTAAATGATCTATTAAATGCTACCTTAAAAATGATTGATGAGAAGGAGGAAACCTTAAATAAGTATTATTAAAATTAATTAAAATATGTAAATAATTTTTATGATGAATGCATTAACACTTTTAATGAATTCAGAGAAGAAGATTTGTAAAAAATGATGCTCTCGTAATCAAAAGTTCAAGAAATTTATAATGTTAAGAGAAATGTAATTCGTTCACATATAATAGATGTAGAAAATATGAACAAAGATATATCCTAAAATATTGATTAAATTATTTATAATATTAAACTTGGTCCATTCAAAGAAATTATTACTCAGTATTAAGATAAATGCAATGAATTCCTAAATGACTGTGAACAATCAAACCAAATTTAACCTACTTATTTAAAATTCAATAACGAAAATAACTCAAAGGATATTTAATATCTTAAAACTATTTTAGAAAATATTAGAGAGAAATTTTATGTTGAATAAGAGAGTGATACTCTTCATCATTAGCTTAATTCTGATTTGTAAAATGATTTTACTATAAAACAAGAAAAATTGGGTACTGAAAGTGCTAAATAATCAATAAAGAAATAAGATTAACAATAGTTGAAGAACTAACTATATGTCTCATTTGAAAACAGAGAATTATTCTTTTAAGCAGCCAAAATTGCAAGTGGGAAGAAGTAACCCTAGTAAGAAGAGCTTGAAAAATACGAAATAGAAGCTATAAATTAAAATTTAAATTAATAAAACCAATAATCTTTTAAAGATACTTAACAATTAAAAAATTTATGCTCTAATAATTTACCCTTTTCATTCTAAGGAAGAATATCAACCTCTCATCTTCAATAATAATTACAAGACTAGCTTAATAACCCTTAAAATGATAAAATCTCTAATATTTAATCTACTAATGTGAGTAATATTGATGAATGCAATGGCTCTTTGCCTAATCCTACCTTTGGAAATAGAGTATAGTTTTAAGCATCATCTTAAGAAAATAAAGTTAATGATCAAAGCCCTCATTCAATAAGATCTTATGTTAATAACCACAAACAAATGTATAAAAACAATTTCTAATCATTATCAGAAGCTAGACTTAATTAAATATAAGCGGAGTTCATGTATTAACAATCTGATTAATTAAATAATCCTAATTCCTAAAAAGTGCCAAGTCAATTCATTATCCCTGAGGAAAAATTCTTTAAATAAAATACTTACACTCTAGATTAATTTAATTAATAATAAAATATCTACAGTCCTTAAATTCAAAAGAGTCATGGATTTAAGGGATCTTAAAGCAGTGGTAATGTCCTCTAATTGATGAATAAATCAAAAATATGCTAAAATGAGGAGTAGGAATAAAATATTAGTAATTAACACCCTTAATTTTTTAATAATGAAGAATCTTCTACACTATAATTTAACAGTGCATAAAAGAATATTAAAAATACTAGCAATAGCAATTTAACATCAGGCAGTACTTTTATTTCAACTTCAAAAAAATAAAACACTATTTAATAGAACTAAATTCAAGGTTATTTAAAAACTGATCCTTCACATAATTTATCTAACATAGATACAGTAAATGTTAATTCCTTTATAGATAATTATAATTTAACATCAGATGAAAGGAAGCATGACTAAACTCCTTCTTCTTTTACTTAAGCTCCATCTACATCTAATTACTTTACTGGATAATCTACTAGTACACATAAATAGGAAATGAATATGGCTTAGCAATACTCATCTACAAAATAATAATTTGAATTAAATACTCAACAAAGTAAAAATTAAGACCTTTAATTACATTATTAATCTATTACTAAATATGAGAGTCCTTAAGTGTATTAGCATCCATCTTCTAATTCTAAGCAAGAAAAACTATTGTCAAGCTAATAAAGATAATAGAGAAATCCAGGGAACTGTAAGCCTTTAACATTACTTCCAAGCTTTATGAATGAAGATGATGATGCCAATAGATATGATTAGGACGATTCTAATAGAGCAGAAGCAGCTTCTTACGATAGGATTAAAGATACTTTTAGAAGTTAAACAAATAAATAAGGCGATTTCACAGAGGATTAATTATCTAGTAAGTATATTGCCTACACAGATAATGGTTAGGATACTCTTAGAGCTACTTCTTAACAATATAATTAATATGAAAGTTATGAATCTAAAAGATCTCCAATTAAACCTGCTGAGAGAACTTTAGAAAATTAAAATAGTCAATCAGGTAGCTCAAAAAGACCACCTGCACCTTCTCCTTCTCAAAAATTGCATCATAAAGCATCTCCATCATTGACTGCTCCTTTTGGGTAATATTAATCAGCAGCAAGAGATCAATCATAAAATGTTGGGCCATATCTGGATAGAGTTTAAACTGAAAACTCTACAAATAAAAAGAAAAAATCCTATGATTTGCATTTAAATTTATCTTCTATTACTATTCCTTCCTAGACATCTGTCTTTAACCACGATTTAAATAATTAATCAACTTAATAAATGCATTGCGAAAATAATTTAAAGGTACAGTAGAGGATCAATTCAAAGAGTTAATCTCATTTACATGCAAATACAATTCTGAGTTAATAGTAAAATTAGAATTCATAAATATTCTAAAGTTAATAAAATAAATAAGATCAAAAGCAATTAATGAGCATAATAAATGATTACCAAAAACAGCAATTAGTTCATTAATAATACTCTTAATATCAATAACTTCAACAACAGTAATAATCATTTTAGGGAACTTAGCAATAATAATAATAATAACAAACTTAATAATTATTATAGAATGTAAAACGGGGATTATTATTTGAATCATTAGTTGATGAGGCTGCCAATACTAATAGTCAATAGGCAAATTAATCACTTTAGCTATCAGAAACTATTGAAAAAAATGATGTAGAATAGAATTATAATTGTATTTTATAGATGCAATATCCTGAATCTGATCATGAAGTATATGATAGTTAATCTGAAAGTATTTTAGGATAAGCAGCCAAATATTCTTCAAGCATTTAAAGTGATCACGAAGCAATATCCTAATTGAATAAAATGAATTAAAAGCAAGTAGATGCAACTTTCTAAGACTCTTTTGATAAAAACATATCAGTTTCTTAAATATAACCTAATGAATCTGATCAATAAAGATTTATTTCTTCGCCTTTCCAAAAATAAGAATAAAATTTTGCTGATTCTATTAACTCTCAAGGTTAAAACTTATCAATTAAATCATAATTTTTCTATTCTCCTCAATTTAGAGAAGAATCTCCTAATATTTCAGATTGAAATAATTTTGATTTAATTTTTATTAGTAATAAAATTATTAAATAATTCTATTATATTTGAATTTATGCATTTATTTCATTTATTGTAACCAAACTAATTTTTGTTTATAACTAGGTTTAGGTTATATTTTTTATCTTATAATTCTTATAATTTCACCAAGAAAAATGGATTAATTTAACTCTTTATTGAATATTTTCATTAATATGTTACTCACTCTCGCTAGGATATTTCTTTTCTTCCTTTTCTATTTGATTTTAGAATATTTTCATCAAAAAAGTAAAACTTTTTTTAGATTTTATTATTAATAACATCAGGAATGACTATTTCTAATTTCTCCTTTTTTTATTTCTACCAGAAATTAAAATCTCAATATCAGATATCATTTTTGATAAAAAATTTCAAAGATACATTTAATATAGATTGTCTGTATCTTGTAAGTTTGACACTCAAAAACAATAAATAAACCAATCAATCAAGCAATCTTTAATCGCAAAATAAGATATCTAAGAATAAGTAAATATTGAGGGCAGTAATTTTTTTGAATGAATAAATTATATACTCACATTCGCACAACTGATAAAATATTTATTATAAAATCTATATTATTTTATAATTTCTTTTTTATTAAAAAATAATTAAAAATTTCTTTAGTGTTGTAATAAATAAATTTATAATAAATTAAAGTATCTTAAAATTTATATATAATAATAATTGAATAAGTAGATGGTAATTCTAAAAGAAATCAGAGAAAAACATACGTATAGATAATAGCTTTTAGTAGGTAATATTTCATAAAATGAATAGTTTTTTATAATAATAACTTGTTATAATCGCTTTCTTAAGATGATCTTTCAAGAATCTTATTAATGCTTAATTGCTTAATATTTCTTCTTTGATGTAATTATTCTTCATAATAATTATTTTCAGGGCTTTTAACCTTTCAATATATATATATTTGCATGATCAAGCTACTAAGCAAATAAATCTTGAATTGTAAAATAACAATATTTAATTGATAATCAGTATATAAATTAGATTTAGAAATTATAAACAAGGCGGAGAAGTTGAGATACATTCTAACCCAAACATAGAGAAAGCAAATAAGATTTGTTTTTTAAGAAAAAAGAAGGAGAAAAAAATAGTCAAGGGAAGGATTGGAAAGAAAAAATTACATAGAATCAGATTAAAAATCAACAAATTACATAACAAAGTTTTAATAGAAAAATAGAGAAAATATTAACTTATAGAGATGATAAGCGCTTCGAGCGAATTTCCGAAGAGGTTAGGATTGGATAGTAATAATCTATTCAAGTTTAAGGCACCAAGATAAACTCAGCATGAAGAGGGAGATGGAATGAATGGTAGAATATGATCGATTTATTTAGTCATATTTTGAACAGACACATAAGTGATGATTTTTCTAAGTTTTATATAATCATCATGATTGATTATCAATATCTTCACAAAATATCAATCTTGATATTTGTATGTGCATTCTGTGACTTATGTCACTCGACAATATAAAATTTATTTTATTTCTTAATATAATAAAACAATAGCTGAAATCTTAAGCTCTCCTTCTGCAGAGGATGAAAGTATAGAACATCGCTTGATGATGGAGCAGCCCTTAAAAAGTAGTAAATAGCAAGATAAGAAGGGTAAAGGCCTCAATCAAACATAGGATTACAACAATAATAATGTGAAAAAGGGAAAGAAAACTGCTTAGACATAATCAACTATACTTAACAGTTTACATGAATAGCACACCAGTTCTAATTAAATAAATGGGGAAGATGATCTTTTTTAAGAGGATATTGAAGAAGATGATGCCAAATCTGATCATCAAAATGATATATTTGGAATTCAACACCATCATCATCATAATTAACATCATCAAAATTCAACAAATTAGCGTCGTCACAATAAAGGAAAAAATAAAAGAATTAGCATATAAAGCGAATCTACCCCTGCTTTAGGAGGAGATTTACATGATTAAGATCTAGATGACATAAATAATCACATGCTTGATGAACATGATATGTAAGATCAAGTTGACATAGAGGATGTAGAAGATGATGAAGATTTAGAAGACGATGATGATGATAATGAAGATGATGACGGATTAGATGATGATGAAGCTGGAAGAGACGATGAAGACAATGAGGAAGATTCTGAAGACTAATCTCTTGAAGAATCTGCAACTAAAAAGAAAGGATAAACTAATGTAATTTAATTCATCATTTCTTTGCATGCATTTCTAAATTATGAGTTTTGCACAGAAACTCACTCTCTCTCTTTCACTCACATACACACACAAAAATATCACTCATATAGATAATCACACAAACACAAACAAACACAAATATAAATAGCATATTTTATTATCACATACACCTATCGACTAATATTTATTTATATGAACTCAACATAACCATTTTTGAAATCTAAACAAACAGATGAATTCCGCCAAATCACCACCCTTAAAATCAGCTAAACATACTCGTAAGTAGAATAAAAAGCCAGGTAAATATAATTTGTAAAATATTATTGTCTTTCCCCATTCCAAATAAAATAATTCCAACTACATTTTTTTGCATTAGCAAATTTTATTCTATAAAATATAAGCAGTAGATTTTAATGAGTATTTTAAATATTTAGGTAGAAGAGGTAACTAAGGAAGGGGAAAGCATCATGAATCAAAAAGTTAGCATTAAACTACAGGAGGAGCAGCTCATCATGGCAAGAGATGCTACAATTAATTTTGCAAATTCCCATATAAAGGAGATTTAAAAAGAGTGAAAATAAAATTCACAAGTGAATATGTACATTTATGTTAGAAATGTACTGAAAGATTCAAACTTAAATGCTACTGCTTGTATTGCGGTTAGGTTTATTATGACTCTAATGAAGGAGATGGAAAACTATGGATTTAATGCGAAGACTGCCAATATTGGGTAATTAATTTAAACTTCTTCCTTAGATTTTTTCCCTTTTTCCTATTTTATGATCAATCATTCCCTCTTCTTAGTCTTTGATTATCAAATTAACTAACTCTCTTTCTTTGTTTCTCACTTTGAAAATAAAATTGCATACATCTAATAAGAAACCAAAAAAATTATCTTATAATTTAATTGAAAACTCACTGTATCGAAGGATTTTCTTTGAAAAATAATAAAAAAATAATGTATTTTTTTGAAATTCTTTATAAAAAATCAATTGGCTTTTTGATTAATTTTTTTAGCGAGGTTTTTGTGTTTTTATTAATAATATTTGGTGAATCACTCCCCAGTTGTCTTTTTTTTAATTTATTTAAACAGAAAAAATATCAAATATTAATTAATTAACTAACCTCCTTCATTCATAACAATATTCGAAGTTAGCTGCTTTTTAAATTTATAAGCTATCTCATAAATTATGAACTTAAGATTATTTAGCATTCCACTCTACAATGCTTATTTATTTGATTCTTATTTAAACAAAATGAAATTTATCATTGAATTTAATAATGCTATCATGAAAATTAATTATTTAAATAACTCAAAATTAGTAATTTAAATTTTTAAATTACAATTATCTCTCCTTACTATAAATCAATTATTGATTGATTGATTTTTTATTCAAAGAAAATAAGAATTATTTTAAATAGATTTTTATAAATAAAAATTAAAAAATATTTTTTATTATTAGCTTCATTAGGAATGTGAAAGAGATAATGGATTGACTGATATTGATACTCTTATAGAAGATGATTCATATAAATTCTATTGTTGTAGATGTAGAGATAAAAACAAACCATAATAATAAGATAAGTTATCATTAAACATATTAAAAGCTTAATAGCAAATAGCCAAGTCATACTAGGCTTAGACTGGTGGTAATATTGATTCTCCAAACAATTTATTCTCTACTGGTAATAGCAGTCCATCTTTATAAAAATAAATGAAGAGACAATATAAAAAATAATAAAAAGAAAAATGTTAAACAAACGCTCCTAAGAATAAAGGAAAAGTTTCTCTCGCATCTCTTCAAAAATAATTAAATAAACCCATATTTGTTCCCAAACCAGATTAGTCTGATAATGTAAATGGGATAAAAATTTAGAACTTAAATTTAATAAATTAAAATACCAACTCCAGTTAAAGTGAATAAAGTTAAGAACCTAAGAAAACTAAAAAAATTTGTACAGAAGAAAGTAAGTAAAGTGGTTCAGGACACAATTAAGCCTATTCTAAATCATCTCCATCTATGAATCATATAAATAATAATTAAAATACAAATTCCTCAGATTACTATAGTGCTTCACTTTTCTTAAAGGCAAAGAAACTTATGTAATAATAACTATATTAACAATAATAGCAACAACAATAATAGCAATAGTAATAGCTATAACAATAATAATTGATACAGCAACAGTTAATACAATAATAAGCTGAATAATAATAATAATAATAATTAGCTTACGTATCACCTTATTCTTCACTATGCAAAGAATTCATTAATGCACACTTAAATGAAAATAATATTGCCCCATATTGTGATATTTAACATAATAGTAATGATCACTCGTAAAACAATTAAAACTAATAGAATATAAATCCTTACTCTCACCATTAAAGATAACGTAAAGAAGATTCTATGAATTATGTAGAATTACCATATAAAAAATAAACTGCTAAAGAAACTACATCAAAAAAATTTTATTATCATTACTCTGTCCTTTAGGAACTGTTAACCCCTTTAAGTAATTTTTTAATTTAAAATTAATTAATTAAATTAATTTAATATGTTTAAAAAAAGGTATATCAATGACTTTAGCCTAGGAAGATATAAATGAAGATTTATAAATATTAAGAAGTTTAATGCTTGAAGGAAAGAGATTGAGCAGTGATGAATCATAATCCTCTCAATAAAATTCTCACCTTGATGATAATCATGTTAATCTATCTTCAAGCTCTTAATATGACTCTGCTCACAATAGACAATCTCCTAAATAATTTAAGGTATAAGGATTGACTGACTTTATGAATCATACACCTATTAAAAAGAGAGCTATCAATGATGAGCATTCTAAAAATATAAATAAAAATAGTCCAATCATGTCACACCATTGATTTAGTAATGAAAAGATCAATAAAATTGATCGTCAGAAACCAATCAATCAAAATCGATTTATAAATTAGTGCTTCCTTTAAGTTTAACTGACTAGCTACTTACCAACCTAATTCAACTTTAATTAATATATAATCCAAACAAAATTTTCTTAATATAATTAAATATAGAATGAATATATTTCAACCAACCAACCACTCGCTCACTCACTCACTCATACTCACAAAAAAAAGTCTATTAATAGGAAGAGAAAAAAGCTAATTAGATATTCAATCTTTAATTATTTTGACCAATAATTACTAAAAACGAATAAAGAATAAAATATTAAATTATTTATTTATTTACCTACTTACCTTTAGGACTAATTAATTAATCAATCAATCAATAAATTAAATAATAATACTTTAGTTATTTATTAATACAGTTTATTATATAAAATATAATTGCTAAGCTACTTAAATGTTTGAATTAAAAGAAAGCACACTAACAATTATGCTTTATCTCTCATTTAAGTGCAGCAATTATATACTATTATGAATATAAGTAGCACAAAAAGCTAATCTAAATTAATACTAATTACTTTTCCTTAAAGATTACTCTTTTCTTATGTATTACTTTGGTATTTGTTTATTGTATTTATTTTCTTTTATCATTAATTACTCTTTATATTACTTTCCTTTAGTGTATTTATTATATAATTAATTTTAAACTACTTCAAAAAGATAAATACAAAATTAACAAAAGAAAAATAATGCAATGAAGTATCAAATTTTATTAGGTTTTCAAAAAATGAGCAATAATATTATTCTCATTTTACCAAAAAGTGTCTGTAAAGATGTAATGACAGATAATTACAATTTTTTAATGAGTGTAATGGAAATTAAATAATTACTTAGTAGTTATTGATCTACTAAAGTATTTACAGAGGAATTCTAGTGGTAAAATACAGCTTGAGAGTAAAATATTGGTTCTGATAAGAATAAAAAGAAGATGGTTATAAATATCTTAATCAATCAACTGAAGGTATTCATTGAATTTCGATGAAATTGAAATTTTGATTATTAATTAATATTTATTTAACTATAAACGGTAGTTTATTTCTTCCGTAACCATCGAAATAAATAAAAGAAAGAAGAAGAAAATTAAAAAGATTGCATTAATCTTCTTTCAATAAGTTAAAGTATAGCAAATTCTAATTATCCTGAAAGGAATTAATCAACATAGTAGTTTCAAATATAAAAGCTTCTAAAGATATAGTAATTTAAATGAAGCAAGAGTTTATCTACGATTATCTCATACCATCAACTATTTTAGAAAGAAAGAAGTAAATTCAATATGCATGCCTTACATACTTTAGCTATTTTATAAATCATAAATTAATATCTAATTTAACAAGATGGAGAGAGCAGTAAAGAATTTAAAATTTTAAATTATGTAAATAGGGATTACTTCAGGCATTAAAAGAAATTAGATGAAATAAAATATGGTAAGGCTAGAAGGAACATAAGTTTTTTCTAGTCTGAGGATGTTAAGTAAAATCAAAAAATAAAGAAGAATAATTTCAATTATAAGTAGTAGGAATAGTAGATAAATTTATATAAGCAAAATACAAAAATGTTTTTCAAACTGCTCAATATTAGTACAAATAGTAATTTTAGCACTATCCCTTAAGTACCTAATAGTGGATTACTTTCTAATTAAAATAAATCTCAATAAAAAATAAATACTAGAGATCTTTCCTTAAATAATGATATTCTAGTTGACTTACAAAAGTTTGACAAGAATGGTTAACTTGAGTAAGTGTTAGAAGATTAAACAAATAAATTAAATTCCTCTAGTGAACATAATGGGGTGACAGCTCCTGCACCATAAAGGAATACTTTAAACACTTAAAATAGAAAAGTAACTAATCTAATTTTTTTGAAAATTATCTCTTTTTTAACAACTAGATAGATATGATGATTTGTGTTTAGCTTTTTTTTTAGCATCCTTAATTTAACAAACAAAATATCAGTTTTAACCAACAAATCTAGTGAATTTATTAATTCATAAAATTATTTAATTTGCTAACAAATACTATTAATAATCTAAAAAAGAGAAGTTCAGTTAGCCCTACAAATGTAACACACCAATAATCGGAATAAAATTAAAGTTTAGGTCAAATATAAATATCTTCTAAATAGAATGATTTTTTAGATAAAATATATAAAGAAAATCTTGTTTTGCATCAGAGGCTTTTAGAAATGTAATAAATTTTACTCTCAATAAATATATAAAAGCTTTTTATTTTAAAATAAATAAAGGGATTCTGTTTTGAATAAAAGAAATTTTGACAAGTTTCATAATAAATAATAAGAATATAAAACTAGATTATAGAAATTTGCTGTAGATTAATCAACATAGAAAGTTAAAATTAAGTAATTTTAAAAAAAGATGTAATTGGTTAAGTGTATAAATTTATATTTATTTAATCAAAAAAGATGTAGTACCTATGTCAGCAAATTCAATTTAAACAGCTCACAGAATGTAATAATTTTATTATCACAATTAAAAAGCACTTAAATTAATCATTTTCAATAAATAGAAAAGTAAGGAAGATATACTTAAAAGAAAAGATGGGAGATTAACAGCTTCTCCTAATCATGATGACGATCCTACTTAACAAATTAAAAAAACTGAAGATACTATCACACTTAAAGAAAATGCATCTGATTTAAAAGATATAAGTTAAAAGAATTTGATAACATACCCTAAATCTTTCTTTACAGAAATTGTAATACAAATTGTTTAATTCTCCAATTAAAGAATTAATAATTCATTTTCAATAAATAGGATGAATCAGCAAATAAATAAAACAACTTGAAAGCTAGGAGCCAAATAAAATCAAAAACAAGAGATTAATCTCTAATGAAAACTGTAAATAAAGCTATATACGATTCTTAAGGATAGATTTAAAATTAGAGAAATCATCCCAGCTAATTAGAAATTGGGGTTTCATCATATTTAAGGAATTCTCGTCCTAAGACTAATAATACAATAACAGGAAACGGAAGAGGAAATATATCTCACTACAATTACAACCAAAGAGCTCATACAACTAGCCATTCAGATTAGAATGATACTTTAGGAAATTCTAATGCATTAAGAGATAGAAGTATGTAAGATTTAAAAAATAGATCTGGTGATAGCTATTTGGTTTCATCAAATAAACCTAATCTTCTTTAAGCTTAAAGAATGGATAATCAATTTAAAAATTTCTTTAGCACAAGTGCTAGGAGTGTGTCTGCCAAGAGGAATTAATCTCTAGTAAGGAATAATTTGGTATCTAATAATCCTCCTAAAAAGAATCTTTCAATAAATGAATCTAAGGTTAATTTGTCTTACAATAACTAATAAATTAAATAAATTAATGTAGGGTCAACCCGAAATGCAAATAATAATCTTCATCATTATAATGGCTATAGAAACAATCCATATATCTACTACAGTAATAACAATAATAGTCATTCATTAAATAATAGTAATTTAAACAACAGCAATATCAATAACAGCAACAATAACTCTTTTAATAAAGATATAAAAATTAATTAATATAATAATCTAAAGCTAAGAAATAATTTTATCAATACCGATAGTTCTTTTATTAGAGAGAAAGGATAATCATCAAATCATTTATCAAAGAGTGCAATCCATGATAAAGTAGAAAAAAACGGTCTCAAACACTTAGCTTACACCCCGTAGCAGATGAATAATGACCCTAAAATAATAGAGGAGTATAAAAAATAATCTCAAGAAATGTACAAATAATATAAAATTAGTTTTGAATAAATTTCACCATACTCTTCGAATAATCATTACAGTAATTTATTATTTTATCTTAGCAAAAATTAAAATAAATTTATAAAATCTTCTAGAAACTTAATTCTTTGTATTAATATTAAATATAATTTCTTAACAATAGATGCAAAGCGTCGTATTCAAACAGTTCATCATAATGAAAGAAAACACGAAAATAATCAGCCCTAAAGACAATACCCAAGAATTTAAAGAGAAAAACTAGTACCATTAACTTAAGTAAAAGAAGAAGACCATTTGTAATAAACTCTAGATGCTGGTAAAGGTATCTTCGAAAGTAAAATTACTATCCCAGAGAAGATTAGTTTATGACTAAAATGAAATCAATCCTATCAAAAATATATTTATTTTAATTAGCATTTTAATAAAAAGAAATGAAATTATTTAAAAAGAAAAAATTAAAAATAGAAATGTAAATGTAATTAAATTCTAAAATAATTTTAATTCTTATTATAATAAAAAGCCATACTATAATTGATTAAATTATAGGTTGATTAATTGGTAGATTGGTTGATTAATTAATTCATTTAAATAATATATCATATTCATAATATATCCTGTATTAAATTTCAATAAATAACCTAAATTATTCATTTACTTAATCTATTAATAAACTAATAAACATTCCATTTTGCTAGATAAACTACAATTAAAATAACTGTAAGTAATTAAATTAAATTTAATTAAATTAAGTAAATCTTTAAATATTTTAAATAAATTACTTTTTTGATATTATTAAAAACCAAAATAATATCAATCTTCTTTAATAAAGGGTATAAGATATCTAAGATTTTACAACATAAATCCTACACAAAACTAGTATATAAAACTATCTCAATATTTAATACAGTAAAACCCTTTGTATAGCCCCCCCCCCCCCCCCCCCTCCTTAAAATTGATTGAATAATAATTTTTTAATTGTTTCATTAGGAGGTTTTTAGTTGCTTTTTATTTTAATACTTAATTATTTAATTTTAATTAAATTTTTATTTATCTCTTTAATTAACTTCCCAAAATGTTTATAGTTTTTAAATCTTGATTAGTGATGAAAAATTGATTGACTAATTAAGATTTAAATATTTGATAATAATATTACTTACTGTTCTTTGTGCTTTATAAGTAGGAGTTTAATAAAAATGAATATTCTTCATAAAGAAATAAATGATATAATAAATGAAGCAACGAATGAGTAACATCACAAATATTCTCCTATTTATTTCAACAAATTATCTTACCATTAATCGTTTATATGAATAACTAGGGGATTAAAAAATAAGACCCTAAGCGCATAAGATGATAACAAAACTATTTTTTAATAAATTTGGAGAACTATGGCAAAGTATTCAACTCTTTTAACTCTTTTTGGTTAGAAAGGATGAGGTTAATTTTTATTTGTTTTAAATATTAGATGGTGTAAGGTTTAAGCAGAACTTTAGAGATAAATTCATTATGGCGAAGCATTTTTGATTTAACCATTGCACATGACTTAAGAATAAGATACTAATTATTCAACTAATATGATTCTATTATTAAAGAATAGCTTTATGGATATAAGTGGATTGAAAACATAAGTAAGAAAACAATTAATATGATAAATATGCTATAATTGTTAACCAATTTTATAAAAAATAGTTTTTATTTAATGAAAATGCATTTTCTAATATTAAATTGAATATCCAAAGTATTTCTACTAATTGTAAAATAGATACGAAGTTATGTTAAATAGCGCTTACATTAATTCACAATTAAATTGTTAAGGTAATTATTTAAAAGGGGAAATAGTAATTACTACTTATGATTAAATTAATCATTTATAAAATATCTTTTAAATTATTATTATTATTACTTAAACAGAATCTAAAGAATAATGATTATATCGAGGTTGATTTGGAAGATCTAGGATACATTAAATTATATTAGAAGACTATTTAGTATTAGAAGATCAGATAAGAAGTAAATATTTTGAGGAAAGTAGTAACTGTGAAATAAATAGGAAATCCTTTAAATAGAAGTCTATCTCCTAAAATGCTACCTTAAATAGATATAACGAAAGAAATATATACTAAATAATCTACATACAATACAGAACCTTCATTTTATCCAAATAATAACAATATTATTAAAGCTCCTAATCAATTTAATAAGGTTAATTCCTAAAATAACTTTAATAAATTAGATTAATTATAGCAATCTACAGGTGTTAAGGCAATAAAAATTATAAAAAGGGATAGTACAAAATCTGATTTTACAAAACTTAATAGATCACTTTCTCCATTAGCTGAGAAACCTCAAGGAATATTAAAACCAATTTAAATAAAAAATTAATAATTGAGTAGAGGAAATTCTTTTCGAAGTAATTATGGATAGAATTTATCTCCAAAAAACAAACGAGAGAGTATTAAAGACCCTTTGTTTGCGCTAGAATGTTCTTAAATCATATTCCAAGAACCTTTTGGAGAAGATGATAGTATTAATTAGGATAATCAATCACAAATATCATTTTTAAATGCTGTATAATCAGATTAAGTTACCTAAAATTAAATTTTAAATAAATTGGGAAATAAAGTGTCTAATAAAGAATTAAGCAATACAAAAAATAAGAATATTCTTATCAAATTTAATTCTAATACTCCTTAACAAAGAATAGGAAGGTAACAAAAATAAATAAATAATTTAAAATATTTGAATAAATTAATATTGTATAATATTTAAATTAGCTCTTCACCTTTAAGAAGATAATTTAATGCATAAAAATTTCAGTCAAACACACTTCAAACCCAAGTTGTAAGCAATTCATACATATTTCTTTTCAAAAAAATTAAAAGAAGAAATTCTATTATTAAAAGTATTAATATTAAAATTAATTTATTATGATTAAGGAAAATTCATTTTCTGCATTAGCTAAAGATGGTTATACTTTAACCAGAGGTACATTCATCAAGCATGGATAAGATTAGAAAGCAAAAGAACCTCTACTTACAAGTGCACTTAATACAATAGGAGCTCTCCAATATTTTGTTAAAACAATACTTCCTCCTACCCACAGGATAGCTACATTTTATTCTTAACATTGCATGAATCTTTATTTAGATACAAATACTTTAAGCGTTATGAGAATGTATTTAATTTTGTGATCTTATTTTCTCATTTTAAAAATACTTTACTTCCTTGATATTATTAGACCCAAATCAGAAGAATAAATAGAAATAGAATTAAAAAATAGAGAAATAAGAAATACTTTAAAAAGCGAAGAAGCCACTTCTAAAGAAGAATATGAATATTTTTTAAGTAATATGAAAAATAAAGAATTAGAAATAAAAATAAGAAAGAAAATAACTTCCTTATAAAGGTAAAAGCCTTTAAAATTTATAAAAAACTAATTATTAACTATTAAAATTAAAGATATAAGCAAATTATGGTGGAACAAATTCCGAGAGAGATCCTGGCTCCTTACAGTTCTTAATGGATGAAGAATATTTTAAATTTAATAAATCTAAACTCTAATTATAGTTAAATAATACAATATTTTGCAAAATTAACAGAAGATTTATTTGCAGAAGTAACTATTAATTATATCCTAGCTATGCAGAAATCTATTATTGATTATATCTTACTATCTGATGAGATTGCCCTTAAATTAAGTATTAATTCTATTTCTTCATTGTTTTTTGATTCCATTTTGAGAAGCTTATTTTATATCTAATTTTAGATATTGCAGATGGTATTGAAACTCCAAAACCTTATGGATCAGTCATGACAAGTGAAGTTTAGAATACTGAAATTCTATTAAAATTACATTAATAAGAAGCTTCTAAAAATAAAAGGCAATTAATTTCAAGGTTAATATTTTATAATCCTGCTACAATTGAGATTTTGAATCTTTTTCAAAAATATGAAACTTGTAAATTCATTTATTCTTTCCTAATATTTACATAAGAAACTAACTCATTTATTTTAATTAGAAAATAAATTTAAAATGGTGGATCTAAAGGACATAGATTCAAATATCTTTACTTTATAAGAATTTCTTGATAGATAATATAGCACTCTCAAGGCAGTAATATAATAGAATAAATATTTATTGTAACTTATTTTAATTTAATTAGTTTATAAAATTTTTGAAAAATGAATTGAATCCAAGTTTGATTGACATTTACAGCAAAGTTATACATGGAGGATCTAATCAAATAGATGATGAAAATAGAGATGATTTTGAAACAAATTTCAAAGCAAATTTTTCAAATACTTTTTAATAGTAGTTCTACACTTCCTCATCTTTACTGATTTAAGCACTAATTTAATAAAATGTTTACAAAAACTTAGAAGAATACAACAATTTATTTATCAAATATGACAAGAACCATATAAGAGATGCAGAAGAAATCATATTTATGTAGGAGGATGAAGACATTATTTCCCAACACTATGAGAAAATATTCTTGAGAATTAATTTGTAATATAACGAAGAGCAAAATGAGTTGGAGTTTGATGTGATATATAAGTTAATATTTGATATTATAAACTAACTTTAATTTATATTAAAATAGACCTCTCTACAGAAAGTTAGAGCAGAATTAACTGGCTTTCTTAAAGCTATGTTGAAATCTGTTAATTTGATTGAAAGGCCAGAGTTTACTATTTTTAAAGCTTTAGATGTCTTCAATGAACATTATGAATTATTTAGCAGTAAATATCTATTTTATTTTTTTAAAAATGTGAAACTTTTTAAAAATTACTAATAGATGCGAAGTAGAATATTGAAATTATAGATGAATAAAGCTAGATATATTTGGATACTCTCAGTAATATAGAAAGAATTATTGATGCTAATATTTTAGAAATAAATAAAATATTAATCATTTATCATTCCTACTGCGAGATTATTATTCACAAAAAAAAGGTAAAAGTAAAATTTGCCTAGGATTAAATTTGAGTATCATTTTAATAAATAAAAAGATGATCAGAATTATAGAATTAGATAATCTTAAATACTAAAAGAAAGATATTTCTAGAGAAGAATTAAAAAAAAGGTTGAGAAAGATTAAAATATTTACTGAATAAATCTTTGAAGATTTCTCACCTTTTGTCAGGATGAATATGATTGAAATCCATTGCTATGATTTGAGATAGAAATTAATTAAAGAATGTGATGATTTAACAACTATTATTCTTAAAGATGCTAAAGAATATTTTCTTTAAAAATCAAATAAAGTCTAATAAAAAGTGCTTGATGTAATAGAGGAGATAAAGAAACCAGTAGAGCCTTCAAATTATGAGCATTTAGTAAGCTTAGAAAAGAAACTATATGATATAAAAAGATTTGAATTTGATGAAATTCTCTCTTAGTAACGTAACTTAAAAAAATGGTTGTTTTGTCTATTAGATTATCCAAACAGTTAACTAACTTCCCATGAAATAAATAAATTTTATTAGTTATCGAAGTTAATTTTTTCAATCATCTAATTAACAGAAAAAGAATAGAAGAGAATAAAAATAGAGAGAGTTTAAGTAGAAAATGAATTAAAAAAAGAACTTAGAATATTAACAGGATAAATTAGTAAGCTCAAACAATAAATGACAGAGGTAAATTTCTTCAATATAATAAAATTTCAGATTATTAAAATATGTAATTAATTTAGCTAAATCTCATTTTCCTATTTAAAGTTAATTTTAAAAGGAGATAACCAAATGCCAGTGCAAGTAATTTAAGAGATTACAGAACTGAAAAAATAAATTCTTAAAGCTAACGATTGGAAAATACAAATTTAGAAGAATTAGGAATTAATAGGGTTTGATGTATCTCATTTGGAAATATTAGATTAATTCATTTAATAAATAATTGCATTTGAAAGGTTGTGGATACTTTAATCTCAGTGGGAAAAGTATTAAGTGCTATGGATTAAAGATACTCCAATGTTTAAGCTTGACATTAAGGATATACAAAATGTAAATACATACATGCATTTTGATTTTATAAATTTATAAAATAAACTTACTAACTAATTCCATCTAATTATTTCAAATTTAAAGAAAATAAAGCATATGAAGGAAGAAATAGATTATTTAAATAAATTTCCTTTTGAAAAACTCTATCAATAAGTCCTAGCAGATCCGAATATTCAAAGGAATATATTTTAAAAATAGGGTTAAAACTAAAATATCCCAAGTAAAGGTATTAATTAAAGTTTTGGAATCTTCATGGTAATTTATATTAAATATTAAACAAAATTAAATAGGAAATTAATCTAAATTGGATGGCCCTTTAAAAATATTGAAGAATATCGAAAAAGATTTGAGTCTTTTTGAATTTCATTTTGAGTAACTAAGCTATATTACTCATCCAGCATTAAAGTAAGAGGATTAGGATGAAATTCAAAATATAGTGTAGGTAAACATTTACAAAGATAGAGATCATATTGCCTTAAAAAGGGTCATGGATATGAATGTGAGAAAATTCTTACCAGAAATTGATAGAATCCTTTCTAAAAAATTAGAATTATTTAATATTGAATCAACTCTTGATAGAATTATCTAAGAATGGACACAAATTAAAAGTAAATTTTGTTAATATTAAAAAAGTTTTAAATCTAAGTTTTATAATAATTAGTATAATTTACGACAGATGATAACGGTTTGGAATACATTAAATAAGAGCAACTGTTATATATAGTTTAAAAAGCCTAAGAGCATTAAATTGAACTATTCTTAGTTGAGTAAACTTAGAATATTCTATAATCTTATCAAAAATTAATTAATTTGATTTATTTTTATTTAAAATAAATAAAGATCTTATGAAAAGAAAGAATTTGAAGAAAGAATAAATTAGCTAAAAGAGAAGATGACTTCTGCTGAAACGTTGGGATAACTTCTAATGAATGTTTAACAATAATGGAAAAGATATTTTCTGTTTTTTGATTAGAATCCAGATAATCAAAAAAAAATGCCTTTAGAATCAAGCTACTTTGGAGGAATCGATAAAATGTGGAAAATAATGAATAAATTTATGAAAAGAGTTCCCTCAATTTATTAATTTGTTGCTGAAATTTAATTTATCGAATAATTAAAGAAGTTTGAATCTGTTTTTAACAATGTAAATAATTCAATTAATTTATTTTTTAAATAAAATTATCTTTCTAATTAAGATTGAATTTGGAGTTTAAAGATATGTGAGCGGAATTAGGTCTTAATGTGGAAAACTCTTTTATGTTTCTGATGAGTAAATCTTTGAGCTCGTTCAGGAACCAAAGAATAAAGAAAAAATAACTGAGATAGTTTGTAATCTTTATGATAATTTTGAATAACTTATATTGTTAGATGGAATTTCCTTTTTAAGGTATAAGAGATCATTTTAAGCTCAAAAAAACAGAGTTTCATAGATATTTGAGTCTTTAGAGTAGAATAAGTAATAAAAAGGAATCCTCAAAAATAATAAATAAAAAAGTTAAAATATTAAGTATTAAATTTTTAGTAGCAGCTAAACAGGCAATTATGCTAATAGTGAAAGCATCATTGATTAAATGGAGAAAGAGGAAAAAGAAGAAGAAAATAATTAAGTGGTTTAATTAAATTTTAATGATCAAATCTTAGCTGATGATGAAAAAGAAAGAGAATTATTAAAGAAAACTATTTTATAATAAGAAATTGAATAGTCACGCAAATAAAAGCAAGACGAAGAGCTGAGAGAAGAAGAATTTTACAGATAACAATAAGGATAAAGATATTTGGTGGGAGTTATTGGGTCTAACAATGACACTATACTCTTTAATTAGCACCTAGATATTAATTTATTATATGGAAACAGCTATGAAATATTAAATTTCATTTAATCTTAATCTTAGATAAAGATGTAATCTGAAATCCTTATGGCAATATAATTTAGACTTAGATAAGATAATAACATTATAGATAATCAATTTCTTAAATCTGTATTTGATGATTTCATTTTTAGTGCTACTCAAGTGGCTGAAGATTATTATTTTTGGAATAAAATTTAAAATATATAAATTGGTTAAAATGATGGATTGTAAGGAGAAGTAAATCATAGTTTTACAAATATTTAATTCAAATTAAGATTATTACTAAGAAACTACCTAAATATTTATTTATTTTTTTTAATAAAAATATTAGTAAGGAGATTATAGTTTGGGCTAGCTCTATACCCATTATTTATAGTATAAATAAGCATTATGCAACTACCTTAAATAAGATAAGAGGATTTAATTGATGAGAGAAATGAAATTATTACAATTGATTTATTATATTGACTGGATAGAAAAAGAAATGAAAAATATCTAACTCAGTGTTTCTGTAGATAGTTTCGATAGCATTAAATAAATCAAGTATATTTTGAACAAAAATACAGGTTGTCTCTCCTTATAAATTCTGAATAACACATTCCAATATGGATATAATTATTTTTCTCCTGCAAAAAGAATATTCAGAAGCCCATAATCAGATAAAGTGTTCATCTTCCTGAGCTAAAGTTTACTCGATTTTAAATTTTCTATAATATCTCATAACAACTACAAAAAGAATGGCAAACGATCTTTTGTATAAGAAGCTGCTAATATGTTCGGTAATCTTGTCTTTGAGCTTCATGTTTAAAGGTTATTCAGTATGAACTACTTTCAAAGTCTATTATAAGGTATTGTTTAAAAGCTATAGTATTATTATGAGAGCTTAAAATTCTTAATTAGCATAACTAATTATTCTTTTATGAATAGGAATGTGCGTTTGTGGAGATTGGTTGTATTTAGATGGATTTGAAGAAATAAAACCAGAGTATTGGAGTTTTTTAAGGACTTTTTCTGATAATTTAATAAGGAACAGAATTCTCAATAATTAGATAATCCAATTCGGATAGTATAATATAAAATGCACATTTTCAAATTCAATAATCTGTTCATATGATAAAAAATCTCATTTTCTTAACATTTATTTAGATGATTAAGTCAAAGAACGATTTAGGATTTTGGAAATGCAAAGATAAGATGTCTTTTACTTAATAAGATCCTTTGTTAATTCTTATGACCTTCCAAATTCTACAATTTTAGGTTAAATCCTTTCTAAAATTATATTTTTGATATCAAAATATATAAAGAGTTAAGTAATCTCCTTTACAAATATATCCTCGATAATTACCATCCTTTCATAATTTAATTCATCTACTTAAAAAATTGAATAGTCAATTATAAAAAACTAAGAACTCTATTTTTAATCATGTTTAGAGTCTTTAAAATAAGCAATTTAGAATTTCTATTTACCATAATTGCATGAAAATAACAAAGCAATTCTTTATAAAATACTAAAAGATACTTTATCTCATTATGAAAAAAATGTACCAAAAACGGCTATTTTAGAGAAGGAAAAAGTTCCTTATTCTAATTAAATGTCTCATTTGAAAGGTTTAAAAACCAGTGTAAAAACTCTTTCTGAAGAGGAAGAAATTAAAAAAGCAGTAATTGTAATTTTTAGACAGATAGGATTTTAAACACCTAACATTTACTTAATTGAGAAATGTGTATCCTTAATTTAAAATATCTTACAAAACAAGGGTGTAATATTATCGGGTGATAGAATCAACTAAAAATTTTTAGTACTTAAAATAGTCTAGATTTATTTTGAAGTTTATGCTTACCCTAATTATTTAAAAAACGAATCCTATTAAAATGTTTACATAAATGCCTAACCTAAATTTCTAATGTTCGGTCTTGATGATCCATAAAGAGGTAAATTTAATATTCATTAATGAAATATTAAGGAATTAATTATTAAAATGGTAAAAAATAACATTAATTTAAGTAAAATAAAATTAAATTAATAAAAAAACTAAATGAAAATATTTTCACTATAAAATATGTTAATTTTAAACTTTACAATTATATTTTGTTCATAATTAAAAGTTCAAGCTCAACCTGGAACATTCTTTAGGATAATAGAAGAATTGTTGAAAAAGAATAAGAAAGTAAATAATGATGATCCTGTCATCAGGGATTTAAAAAGGAAAGTTTAGAAAAGAGCATCTTTAGAAGTAAAATAAATAATAAAGCTGTAAGGATAGATGTAAAAGGAGTAATACATGAGAGGAGAAAATATTTTAGATTTAGATGAGCATCTTGAATAAGCTGGTTCCGATTCTGATACAAATTCACTTCAACTCCCAAATTAAGTTAACACTAATTTTGAAAAAAAAAATTCCTAAGATTCAGATAGAGATTCACAAAAAGAATCATCATTTATATTGAGAATTTAATAATAAAGGGCTAAGAAAATGTAAAAAAAAGACTCCGATTCTATATCTATAATCTCTATCAAAAGTAACGAATAAAAAAATAATGAAGTAAGCCTATAAAACTAGATTAAAAAAGAATCCAGTGAAGAAAGTGAAGAAAATTAAACAAGTAGTGAATCAGAAGAAAGCGATGAATCCAACGAAAGTTAAACAGAAGAAGAAAACGAAGAAAAAGATGAGTCTAGTGATTCTAAATTAGAGGAATAAGGAAATAGTTATGATAAAAAATTATAAAATGATATTAGTAAAACCTAAAAATTATAAAGTGAAGTTTCTTAATCTTAAATATCAATCAATAAAGATTCTAAGAATACTTCATAAAACAACCAAATTAACAGTAAAAGTTCTAGTATGATTAACAACTATAGCTTAAGGACAGATCTTCTTTATAATGAAAGGGATATTTCAGAGCAAAGGAGAAAAAAATTTGAAAAGAAAATTGTGATTATCAATGGTGAGTTAGATCCTAGATTGTGTGCTGTATTTAAGTATCCAGAAAAAATAATATAAGAGAATAAATAATAAGTGAATTTAATAAAAAATAATATCTTTCTCATAATAAAAGTAGAAACTCTCTCAAATATTGATATTGATATGATCAACAATTATAGTCACATCAATGTAGATTAG
Source organism: Tetrahymena borealis (assembly GCA_000260095.1). Taxonomy (NCBI): domain Eukaryota; phylum Ciliophora; class Oligohymenophorea; order Hymenostomatida; family Tetrahymenidae; genus Tetrahymena; species Tetrahymena borealis. Next base: position 106,917 of record AHAN01000881.1, on the reverse strand, counting down.
GAATGGGATCATTGGTTTTAATATGAATTCTCCAACTTTAAAAAGAACTCTATTCCTAAATTCTTTGAAAGTTTTGACTTTGAATTAATTGATACACTATTCAATGATGTATTTCTAAAGCTAGTAAATTGGATTACTTAGTAAGGAGGGTTAATAAAATAAACAAATGAATCTAAGCAGATTATAACAACTTAGAAAAGTAAAAATGTTAAAAATGAAGACTCAAAAATAACTCAGTTTAAGAAATCCATATTCTTAAATGCAGATACCTCACTAAATCTAATCAATCAAAATAGAAGTTCTCAACTAATAGCCCCACTAGCTCAAGGAATATCAGGAATGAAATTTTTCTAATAGAATTCAATGAACATAAATGAAGAGATTTTTAATTCAAACCTGTTAATAACTTAAAAAGCAATTAGCGAGGAATAATTAACAAACTAAAATATCCAACCTGCATTATATAAAAATGATGATGTTTTCAAGAGTTCTTGCATCTTGAATAAGGTTCAACTTTAAAATAGTACTTAAATTGCAAGCAAGGGTATGACTATACTTCCAATAACTTGCCAGGAGTTGTTCTTTAGTTTAACTAGATTATTTTCACTTTTAATAGAACCATTTTAAGAGTAAGTTGTATACGAGTATTAGTTGTTTTCCGATAATATGGAGTTACGTTCTACTTTGATTGTTTAGATGTTTGTTTTTTCAATTGTTTCTACTATTGGACAGCTTGTTTAAACCGACTAAAGAAAAATATTTGACCAATATCTCAAGGATTTACTTTTAAAGGAAATTAAATCATTTAATAAATTAGTAAAGAATATAGATATCCCTAAGGAAAACACTCTATTTGATTACTATTTGGACACTCAGTTACACTCTATTGTTTCTTAACTAAAATCTACTTAAAATGTGTATACTTTTTAATTTATCTCTACTCCAACTTTAAAATAAGCTAAAGAAGTAAGCTAATTAAAATAATCCCCAATTTATGAATGGAAGTCATACAACGAAGCAGCTAAATAGGATATTCTAGACAAAAATTTACTTCAGAAACATGTAAATAAAGGAATTACACTTGATATACAAAAAATGTACTTTTAAAATAAGGTGATTGTGCCAACACCAGAATTAGTTAAAACTCTTTCAATGATTAACTTTTTAATTACAAATAAAATTAATGTTTTAATAGCCTCTTCATCAGCCTATACAGGTAAAACAACCTACTTAAAATAGTTTGTTTTATCTAAGAAATTAGACTATCTACATATTATGAAAAAATATAAAGAAGAAACAATGTTGAAATATACTTAGCTGAGTACAAATCGTAAATCTGCTCTAGACTAATCAGATTCACTTAGTTGTACATTTTTTTATGAGTTAATAATTCATCATTATATAAATCTTTCTTATATTAAAATTATAGTCTAGCCAAAAATGAAAGGAATTTAAGAAAAACTATTAGATAGGGCAACTTGTGAAAATGTGTAAGTAAATCAGCAGGGAATATACTTTGGGATGAATTAAGTTACAAATTATTCTGTTTTTATGAAATTTTTCATTGGAAACTTAAAACTGACTGATAATTCTACATATATTCCTCCTTAACTCTGTGATTAACTAATAGTTGCAGTCGATGATATCAATCTAGCACCACTACAAAGTGATAAAAATCCTCCAAATCCTAACCCAGCTATACTGGAAACAATTAGATAAATTGTTTACTCAAAATAGTTTTATACAGCTCCTACTGATATTAATTATAGTGTAAAGTTTATAAACTAAATTTAAAATATCAATTTCTTGATATCTTATAATCCAAATCATCCTAATAAATTACCAAATAAGTAAATTGCTTTATCCCGTTTATCATAAATCCTTTAACTACTAAATCTACAATTAATTTATTTTTTTAATATAGGTTTAGAAGAGTATTTCATACCTATGGAATAGATTCTCTAAGTGAAGAAAGTTTAGAAACAATTTTTATAGGAATAATAAAAGGGAAGCTTCTATCTTGCTAACTTTAAAATACTATAGCTGTTGATCAATTACAAGAAAAGAAAAGTGTTTAAGCTATTTCTGAAAGACAGGAGTCTAATACAGTAGGTATTATAAATAATTTAACAATAAAGATGGTAAGGACTATAATCTAATATAATAAGAAATGCTGCGATCTATTTCCTTACTTCTTTAGCAAATAGTAGCTAAATACTGTTGTCTAAAATATAGTTAGTTTAATATTTTCGAACTTCCAATTTGATGGGAGAACTATTGCTTAAATTGTATCCTATCAAAACTGGGTTGAGTATACTACATAATTACACTACTCTGAAGCTCTCATTTACTAAAAAAATTAACTTCATACATTACTAACATAGGTTACAAACTCATCTTTTTCTTATAATTTAAATGAATTCCTTTTTTAAAATTAAGATACCTAATCAGATTATAATTCAATAAGCTAAGTGTACTAGTAAAGCAATCTATAAATACCAAAATCTAATTATGAACTTAAATTAAATGATCTTTTACAAAATAATGTTGAATAAAAAGAAGATGTATCTAGTGATGCTTTCTTAGAGGGATTTATTTTTTTAAATCATTAAAAATAAATTAGTAGAGAAAGAAAAGCAAGCTTAAGCTCATTAGACAGGTCTAGGTAGATTGAATAGCTAGAAACAAAAATAAATAACTTTGAGAAATAGATAATCTGGACTACGGAGATAATATAGGATACTTAAACAGGGAATAAAGTCTTTCCATATTATTTAAGAAAGGAATAAATTTACTAGAGTATAATTGAGGAAGTGGAGAAATACAATAAATCGAATACTTTTAACATTTCTCCTACCATAGATCCTCATCTCCTCTCAACCTTAATTAGGATAAACCATATTCTAATTAATACTAAATCAAACTTACTCTTTTACTCTTAACCATTCTCGAATCGTAAGACTCTGCTTAGGTAAATTTATTATGATTATCAATCGAATTTAACTTTATTTAATTTAATAAAATAAATAGTCTTATATGCTTTATTAATAAAATACAATTTAAATATATTAAAACTGACCATAATACAAATTTAATGGCTTTAATGAATAAACTTAAAAAAGTTTTAAGACTGACAGCAATTACAAATGATAAAGTAAGTTTATGTTTTCATAAAACATGTTTAATCCATTTTTCCCTTTTAGTTTATGATTCATATAGATGATTATCACAAGAGTGCCAAAATTATTTATGATGCTATCAGTTAAATAATTTCAAGTCATTCTATTGAGAATTTCTTTTCATCAGAAGGTAATCTTTATATCCTAATCAAGAAAAAATATTTACAGTTATTCAAATATTTCATAAATTTAATTTAAAAGAGATAAGGTCTATTTCTTAACAAATGAAGAAAGGAGATGAGAAATTGAAAAAATTCTCGGACTTCGAAATGCAGTAGTTAATAAATTACAAAATTGTTTAGAATATACAATATACCTTTAGTTTTTAGCACTCTGACATAAGTGAAAAATAAAAGCTTGAAGAAATTTATCCTTTTTTTAAAGATTTATTTTAATCAATATTTTTACAACAAATGAATACATCTCAGCTCGTTGAATTTGCATAAGAATACTTTCGTAATATTTCTGACTAATCTGTCCATAAGAATGGAGAGATTTATCCTCTTCTCTATAAGGTGTTTTCCTTTTTATCTTCAAACTAAATAATGTAAAAATTTATATAATCTAATATTTTATCATTTAAAATTTTTTTTAAAAGAAAAAAATAAATTTCAAGTGATAAGGCTTTTTCTTGCTATCTAAAAATATTCACAAACATTTATACTTAAAAAAATGAGTATTTAAATAAGAAAATGGAAGAGATTATTTCAACCTTTAAAAAGATTGAAGTAATTCAATAAAGCTAGATTATCATTAAAAGAAGAATGAAAGATTTAATACCTTTATTAGAGAGAGAATAGAACCATATAGATTCCTTGCAAATAGAAATCGATCAGTTTCTAACCTAGATTGATTTAATTAAATAGCAACTTAGTTCAAATAATTTAATTCATTCTGAAAAATCTGAAATTGTCAATAGAATTAATGATGAGATTAACTCTAAAACTTTAAATGTAAATTAATCAATCAATTAATTATTAAAATCATTTCATAATATTCTTTTTAAACTAATATGTTATTATTAACTTTAATAAAAAAAGAGAATATTTATTTACTAAATAATCATTTTCTATAAAACCTCTCACACTCTTACTCTCTATTTTTTTATAATATTTCTTTTAAATTTTGTAATAAATTATTATGCTTCAAAGAAAAATATGCTATCAAAATAAAATTAATTCACATTGAGATAAATTTAAATAAAACTTAATTAATAATTTAATAATTTTTATTATGCAAATTAGTCCAAGTAAAATTTAGAGGAGATTGAAGTATAAGTATTAGCTACTGATAAGAATGAATTGTATATTTTGAGATAAATGAAGCTACCCAGCAATACTATGAAGTTAATTTTAGAAGGTCTATGCTATATTATTTATCCAAATCCTTTAGAAAAAAGAAAGAATTAATAAACAGGTTAAATTGAAGTGGATTGGTGGGCTGCATCAGTTAAAGTAATCTTTAAAATAATGTTTATATATTAGAAATTTGATACCTAAAAAATATTTTTTTTATACTCAGGTGTTGAACAATCCCAAATTCTTAGAAGAATTAGTCTCTTTTGATAAGAAAAGTGTTACACTAGATTAAATAAAAAATGTAGAAACTTTATTTGAAGATAATTAAAAGTTCATCAATCAAAAAGTCATAGAAAATTAATCAAAGGGTTTAAAAGTTATTTTTTCATGGTTAACCTCTTTCATAGAATTTTAGAAATTAGAATTTGAAGTTCAACCTTTAAAGGATTAATTAAATGTAAAATTTCCTTAAGATTAAAATAATAAACATTTAGATTTTTTTAATAGTTAGCAAAGGAAGAAGAGGCTGTATAAAAAGCAGTATGTTAAGAAAATTAAGGGATGCTAGACATCGAAATGGGATAGCTGAATATTATCTAAGATTAATAGAATGAGTTTATTTAAAAGAAAGAAAATATTAAAAATCGATTTGATAATCTTAATTCCAAGGAACATATCCTCCATAATTTTATAGAAGAAGCTAAATAATTTTTAGAAATTTTAAGTAAATTTCTAAATTAAAAAACAAAATTTTAATAACTGTTAAATTAAATAAAATAGATTTAGAAAAGAGTTAATTAGAAAAATGCTAACAGGATCTTATAAAAGACTGTTTCTTTACAGCCATAATCCTTAATTACTTTGGTCAATTAAAGGAATAAGAAAGAAAAGAAATAAAAAACTAGCTAGTTTCTTCAATAAATGAATTTCGATTCTATTAAGACTCCTTTTTATATGAAAGTTTGAATTTTTAAATGGGAGAAAGAAGAATGATGATTGATGAGTATTTCTTAGAGAATTTTGATTTTAATACCTTTTGTATAGAAAATTATTTCATTTTAACTAATTCAATTTGTTAGTGGACGTTATCTTATGATCCAGAGGGAGTATTAGATAAGATGAAATAAAATCTGATAGTAACAATTTAATAAAATATTATTATGAAATTATTTATTATTTTACCTTAATATAATAGAATATTTCGAGTGAGTGTGCTTATTCTCAATAAGATAAAGTTATATAATCAATAGAGAGCTATTCTTGCAAATCATCAAAAATATTGATATCAAACATTACTGAACCTATTGAAAAAAAATATTTCAATTTAATCAAAAAAATTTATGAAAAAGAACCAAATGGAGATTAATTTGTCAGGTTTTCAAATAAAAAACTGAAAATTGACACAAAATTTGAATTATTGTTTAGCACTCCTAGCGAAGAGTATTTTGAAGATAGCAAATAAAATGCCCTATACTTTAATTTAATTAATTTTACATCACCATAGAGATTAAAAAGTGAAGAAGAAAGGATAAAATATAACTAAATAATTAGAGAAGCATAGTAAAAGGAATACGTAAATCTTGAAATAAAAAAGAATATATTCCATCTTATTGAAAATGCCTAACCCTTATAAAATGACTAATTATATTCAGATGAATTTCTAAATCAAACAATATAAGAATTTATTAACTATAAAAGCAATAAATGATTTTTTAACAATTAATTATTATTCCAATTTTTATAAAATATATTAACTTTGAGTAAATAAATATGTAAATAAAACATTAAATAAGTTAATTTATCATTTATAGATTTGTATTTAATTAATTGTCTTAATTTATATACTAAATAGATGATTATTGATCTATATAAAGTTCTCTTACGTAGCATAGGCATATTAATGTTACAAAGATTTTAAATTTACCTAAAATTATAAATTTAATAAAATATTATTTACTTCAAAAATGGTTTAAAGGATGAGCATACTAGCTTTAAATTACAATAGGTAGATTAAATATTTAATAGCTATAACCTACTAATCATATGAACGTATGGCAGTATTATAATTTAGCTATTTTTGAATATTGTTTGTTGTTTATTAATTTATAATTTATTGGTTGGATATTAAATCTATTTGAATGTTAAAAATTTCGAGTATATTCAAATTTCAAAAATTATTAATTAATTAAGAATTTTGCAGATAAATCATAAAGAATATTAGAAAAATATCTAGCTAGTTTAAAAGTCAATGGAAGGGGAATTAAGTACAGCTGGAATTAGTAAACAAATATTTATTTCAAAATAGAAATGACATAATAAGATGATAAAAACATTTTATCTGAAATAGGTTTAGAAATACTAAGAGATATCTTAGAATTAGCATATTAAAAATGGTAAAGAGAAAAGAGGTATAACCCAATATCGGAATTCAACTCAATAAAAGTATTAAGTTCATACAATGAAGTCTTATATTAAAGAAGTAAAGTATTGTTAATTTATAAATATTAATATTCAAATACTAATTAACTTATAATAGATATAAATTCTGAAAAAGATTAGCTTTATTATAACTTCCTACATCGAATTGGTAAATAAATACCAAAGGGTAGTTCAAAAGATGAATGGATGGCATATTGCTAATAACTTTTCAATCAATAAGATAAATAATAAAAGCTGAAAACAGAAAAGGGATCAGATTCAATGAGAGATCTTAGTGCTTATGCGAATAAAGATTATGCAAATAAATTAATGATGAAATCATTTATAGTTCTTATAAAGCATACTCTATACAAGAGATAGAAGAAAAAGGAATCTTTTAAATAATAATAAAAAGCAAGGAATTCTCCTATCAATCAGCAAGATACATTCATTCCAGACAATGATTAATACATTTAATATAAACGTAGTTAATACAAGAACTCAAATTTAAAATCAGAATCATCTTAATCACATTTATAAAACTTACCTCTTAATTCTGAAGCTAGCTATGTTTATAATAGATCTTTAAACTAAATGTCTCCTCCTACTTATCATGTAAATTAATCAAATTTTAAAAATAGTAATAAAAAACTAAAAGAAATAACAAATTTGCCTCAAAAAGCTAAAAATGAATATGATTAAGTTGGTAAGAAAAATAATACATAATCCTAAGAAATAAATAGAGAACCTCACTATGAAAGTATTCGTTAAATGACATTAAAGGAGTCAATAGAGTATCAAAGATCAAATAATGATTCTTTTTCATATCATAGCACTCAACAATAAAAATAAACAATATCACCTTCTTCTCTTCCTTTATAGCCTAATAACTCTCCTATTTACACAAATAATCCATTCATAACGTCTCCAAATAGATAGAATAATAATAATAGTAATAACTGCAACAATAATAATAATTATAATAAAAGATAAAAAGATTTTAAAAATGAAGAGAACTATAAAGGATTTTAAGAACTAGAAACTGTTGCTACTGCTTCAAATGCAGATCATTTTGCTTCTACTTCTTCGAATGCAAATACCTTTAGAAATAAAACTCTTAGATAAGCTAAAAGTTAAGCTGTCTCTAAAGATTCTAAAACTCTTATTAATTGCATGTACGATAATTTAGATATAATTGAAACAAATATGGAAGAATTAGGAGAAAATGCTATAAATATGACTAAAATGTCTGCTGATTTTGACACATCATGTATTTCTAAAGGTAGAAACAATACTAAATTCTTAGATGAAAGCTATTCTTTCCACTAAACTAATGCAACAAATAATTTATTCTAAACAGGAAACGATGAAAGCTTTGAATAAATGAGCTTTTAATAAACAGATTTACAGGCAACATTACCTCATAAAATATAATTCATAAATTAAAATCAATAAGGGGATAATTTAAAACAATGGAATAATTTCCAAACAAATAAAAATTTTATGACTATATCGGCTAGAGATGACTCCAGTAGTTCTCTTTACAATCTCGATTTCAATACCATTCAAGAAAATATAAAAGTTCTAAGTGCCTATTTTATCAAACTTTAAATATATAAAAACCAACATAAAAAGAAAAGGTAAATTATTTATTAAATAATAGATAATTCTATAAATATTATCATTAAAAAGCATTCTCATTTGGGATATTTATATGTTTAATGCAAAATTATGTATTAAATTTATTTTAAATAAGAGGATTGTCATAATCAAGCAATTAAATAATTAAAAAACTTACAACCACTTAAATAAAAATATTTCTCAATTATGTAATTAGGTAACTTAAGCAATAAATATTGAACTTGGAAAAGGAAGCAGAATTATATTATATCCGTAAGTTAAAAGATAAAGTATTTTGTTTGCTAAAAGCTTTTGGAATAGTTAGCAGTGAAACATAAGAAAGATATAATTATATAAAAAGTAATAATGAGGGAAGAATAAAGAGAAAGTATTTATTTAAAATGGTAGAAAAATATCATGAATAGGTTCTTGAAAGGACTTAGGTTGAATACCTTTAAAAGAATATAGAAAGCAATCTTTTAACAAAAGCCTTTTAATGTTTTAAAGAATATCATTAAAATTAATTTTAAAAGAGAATGGCTGCTAATTCGTTAATCTTCACTTCGAGAACATCAATTGAATTTATAATAGAACTCTACCTAAATAATCTAATTAAGCAACATAAATCTACAAATTGCTATAAAATCTATGAGTAATTTTAAGAGTGTAAGAATACACTTAACTATAAACCATTAATAGCCTCTTTAATAAAGAATGGTTTAATGAGTTAGAAAAACTCAAAACTTTTATTAAGATAATAAGAAAATGTTATTCTGAATAAAAAGTACACATATTTTTCTGTATTAAAATCTTTATACTAAAGAAATCAATAAGCTCAAAATATATATAATTATAAAGTCATGTAAAAAGTGTTTAATGTATTCTAAAACTATTCATAAGAAAGAATCCACCTTAAGAATGGATTGGAATAATTCATCTCTGGAAGATTGTAACACTCTTTAATATTTCTCTAATCAAAATACTATTTTATTATTTTATTTAACAAAGAATCAATAATTTATCTAATGTAATTGCTGGATGGAGATAAGTTACTTAAGCCAATAGAGCATAAAAAAGAAAAAGTATGATTATTTTTAATAAGTATAGATAAAAGACTATCAAGAAATGCATATCTTAATGGGTTGGAACTTTCAATATATTTGTAATTAAATGCTTTTTTAATTACTTGTTCAAAATAATATTAATTAATTTAAACAAATAATATAGTAAAGTGATAAACAAAAGATATTCAGAGCAGATACTCTATTTTTCTAAGTTACTTGTAAGAAAGTTTTATTTTAGTTAAAGAAATCTTGTTTAGAAAATAAATCTAAAAAATTGATGAATGTATTAGCTGATAAAAACTCCAATAATGTAAAATATTTGTTTTTATTTGGAAAGAGTGGTGGTAATAACTAAAATTATTTTAATTTTATAGAAAACCTTAAGGTTTTACTTTGATATTATGATTGTGTTTTAAGAAAGGGCTAGGGTAGAAAGATAAAAATCACTATAAATAGAGCTTAAAAGGAATTTAATTACTTAAAAATAATGCCTGACTTAATGGAGATTATAGAGATTTTATAATAAGATTATCTAATAATTCCGACTTTCAAATATATTCTAAAAATTTCTTTCAGCTTATAAATTAGAAAAAGAAATATCAAATTAATATTAATAAAAAATCAATGAATTTAAATAAAATATGGCCTACAAAAGATTAAAGGATACTTTCTAAATCTTTTAGAATTCAGCTGCTTTGAGTGTAGAATACTATAGAGATGCTTTTTCATTTCATTATAATACTTTGTTAAGAAGAGGTTTTAATATTTTAAGATAAAATAAAGATATTAAACAATAAAAGTACTCTAATGTTTACGAATACCTAAGTAAAACTTATTTTAATTTCATTTTACCATAAATTAAATCATTTTTTAAAGATAAAAAGACTAGTATAATTTAATAAAATGCATTCTATGAATGGAAATAAAGAACACTAGAAAATGAAGACGAAAGAAAGAGTAATAAATTAGCACTTAATTTCTATATCAAGAAACTCTTTACTTTGATTATTCGAACTCTACAGAATTATACTGAAAAATAAAAAATAGATAGATAAAATAAAGTAACTATTTACTCATTTTAGTTTTCATACTTTTATTTAATCATTTTATAATTTCCTTAAAGGATCTTGCCTAAATCTACTATAAAAATAACATATGGAAGAAATGGAGAGAGAGATTTATTGATAAACTAGTTGTTAAACATGATAGGATAAGATTGATGACACTTGGTATGAGATCACTGATATTAGCTCTAAACCTTTCTAAACAGAAAAAATAAAAAATTTAAAAGGCTGACTACTTTATGTATATGATGCTGTTTAAGAAAGCACAATATTTTATCGAAGTCTTAAAAATTAATAAAGAGAAATCATTTTTTAAAAGATAATTAATTTAGAATGCCTAATAGATTATAGAGAAAGTAAGTTTTTCAATCAATCAATTGGAAATATATCTAATTAATTTTTAAAAGAATTGTAAAATTAGAATATTAAGAAGCTTATAGGAATATACATAAAAGAATCGTGAATAGACAAAGAAATATCTTTTTTTAACATAAATTAAAAATCTGAATACTTTAAAAGTTTGCTTTATTGAGTTAATGAAAAATTTAGCCAATAAAAAAATAATGACACAAAAGATTTACTAAAAATTAAAGTAATTTAAATCATAGATATTTTTAATGAAAATTAATCATACAATTTTTTATTTTTACTTTTATATAGATTAAAATATAAATCAAACTTGAAAAAAGCACTGAACTTATGGAAAGAGTCAATTCATTAAGAAAATTAAGAAATGGAGATTTATGACAAGGGAGTTTTCCTACAATAAACCCTTCTCAAAAAGAGATTCTTCAACTCATTAAAATCTCATCATTAAACTATTTTCAATGATAAATTAAAACATTAAAAAGCAGATAAATTCTATTAGAAATAATTATTTTATAAGTTTATGGGAGTTTTCTATAAATCTATTGAGGAAAAGAAACTAAAGTTTATTGCCACTAAACATTTTGCATCAAATGTAATTAAATTTAAAAATAAGGATTTATCTTAACAATTTTATAAAACAACTAGCTTATAAAAAGAGGATTCTTTGGATGGAAAAAATATTAAACTGCACTTTTTGAAGAGAGATATAAAAAAGTGGATGACTATTTTGAAAATCCTTTTTTAATGTCTTAGAAGAAAAGTACAATTAGTTTAGCAGACAAGGAAAACTTTGATTTAAACTATTCTAATATGGAGGACATAGAAAAGCATTTTGACAGTATAATGTCTTACAGCAGTGATAAGAAGAATAAATCTCTCAACACATCATATTAAAACTCTCACTTAAAAATCATCAGTAATTATAGAAAATGAAATGATTTATTAATTAATTAGTTAATTTTATATTTTTATTTAATATTATATTACTCACTTATTCACACTTATAAATAGAGCAATTAATTTTTGAATTTTTATTGGCCACTTTTAATTAAACATCAATTTTTTAAAATCTTTTAACATAGTTTCTTTATTTATATAATATCTTGCTATCGCTAATTAATTAGTAGAGCATTGGATAATGCATTTCGATACAGTTAGTTATACAATTTATATGTGATAATATAAGTAAATTTATAGATTTAAAAGTAAAAGAAAAGAAATAGGGTAAGAATAATAAAAATAAAATTGAAATTGAACAATATTGAATGAATTTTAATATAAAAATAAAGATATAGTTATATGTAAATTTATATAATCATAATTGTCTTATATTAATTAGTAATAATTATTGAAATAAGAATCATTTAAAGTAGTCTGCTTTTCAGTCAGTCAGAAAGATAGTCAGATAGGAAATAAACACTTTATTATTCATTGATTGATAAATAAATAGACTTGTAAGTGAGTGTTAATATTTATTGTAATATTTTTATCATTGAAGTATAAATGTAATTAAATTGCTTTGGAAGCTTGAAATGATTGTTAATATATTGATTAATTATTAAAAGGATCCTATGTAATTGATTAAGTGTGTGAGAGAGGATAGAAGGAGAGGAGGAAGGTAGGAAAGTAAGATATTTGAGAAGTAGTTAATTTGAGAGGATTGAAAGAAAGAAGTCGATAAGAGTTTTATTTTTTAAGTTTATAGTATTAATTATCCTTGATTGTTTGATCTTTTTTATAAATAGTAATTTATTTTTTTGGATTGAAATATAGAAATTATTATTAATTTTTTTTTAAGGTTTTCTTTATTTAGCTTGTTTGTGCTCTCAAAAATGAGTAGATTTTCATTCTTATTTGGCAACAATATTTTTTATCTACCCATTTTGCAAGCATACATCTATAGTTGTATTATTATCCTCTGTTTTATATATAATTGACTTTTAACTATTATCATCAAAGAATCCTCCTTTTAATTATGAAGACTAGAAACCTCCTATGCTACCATAAAATTTATTTATATTATTTTATGAAAGATTTTGGGAGTAACGAGACTATTAGTTATTCTTATTTTCATCTTGTGAGAATTAGAATCCAGATATATTATTTAAATATTTCTAAGAGAAAATATTTTAAGAGTCCATGCCCATTCCTTATCCAAGTCTTGTATTTATATTTGTATTGAATTCATCCATATATAATTTCTTAGAGTTTTATGAGTAATTAGGAATAGAATCATCTTAAGATTATCTTAATAAATTATTTCCTATCAAATTACTATTGTGGTGAATCATACTTTGGTGACTATGTTAAAAAATATCTTCGTTTAGATATTATTCTACCTATTTATTATTGCTTAAGTGATTACTAAATGAGGAATTTCCTGCACTTGGGTTGTTTTAGGTATTATTGATCTTTACAAGTTACGAGGGATCACGGTTTCTGCATCCTTCACATTTGCATTAATCGCTACACTTTACTCCTGTGTTATAGCATTCGCAATACTTCTTCTCACATCCTGATTTTTTACAATTGCATCCCTTATTGTGTACCAATATTTCTTCATCATCCTAAAAATAATTAAATGATAAATAAATATTTTGCTATATTTGCAAATGAAGTGTATAAATAAAGTAGTTGGTTGATTTATGAATTATAATAAAAGCATCAAATATCATGAGAAGATATTAATTATAATATAAAATTAGATAAAAGTGACCCTACGTGGAAAAAAATTTTTTTTAGTGATAGTGATCAAATTAAGTATAATTTCTGCTGTAATAAATGCTATTTAAAGTTAAAATTAGTCATAAGCAGCTTAAACAAAAATTTATGCTAATTTAATTGATAACATAATTTTCTTAGTGAAATTATAGAATTATCATTGTAGCTGAAAGAAAGGATAGGGGTAGAAAGAATATATAAGTTAAAATGTTAGAGAAAAACAGCGGGGGGTAGTATATGAGATGAACATGAGAAAAAGATATTTGAAGTTTATATTACAGAAATTTTTTGTAAAGTATTAATGTTTTGTTTTTTTTAATAAAAAACATAATATCTCTCTCATTAAAGTTTAGATGGGAGATTTGATTTTCAAAAAGGAGGGAAGAATTTATTAGCATAAAAACCCCTAAGTGGTAAAAAATTAATTACCAAGTTAAAGTTAGGTTTGCATTGAAAAGATGATAAAAGGTATTAAAAATTGTATAATGTATTATTTTATCTGAACATTCATTATTAGAAAAATAGATTAGATAAAGTATTATCATGATATAAGCAAGAATTAAAATTTCATGGGAAAATTATAAAATTCAACGTTTGAAAAATAAAAATGGTTAATTACCTATTTAGTTTGAATCTTAGGCTTGAAAGCATCGGGATTACGTTCTTGGAGTTGCTTAATAGCACTGTCACGTTCAGATTTATTTTGATCAGTGTTTGAGCAATCGTGGCAATTGCAATCAGAGCTGCAGACTTAACCTTAGTTGAAGCAATCACAATATAGCTTCAAGCACTTACTTTTCTTACAATTACACTTTACTTTTTGCTTGGTCATAGGTTATGGTCTTAAAGTTTATTCATATTCAACAATACCGTTAAGGTACTTGAGGTTACCTTCTTCTCTTTATTTGATGACATTCATGTCAAGGAGATTGTATATTATGTTGTTTTTATCGATTGAGACACTATTGATTGAGTCGAGTTGTAGGAGTCTTCTTTTTTGACGAACGTGAGATTGTTTCTTTATGATAAGGTTGATGTTATCCTCCAAGTACTATTAATTGAATAATGGGGGATAATGCTCATCAGTGTTGCAGATTTAAATTAAAAGATTGCCACTCTAGAAGCTTTGAGATTATCCATCAATTTCTTCTTTTATTCTGCTAGCATTATTTTTCTTGTTGTTGCGTTGGATTATCAAAGTGACTGATTTATTTGACTTTTTATTATTCTGACTATTTGAATCTCCTGTATTATCATCAGAGTCTGAAAATCCAAGGAAATTTATTTTCTAAACACGAATATTTTTTTGATTTTATGAAGATACTCCTTCTTGTCCAGCTTCAGAATGATTTCTTGAGCTTCTATCGTTTTATTGATTGATTTATTCGCTATTATTCTAATATGTCTAATCCTTATCTTGAGAGAAGGAAACAAACATATCTTCTTTAGATTCATCTTAGTTTATGGTATTTGATTTCATTGAACTCTTGATTTCTCCCTTCTTATTAATAGGTTGTCTATAATTTTAGCGAGTATTTCTACCTTTATTTTCTTATTTTAAGTAATTTAAGTGTTCTTCTTCGATTTAATTCATATCTGAATTGACGAGATTCTCAATGTCCATCGAGCCTAACTTGTTGTATTAATGCACTTGAGCATTATTGATTAAATGAATCTATTCGAGATCGCTCTCAGGTTCTTCGATCTTTTGACTATTCTCCATGAAACTTTTTTAAATTTATTTGCGAAGAGCTGGTTCTAGTTCATCCTAGCTTTGGTCATCAATGTGTCCTCTTTTACTATTTAATTGATAAAAAGATCTTTATAAGACTACGCTCATCTACTAAAATTTAAGTGAATGGTAGAAGATATTTCAAAGAAATTATAAAAATGTATTCTCTTTCTTTCTTTTTTTTTTCTTGCTACTCCTTATAATTATCTTTTTGCTTTCTTAATTCTTATCAATTTTTAAATTTCTGATAGAAGATAGAAAGCAATCTTATAAATTATAAAAAAAAGAGCGCTCAAAATCCAGATTAAAAATAGTAAGGTAAATGAATGAAGAAATAAATTAAAGTAGTATCATTCATTCTTGATGATTTATTTATTTTCTTTGAATTTTAATTGCCTACCCTTACTTACTAATTGTTTTAGAGTGGACTGAGTAATTATAGTAACTGATAAATGATTTAATATTTTAAATTCGAAAAAAAATCATCAATTACCCTCTCAATCAAAATATTTTAAATCCTTCAACAACAAATTATTCAAATTTTATGATCTTTTAAAATTTATAGTCTCCAAAATTTCCAGCGAAAAAATTTAGAAAAATAAAATTGTGAAACTAAATTTAAAATTGATTTCTATTGATAAACGGAGGGAAATCTTTATTAGAAAATAATAGCTCGAACTTGAATTGGAGGAAAGAAAAAAAAGAAGTAAACGCGAATATCTAAATGTGAAATACAAGAGATAATTATCAAAATTGATTAGATAATTGTTAAATCATTTATTAATTGAAATTTTGACAATGTTAAATTGATAAACAGTCGAGTAGAATTGTAAAAACTAAATAAAGAATGGGGAAGTACAAAGCAAATCATTAAAGAAGTAGTGGGAAGGAATAAAAATATTAAATTAATTAAGATATTCTTTGTGATAAACTACAACCTCTCAATTTTGCAGAGAAAGGGTAAAGGCTTTTTCTTTATTTTTCAATCCAAGTTTCCAACTATTAATCTTCAAAACTTTATTGAAATCGAATGAATTATAAGTATTTATTAAAATTGTTTATTTATTGTTTTAAATTAATAGCTGAGTTTGATGGATGGATTATTTAAATATTGCCGCTTGCTTCTATTTAACAATCTTAAGCAAGGGATTAATAAATTATTAAAGAGGGGCCCAAGCAATTATTCCCTTGAAATTAGTTCCCTAATTTTCAAATTGAGGAAGCAGCTGGTGGGGAGATCCAATCCTTTAATTGGAATATTTTTATTTGGTTGGATGATATTAGCAATGAGATTTGGATTGGAGAAGATGATAACAGATAATATTTAGGTTTTATTTAGCTTTAGCTTT
Organism: Tetrahymena borealis; assembly: GCA_000260095.1. Taxonomy (NCBI): domain Eukaryota; phylum Ciliophora; class Oligohymenophorea; order Hymenostomatida; family Tetrahymenidae; genus Tetrahymena; species Tetrahymena borealis. The sequence goes on along the minus strand of AHAN01000881.1, from coordinate 90,103 downwards.
AGCGAAGAATTTTAAAGTACTTATTTGTCACTAATGAAATTTAGCTAACAAAAACAAATTTAAAAAGGGAATGTTTTTTTGTTTTTGAAAATAAAATAACAATGAGAATAGAAGTTTTTCGCGGTATTTGGATGATTTCAATCTCTGTTGATATACATATTGATTTTTTAATTAAAACTACATGTTATCTATGGGTTAAGTAAAAAAAAGAGCAAAAAGAATTAGAGTGTAGCCTGTTTGCTTGAGGGGTGTAAGAAATTAACAATTTTCAAGCAAAAAAGAAAGTAAGAGAGTGTTTGGGAGTGTGTTTCAATATCAATAGATAGAAAAATTACTTAGTTCTGGCATTTTTGGAAGGAGAGATAAGGACTGGAGTTGTCTTATTAGATGAGCTACATTTAGAATCTGTAGTGTTTCTAGCACTTCTGCGTAGCTTTGTCGAGGTAGAATTACACTCTGAAGTGTTCTCCTTACTCTCTTCTAAAAGGCTTTAAGGAGATTAAAAGGTATTATGGATGAGATCCTTATTTTATTGGGAATTTAATTGATTTATCTTTTATTGTTGAATCTACATTAAATTCATGTTATTGTTGTTAATAATGTATTCCTTATTCATACTATGCCTTTGATTATCTATATTCTCAATATCCTCTTCTTCGTCCTCATCGATTTCATATCCATTCTTAATTGGTGCAGGGATGCTCTACTTATTGTTGCTAGCCATCATCTCCTATTTTCTCTTACGACCCAATTATTATTGCTGTTGCTGGCCAGATGATCCAGTTCCTTATTAAGACCTAATATTCCCTTAATTTTTCATCTGAATATTTTTTTTTGCATCGCCATTCACTTCACTTCCAACTTAGGCTTTAATTTTCATGTTTCTACTTTAGTTTGTTTGTACAGCTATTTTGACGTTTTATATTAAGATATTATGATATTTGTATTTAAAATAATAAGTAGGGTTTATCACTTTCTTCTTGTTTCTTCTTCTTGCTTGTTAGCTTGTTTCTTTTTTTGATTGTTTGCTTGATTGAATGAATGATATCTTTAATTTCTTAATTATTTGTATGTTAGTTAGTTAGCTTGCTTATTGTATAACCTTTCTTTCTTTTTTGTTTGAAAAAAACAATGTGTTTTTTTTTGTTTTGTTTTTATATTATATTTAATTAAATAAAGATCAATTCTTCGTGATTAACCAAGCAGCTAATTACCACTATAGTGACCTTTTTAAGTCTTTGGTAAAGGAAAGATATTATCAAATAAATATTTGCGCTTTTTTTTTCTATTTATTTTTCGAACGAAAAATAAATATAAAGTATTAATCAATCAACCATTCTTCATCATTATAAAATACAAGACAAACCAAGATACCAATAATTCATTCATCTCAATCATAGGAACCTCATTTTCAATTTTTAATTGGTAAATTTTTCAATTTATACTATTTTGATTTTAAAGAGGTTGCTAAAAATCTTAAAATTAAAGGCGGGGCAATATATTAATATATAAAAATTAAAGCCCTATAAAAATTTCTATTTACAAATCTTATAAAAAATCAATAAACAAAGACTTGCAAGAAGAAGATCAAGAAGAAAGAAAAAAAAAACATAACAAAAAACTCAATGCATTCTTTGCTTGATTAAGGAAGAGATTATATATCCTTTTTTTGAAAAATATTTAAAAAGTTTTATCTCATTTTTTGACTAATAAAAATGGGATTTGTTTACCTTCTTGCAGATCATCGGAGGTATTCTTGTCTATATTGGATGTCTTAGAAGCCCCACGTGTTCCGTGAACTCTTTTTTTGTTATCAGGCACCATCTCTATCTTAATATCTTAACGACTAGTAGCCTTCAAATTTCTTTTTCTTTTTGCTTAGTTATATATTTTTTTTATTTATTTTTTTTCATTCACTAATTTATGAAGAAAATTGCAGAGCTCTGAAAATTATTAAGATTGTCGTGATTTAAATTCTTTCTTTGCTTTTTATTAAATTAATGATTCCTTGTCTTCTTTTTTTTTGTTGCCAAATCCAATCAATTCATTCATTCGCTGATATTAATTTCTCCTCCTTTATCTTCCATTTATCCCTCCTTCTTATCTCTCACTATTCCTCCTTCTTCGCTCTCTTTTAACAAATTTATATATTTTTTTTCATATGAGAAATCCTCTTTACATTCATTAATTTTTCTTCCTTCAATTTTTAATTCATCTTTTTTACTCTTCCTCTTTATTTTTTTAATGCTTTTCATACACTATTCCCTCCTTCATCATTCTCCTTTATTTTTCCCGCCTTTAGTTAAATCATTATTAATCTTTGAACAATCTCCTCAATCATCTTTTATTTTTTATACTTTCTATCCTCATCCTCTACTGTTTTTTTTTCCTTTTCCTCTTCCTAAAAAATATTAATTTGCATTAAAATTTCTTATAATTTTTAGAGTATTAAAATATCTTATCTCATGTATTAACTCCATTTCTTAATTAATTCCTTTTCTATTGATCACCCTTTTTCCCTCCCTTTTCTTAATTTGAATTTTGTACATTTATCCTTTTAATATAGGAATCTATTTAATATCCTTATCTTTAATAATGAATTCTATTTTATTTTTATTAAGTTCAAATCCTCTATTAAGAATATTTTTTTCCCCTTCATTCTCAAAATTCATTTCCACACAAATTAAATAAATAGATAAACCAGAGATTTTAAATGGACACTCAAAGAATTAATTTGAAATGTAAAATACTATGAATGGGTAGTTAGTTCTTATATATAAGTAAAGCTTTTAAAAATAATAAACTAGGAAGATATTAATTTGGATTTTTATTTATAATAATAGATTAATTGAAGAAAAGTACACTCGTTAATACTTCTTTACTTCAAGTTTAACATTAATGCAGTTAGATTATTACTTTTTATTTACATTAAATAGTTTATCTTCTAATTCTATTTTAAGACAATAGAAAAAATGTGTTTTTTTTGAATACTCAAATATTTTTTTAGAAAAAGCAACCTTACATGCAAGATTTATGATATTTTCCTCTTTTTGTCGTGTTTTAATTATTTTTATATTGAAGATAGATTACATTTCTTAATATATCTTTTCATCTGGCTCTCTCTAATCTCTCAATATTAAGATATTTCAATTCCACACGTTCTCTAACAAAGATTTTATATTTTCTTTTTCAGTAAGAGATTGATTAATTGCAAATATTAATAAATTTCTCTATCCTAAATAGACCATAAATATTCTCTAGAAAATTTTTAAGAATCAAATTAGGGGTAGATATTACATATTAAGCATCATAATTATCACAAAATCGTCGCCTTTTTTCTCAATTTTTCACATTTAATGTAGTATTAAGGAGGTTTTAAATTGATTAAAGTTGATTAGGACTGTTGAAAACGGAAACTTAATTATTTATATTGTTTTCATTGTTTTCCTTTTACTTAGATACTAGTTCTATCATATCACAATTTATGAAAATATTTTGTTAGGAATCCTATTTCATTTACATGTGTTTATTCTTATTAGATTCTTTATTAGATGTAGTAGGAATTACATCGAAAGATTAAATATGAGATTAATTATCTTATAAATGTTCAGTTTAGAATTAAAGAGTCTTTTGGAATATAGACTGAGGCACTGAATTTAACTCCCCATGCTTTAACTCTTCAGAGATGTTATGAATTTCTGAATGACAATCATCTTCATCTAATCCATATTCTTCGTCTTTGACACTACTTGTAGCTCCTTCCCTATTTCCTAAAGTATGATTTTTTACTTAAAATTATTGCTAATTAGTTTGCGAAGCGATTGTTAGTCTTTTAACTTGAGTGAAATCAATTTAGTGAGAAATGATATTATTTGAATTAGGATAGAGTGTATTATTTGTATTGTTGAATTAGATATTTGATGATGTAGCTTTGACGCGAGGTAAGATGTCTTCTGTGTTTAATTTTGGTATTTAAAAATGAGTTTTAATGCTTGCGATTGAATTTCTCGATTTAAAGAATGGATTGTTGATTATATCGCTATTCTTATATACAATTAATTCAAAGGTAGAGCAAATAAATTAATCTTTTGTATTGTTATCTTTATCATGATGAATATTATCGTCCTCATCATGCTATTATAAAGAGTAGTTTGATTTCTGCTATGGTCGATTAAGCCCAGATAAAGTAGCACGAGAAGATATCTTCTTGTTTTAATTCTGGTGATGCTACTTTTAATAGAACTATTTGAAATGGTTTTAATAGAAGGCATATGATTCAAAATCAAACATATTATAATGATGTTCTTCTTCTTCCTCCTCCTCCCTAGTCTTCATTTAGATATGAGACTAGCATATGATATTCTATTAGGGTCCAACTTATTTTATCAATTTTTATATAATCTTTTATTCAACTTTTGAAGACTCCTTATCTTCTGAGCAGTTGAAGTGATCCATTAACCCCTCTCCTTTTTCATGGTAGAAGCTTATTTTAAATGAAATTCCATCCCAATGTATCGTATTATTACTATCATGAACAAAAGAATTTAATCTATATTAAACATTCTATTAAGGAGATGGTTGCTATTATCCTTGTTGTTGAGATTAATTATGATTGTTACTTTATATTCTATCTCTAGAGTTGTTGAAAGTTTATGACCCACAGACGTATTATTGTTAATTAGTATTTTATAAAATTAGCTAATTAGTACTAGGATAAAGTGATAACCCAGCAGTAGTTGGAGAAGCAGCAGGTAATATATTTTACTGGTTCAATATTTACGATGGAGAATTATATGTAAGATGGACTTTACTTGGTTGTGATGTTTATTGATTATTTGTGTTGTTTTAAAGTGATGATACATTCCCACTTGGTTAGGGACTAATTTTTTCTTCATCAGTTTGTTATAATTGATTGTTGTTTAGTGTTACAATAACACCTCCTGCATTTGAAATATTATTATCATCATTAGTTCTAAATCTTTCAAGATGTGATTTAGTGTAGTTGATGTTTGGATCATTTGTTACATTAGAAACTTCCATTTTGATAGGCATAATTCTTGCACAAATAGAGGCATTCGAAATGTAAGATATTAAAATATACATGATCTTTTCTAAATCGTTTTAAAGCTATTTATCCAAATAATTTCTCTTTATTTCTACCTAAGGAAAGTAATCATTTAATTGAGCAAGCATTCCATCTAAGTTTATCTATTCATTTTTTGTTTTCTAAGAAATTTTTTTCACAAATATATTCATATAATTTTCAATGCAAAAAATTCTATTTTTTAAAATCACAGCCTCTTATAACATTCCACTTATTTGTAATTTGAAAGTATCTATTAATTGTGGGGTCCTCATCCTGTTTTGTAATGATTAATCTAACCCTTTTCCTAACTCTTTCAAATATCTCAAAGATTTTTAAAATATATTAAACTTCTAGTTGAATGAGCTTAGGCCAGAAATAGCTATTTTAGTTAATTTCTTATTGTACTTTTTAATACTTTGAAAACTCTAGTTTTAAACTGGATATTCTTCTATCGAAAATATAATTTCTTCCTAACTTTCCCCTTCGAATACTCTAATAATTACATGTTCTGCCTCACAATCTTACCTAGTTTTTTATTCAAATGAATATTATTAATTTGTACAAATCCCCTAAAAATGTAAAGATTTTAAATATTTAAAAAAATTATCAACAATTAATTCTATTAACTCAATATTTTTAATTTATAATTGATTTGAAAATTCCTTCTTAAATTAGTATATTATGTAATACTATCTAGTAATCCAGTTATGTTATTGATTCTATTTTGTAATTTTATTTATAAATCTTAATAATAAACAATACAATTCTTATTAAGGTAATTTATATTTGTAAAATTTTAAAAAAGAAACCAATAATAGTAATAAAAATAGATAATTTAATTGAAATGTAATATTTTAGTAGAGTAATAATTATTATTTGATTATATTTTTTAATTTTTATTGCTAAAAAAGAAATTATTCAATCTTTTGAGTTTATTATAATTGTAAATTAATAACCCCATTAAAAAATAATATCTAATTAACTTATCAATTACTTAGTTTTTTGAGGATTAAAATATTATTTTTTTTAAAATTTAATTTGAAATTTTAGGTTTTATCTTAAATAATTTAATTAATATACCATTTTCTTTAAGCTATCAACACATCTAATAATGGATTGTCAGACATACTTTTAGAGGGAAATGAATGTAAAAATTTCTTTTTTGTTTATGAGTCAATAGGGTTTCTGTTAAATGAAGGAGTATTTGTTGAAACAGTTTTTCTATGACCTAATTTTATATGCTTGATTCTCTCAACATCATCTCTACCATGAAGTGAAGTATTTATAATTTAATTAGCTTTTGCTTATCTTATACTAAAATTAGAGATATGTTTTTATTTTAAAAACGTTAATAAATCTGTATCTTTCCCATCAAATTTATATTCATCTATGAAAGAATATTAAGATAGAGCTAAGTTTATCCTAATATTACTCAGAAACTTTTAAAATTAAGATTCATTTTCTAGCAAAGGATATTTAGTTCTAGCTTCTTTGTTACAATCTATTTTTTAAGGCAAATATTAGTTTATTGAGTTTGAGTATTTTTGAGATGAAAATTAGAAAATAATTATAATCGAGTAATAATAATAAAATGATGGTATTTCTTAACTAAAGTAAATATAATTTCTATTTACTTTTTATAATAAAAGATTATTGACTGTGTTAGTATTTAGTCACAAAAAAGGCAACAGGATATTTATTTAAAAGAAAAGCTGCCCAGTAGATCTAATTTTAATTATCTTCACATATCTTTATCATTTATCTTGTAGTGTTATACTTAAAAATAAACAACATAAGGTAGACAAGGATAAGGATGATCACACTAAAAAAAGATATCCCAAATGAGAGTGACAACACACCAATTTGTAAAAGTATAGAGATTGATTCGACTACAAAAATAGGAGCTTAAAAGGCCAAGGTGAGAAAAATGTTAATCTAATTTAATTAAAACATGTAGATTAATATAGTTGTAGAAATTTGAAGTAAAAGCTAGGTTATTTCTAAAATTTTTGGAATTTCTTTGTATACCACAGTTGAATTAAATCTACTGTAATAAGGGTTAGTTTATCTGTAAATATAGTTTAAATATACTTTAAAACTCCACTAAGACAAAGAGCAATAATTATATTCATTTAATTGGATTCCCATTAGTTATTATTATTGCTCTTCATCTCCAACAAAAAAAATAGATTAGAAAGAGTTCAATTTTTGTTTTTTTAATGATAAGCGTTTTTTCTTTGTCTAAATTAAAGTAAACAAAGAATGTAAGCTGAAGAAATCTACAAATTTTCCATAAATTGAAATCTAATTTACTAAAATATTAAAGTAATGGACAGAAGAAATGGAATCAGATATTTCATCTTTGCCTATAAGAACGAATACTAGAGCTATAGTTAATCTTATTGCTGTTAGAAAGAAAGAGTAGTACTTTAGAAGCTAATTTATAAAATTGATTCCTAATAATAAAAGTAGAGAACAGATACTGACGATTAGGTATATAGATAAATACTTCTTTTCGTCTAGAATTATCTGAATATAAACTATAATAAAACACCCTATTATCAGACCTAAGCACAATTTCATCCAATCTAATCTCTTTTTACATATTAAGTTTGATAAAATAATAGTCAATAATAGTCATGAAAAATTATATTAATATTGAGTTGCTGTTTAAATTTAATTGATTTGAGTAGAAAAATTATCGCTTTTTTACTATTTTTCATTTAGAATTTACCTAGAAATGTAACTCCGTTAAATATTTTTAAGTTTAAGGAGAAGTAGGCTTCAAAAATAACCACCTCTAGATATTATCTGCATTCATTTTTAATTAATTTGTTTGTGTCTTAAATTGATTATAATAGGTTGTTTGCTTGGTTGCTATAGTTTAATTGCTAGTAAGTTTCTATATTTTTTAATTTGAATTAAGGAAATTAATTAAAAGTAATTATCGATATCAACCAAAAATAACAAACAGATATCAAATTGATCATATTAAAATACTAATACAAATCAAATATTACTTACAATAAATTTAATCATCTATTTATAAAAATACTCTACACTCAAAATTACATTAAAAATTACTACATACAACCAACCCTACCTAATAAGAGTACATAGATAATACACTATTTTCAATAGCAATTTTCCTTACATTATTCCACCTTCCCGACTTATCTATGATTCTTCAGTATATATCTTATTTTATCAAAAAAATAGCAAAATTCTATCTGATCTAGTTATTTTTATCTAATTCTTTTACATCAAATCAAATTGCTATTTTTTTAATCTTTTTTTTAAATTTGATGTAAATTAATTTTATTTAAAAAATTTTTTAATTATTTCCTTAAAGGTTAATTTTTCGTCCATTTCAATATCTTTCATTTATTAGTACAATTCAAATAAATCTAAACATCATAAATTATTAGCTTAAAAATTATAGCAAAAATATGCTTCCCAATTAAAATGTTCTGACTAACAAATTAAAATAATAAGTCATTAATTATTTTAAAATATACTTATTTAATGATAGTAGAAAAAAAATAAATTAGTAATATAATAAGAAATTATATCTCTTTGTTATTTAAGCTAAATATTAGGTTTTCTTGAGGCAATAATCTTTGTAATTTTAACCTAAAAATATCCTATTGAAGTGTAAAATATCTAATCTGTTAAAATTAAGTTTCAATTTTTCATTTTCAGGAAAATTATTTGAATTTTTTTTGATGATTATTAAAATAAATAAACTATTTAGCATGTAATAAGTTTAAATTTACATTCTTCTCTTAAAAATTTATCCTGTAAGAGTATTAGGGCAGTGCAATATTGATGTCAAAGGATACACGATAAAATTAAGTTGCTTAGATTTCTCATTTCTAAAAATAGTTTCAATTTCAATATACAAGATAAATTTATTTGCTAATTGTATTTTATTATTTAAAAAATATTATTTTAGATACTTTAAATGGTCGTCAAACTAACAATTAAATTAAAAATAAATTATATTTAATTCTTAAAGTGTAATCAGGATGGCTTTATAGCATTTTAACCTCTTTTACTATTAATTATTTTTAGTCAAAGTATTTACTTTTATTAAAAAGAAGTCATAAAATCATATCTCTCATTCTATCTTTTATTTTTATTTAATGGTGAATTAATAAATTGCTAATTATAATTCACTAGATGAAGAGCATGAAGAAAAAATTTAATAAAAGTTAAGTTGTTTTCTTTTAATTTTTTCTATCTTACCTTATTTTCTTTCTATTTGCTTTGGATTTTATCAAATATATTTCAACTCACTGGAATTAAGTATCAAAGAAAAATAATAACATTAAGTGAGAGATAACAACTTCAATTAATACATATAAACCTACATCAACTAAATAGTATTAGAAAGGAAGAATAAAAAATAGTGGAGAGGAAATAATAGCAAAAATATTTTCCTTTTAGAATAAAACGAAAGATAAACGATTTAGAATTTAAGAGAGAAATAACTTATACTCTTTCTGAAGTGAATTTATCTCTAAAAACGAGAAGTCTTTCACATTAAAATCATTTATGAGTTAAATTAAAAATTTATTATCTTTAGATCATAATAGCAGCAGCAGGTCCTAAAGATAAATGGAAACAACATTCAATTTTGCTTAGAAATCAACAATTAATACCCAATCTCAGTCATAAAAAATGGATGTCCTTATATTAGGTAAAAATAGTGACCCAGAACTAGAATTCATCATCCAATAAAGCGAAATGTGGATCAATAACGATATAGATTCGAATGAAGATTTGCTTTGTTTTAATGATTGTGTAGAAATTGAGATTGTCACTCTTTCTCAGACACACTTTGATTATATACTTAAAGATTTGAAGCGAAAATCTCCAGAAATATTATCTCATTCAACTAATTCTCCAATCATCCTCATAAATTCTACTCGATATATTCCTAGTTTAATCCGTCTTATAGCCACGTTCATCCTTGAGCTTGGACTGCCAAAAGAGATTTTTGTACGGAGTCTCCCTTACACATTTAATTAATAAAACGATTATTTATTATAACTCACTTAAATGACACACAGCAAATTACTTTAGTTTTTCAACTTCAGCGAAACATATACTTATGTATTCTTCGATATCAAATTAAAAAATGGGATATTAGAATGCAAACGCAAGATTAAATCATTGACAAATTTTCGCTCTAATACACCTGAAGTGTAAAAAGTTAATCAATTTCGTATAATTATTTAACTTCATTCTAAAATAATGCCTAAAACATGTTTCAACTTCTACTAACTCTGCTAAGGAAATTTTAAAAATGCTAAAGGATAGCGACTCACATATAAAAATACAAGTTTTCACGCAATATAAAAAAATGCTTACATCTAAGGTGGGGCTTTCTCAGATCATGAAAGGGATGAAAGCATATTTGGTCCTACTTTTGAAGACGAAAGTTATGCTATAAAGCACGACTAACCTGGTATTGTTTGTATGGCAAATTAAGGTATTCCTCACACAAATGCTTCTTAGTTTTATATTACTTTAGCTAGCCAGCCTGACAAAGATCATAAATATGTTGCATTTGGATTGGTAGTTTTTGGGATGAAGTATCTTAGAAAACTCAACAAGCTTACTGACAAATCTTCATATTCTCCTGCATACGAAGCTAGAATCATAAATTGTGGAGAGTATAACTTCTGTAAAATTATTTAAAACAACTACTTATACTATTTTGACTCAAGAAAAAAATTATAAAAAGGGAAAAATAGCGAAAATATATTAAATCCACAAATTTTAAATTGTTAGACATGAAAGTCTACAATTTGTTTCTAAAATAATTAACATTTTAATGAATAAATCTGAGTTTAATTATAATTTTTCATGTTTTCATTCTAACTAAATATGAGGAATTCTTTTGTTTCAAATTGAGACAATAATTTTTTAAATATTATAAACAAAAATGAGATAAGATAGCTATATTTTTTCAGTTTATAATTTGAAATAGTGATAACAAATATACTTATAAAATTAAATTAGAAAAAGATGACTTTGTTTCAGAGACTAAAAAGGATTTTGATTTATTAGACAACTAAGATATCGTGAACACATAATTAGCATTAGCAGCAAGACAACGATAGGAAAGAAGCATTAGCACTGTATCATCGATAAGACCTAAAATGGATACAACATAGTTTCATAAAATATAAATAAAAAAAGATAAAGAATAGTTTGCCTCCCAAAAAGAGAGATTCAAATCATCTTTCTAAAAGCACAATGAGTAAAATAGATAAAAATACCCTTAGATTTCCAATAATTAAGGAATTATGCTTAATAGTACATTTTAGGAATATAGAACCCATACTAAGAAGGATGAAAGATAATTAGATTTAATTAAACCCTCAAACAAGGAGATTTTCAAGTAGTACAAAAAAGATCTTGACGAGCAGCCTATTTTCTAATTTCAAAATTATAATCTTCTAGCTGATCGTGGTGGAGCGGGAAAAAATAATAAAAAAATCTAAGAATAGAAGCTCTAATCTCACACAAATAATTAATTTGGCAATTCTTTTCTCAAAATGCAAGTGAATAATTTAGGAGGATTAATGTCAAACTTCGGTAGTATTTCAAAAATTCCCGAATCAAACAGCAATTTAGATTAAATTAATAGGAGAGTTCCTTCTAATCAATCTCCAAATCAGCTCTAATAAGATGCAAAAAGAAAGAGTTAAGGTAGTTTAAATGGAGAATAATATCTTTTGAAACTTTTGAATTTGCCAAATATAGCTCTTTCGCCTAATAAAGAGCAAAATGGATAAAATAAACTCTAAGGAATATCTCCAAATTTACCAAAATCAAAAGAACCTTTAAGATTTGAAAATTAATAAAAAAATTGTAAGCAAATATTAACCACGAACTTTTAAATTCTACTCGAAATTCTATAAATTAAATTAATTTTGGATTTCGAATAAATTTAGATATTTACTTATTTTTTTCGAATTTAATTTGTTTCTATCTTATTAATTAAAATAGAGAGCTCTAACTAAAATTTATCAGAAAAAGAAGACTTATTTACAGAAAGTGAATTTGGGAGTAGGCAGGCATTAACATATTTAAGAAAACAAACAACACCATAGGGTAATCCTCTTTTAGATTATCTAAGTAATAATTTAGTACTTGGTAATGGTTAAGCACTTTAATTTAGAAGAGTTCCAAATATAGATAGAGTTACTACTAATAGTTATAAAAATTAAAGAGCAAGGATCAACAGTAATGTTAGCATTCAAGAATAGCAAACAAAAAATAGATTGATAAACATGAATTCTATTCTGAGCATCCAAAATGCTTTAAAAACCTAAAATACTTACAGAAGATAACCTTCTTAGTAGAATCACATGTTTGATGATGTGTCATAGAAAATTATCTCAAATAGCAAAGAAGAGCTTGGATCCCTTATCATAATATCTTAAATAGTAATTATCTAATTAATTCATTTTATTTTATGAAATGTATTAAATTTCTTTTAATCATTTCATTTTTGTTACTTTGAGTATATTAATCATATTTGCATCAAAGACTTCCCTCTCCTTAAAATTTTTTTAAAGATATAAATTTGAATTTGCAGTAAATAAAAATTAAGGGAGAGATTAAATTAAATTTATTATTATTCTTGTATTAATTTATCTTTATTATTTTTAAATAAATATAGAGCTAATTTAAGAAGTTTATAGCTTTTCAATACTAGAAAAAATTACAAGAAGATCAAATGTCGGAATTAAATAATATTATTCCAGGTAAATTTATTTAAAATCGAAGATTTTACTATAAATTTAACAATTTAAATTAAAGGAATATCTGAGAGTATAGCTATGCAACTTCCTATTAGCTTAAAAAAATCTCTAAGTTCTACTTAAGAATAAATCATACTAAATAAATAGCTCACTTAAGAGATATAAATACCGCATACAGATACAAAGAATACCCTTCTTTTTATGTCAAAATAAGTATTCATATTTTTTCATTTTTGTGAATATTATTTACATTTAATAATTTAAAGGTTGGATTTGATATATCAGAAGTTGATGATGATTGGTGATAAAATTAATAATTGTAAATATAAACTGTTTGTAAAACTTCTTTATCTTAAATTACAATAACAATAATAACAATAATAAAATGTTTCAATTAATAAGCTCAGTTTCTCTTTCTCCTGTCACTCTCCTATCATAAAAAATCATAAACCCTTATAATATTTTAATATATTGTAGACTAAAATTAACCAGTTCTCTACGTTTAATCTAGTCCTTACACCCTATTTAATAAGCTAATATACTTATCTTAATTCTCCTGATACTTTTTACTCTTACTAGTTCTACTCTCAAACTCAATCAAACAATCTATCTATCAATCGATCAATACTTACAATAAAATTTTACTAATAACAACTCATAATTTTTACCATATTTTACATTATTGTATTTTAATATTTAATTTTATTAAATGTACATTTGCTTTGCTTTATTGTGATTCCTGTAGTTGTTTCAATTATTTTTGTTCATTTTAATCATTTATAGCACCTTAATTTATGTCAAAATATTCAATTATTAAATCTAAGAAATTTCTAAATTATATTAATAATTTAATTAAGATAATTTTATCCAATAAAAAATGTTGATTATTATTTATTAAGGATTTCTTGTCAGTCTCTCTTCAAATCTTTTTTTCTTTCATAATAAAATATAAGCTAAAATATTGTGAAAGAATTTTGAAAAATTGGCATTCGAAAAAATATAATAAAATGAATCAATGCAAATAATAACTATTTATAAAAACTTATAAGTTTAATTTTATTGATTTGATTGATTGATTGCTTGTTTGGTTGGTTTACCTTTTTCACTGGAATGACTAATATTATTGATAATAAGATAATCATAACCAATCTTTTCTAAATCCATCCTTTCACTATTTTTAATTAACTTCTAATTTTCGCTAAAGTATAGTTTTTTTCTCTATAAATATCATATTAAAAAAATTGAAATATAGATAATTAAAGAAAAATCAAACAAACAGCTAAAATCACAATCCAATTATAGATTAAACTTTACAATTGAAAAAGTTTAAAAGTTTAGGTGTAAATTATAAAATTAATTATTTTAGATAGCTTCTACTTAATGAGATCATATTCATAGCCTTAGATGTAAATGCCTCAATCACCTTTTTAAATATGTATTTGTTTTTTTAATCGATTATATGCATAATAAAAAATGTGATCTATATCTAAAAATAAACAATATTTTTAGAACCTATGTTTCCTCCTTCATAGTAAATGCAAAATGGGCATGTTTAACAATGGAATGAATTGGTTTAGTAGTAAGAATAGAGATAATATGAATAATATCTTTAAGGTAAATAGCATGATTAATAGAGAAAATAGAGATATAGGTAATTAATTAAATTAGATGCATCTCTACTTTGATAATATATCCTTAATTTTATAATAAAGAGAAATGCTAGACTAAGATGTTCAAAATAAGCAATAAAAGAAGATGATAGAAAAATAAGTAGACATTGATAATTAAAAATATTGGAATGATAATGAATAGGTAAATTTTAGTTGAAAGGAGACGTTTAAAAATACTTTTATTTGAAAAATATAAAGGTTATTAGTGATATGCTGAGTAAATAAAAGAATGTTTAAAAGTTATACTTTCAAAAACTTAGTGAAGAGAATCTCATATTGGCATAGTAGAGATAAGACTAAGTAAGTTTAAATTTATCATTTCTTATTATTATATCAATAATTATTTTCAGGTATACAATTCAATTAACAATGAATCATAATACTAAACTATGGATGAAAGAATGAATCAATTTAGATTAAAAGAAGCTTAGGTGTATCAGAGAAATCAAAATAAAGTAATAATATTATTTTTTAATTTATCAAAACAAAAAAGATTAAACTTTATATGATTCTAGATGTAGTAAGAGTTCCTAAAAATCCAATAGATAAATTAGTAAAACTAGTAATTACTTGAGGGATAAAAGATAACACCTGTTTTTCCAGTAATAATTATATTTCCATATATAGGATTTTCATAATTTGAATTATTAAATCTCTAGCATTAGAATATTATTAGAGGATCACATAACATACTAAATGTAGAAAGAAAAAATCTGCACGATAGATGTGATGATGTAGTCTATGAATAAATAAAATAGAAGTAAGCTCTCAAGGCAAAAGAAAGAGGAGACAAATTACGTGAAAGAGAATTAATAGAAATGCAAGCCAAATACTTAGAAGAATAAGAAAAGTAATAAAAGGAAAAGAAAAAATACCAGTACTAGCAATATAGTTCAGATAATAACATTTAAGTAATAAGAAAATTGACTTTATTAAAAAAGAAAAACGTTTCTATATTTAATCTATTAAGACTTATTATTCCAATTTTAAAATTAGTGTTAATCCCAGAAACAACTATAGTTGAGAGAAAATCAAATGAATGAGAGAGAGTCAGCTTTGAATTCCCAAAAATCAAAGGTAAAACAAGAATAATAATCATCATCATTCAATTTATTACTTTCCAATCGTTTATTTTAAATGTTAACAAAATATAATGAATTTATAGAATAGAGATAAGAATGGCATTGAATTAAATCCTATTTACTCGTTAGAGTATAACTCTTATGAAAGATAAAAGCAATTAAGCTAAGTTGATAGAGCATTAAGTAGACAAATGTCTCCTAACTCTATTAATTAATTGAATTAGAATAGAATTTAGTCACATAATAACCTTAATTAAGTAAATAGTGGTAACATGAATAATCAACCTTCTTCTACTTTAGCAAGAAATGGGTCTTAGTTAATAAATAATGATATTCCTATAAATCACTAATCAGCTGTATTCTCTCAAAATCCTTGGGTCTAATCAAACCAAAAATTTATGAACAAATTGTAAAAACATGCTGATAATTTCAACTAAATTAGAGTTTTAAATCCTTAATCATTATAAAATCCTTAAGTTAACTTTAATGGAGCTTAATTGCTACATAAAAATATTTAACAAGAGTCTAATTTTATAAAGGATACTTTTGGTATTAATTCAAATCATGGATATAACATAGTATCAGGGCATATTTTATCAAACTGAAGTTGAATGAGTCAATCAATCAAGCTAGTAAGCAAATCAGCTTAATTACTGTATATATAAAATGTAATATAAATAAAGTTTTCTGATTAATGAAATAATTAATCTATAATTTTGATTTTGTTTTTATAAATATTAAATAAATTGATAAAATTATATTTTGTAATTATAATATCAATTAATTTGTAGTTTCCAAGATAATAATTTGATTGCTTAAATATTAATTGATGAATATTTACTGTAAAAGATCATTTTAAATAATTCGATTATCATTAATAATAATTAGATTTGACAAATTTTAAGTTATAAAATACTACTTCTACTAACTAACTATTGAAATAATAGTAATTAATTAATTTCTATAATGATTCCATTAATTAAATTTCCATTTTCAATTCATAATTTTATTTTTTTTAACAAAATTTAAAAAGTATAATTGTATTGTTTGAGTAGTAATTTTTAAAATAAAAATGAAAAATGAATTATTAACTCATTAATATCAATTTTTGAGCAGAAGACATTACAATATCATTTTAATAGTAACAATTAATTTCATATATTGTAAAATGTGGACAAAGTATTTAGATTACTTTCTTAGTTAATTATTTTTTTTAGATTCAAGATTGTACCCCTTAGTTAATCATAAGTATATTTTTAATTTAGATTAAATTGATCAAAAATGCATTAATTTAAAATACTAACTAGTTTTTATTATTTTAATTCAAATTAAAAAATTTTGAAGTTTAATTGTTTAATTTTTACAAAGTATGGATGTAAGTATATTTATTTAACCAATCCTAATAAATTTTACAACGTAAAACTAAGTTTTTATAATATTTAGTTAGGTATTTATAAAGTTAATATTAAATTTCTTTTACTTAAGGTATTATTTTTGATTTTAGAAACTATTCTATTGTCCTTAAAATTGAGTTACTTACTTTTGCATATCCATCAATTAATACAAAATTTTTATTTTTGAAAGAAAAAGAAAGATAAATAACTATTCTTTCAGTAGAAATTCAGGTTTAATTGATAATTAAATAGCTACAAATACCACGAATCAAAATCTTATGTTTTTATTTTATGATCATTTTTACCACATTTTTAATTAATTACAAAATATGTTCAATTTGATTTATGGATTAAATAGATAAATATTTAATTTCTACGACCAAATTGGTTAGCTTCTCATCAGATAAACAATAATTTTTATGTATGATAAATGATATTGTCTTATAATTAATTATATTGAAATATTATTAAATTTTTATAAATACATCCATAATAAAATTAATCTATTGGTAGCTTAATGTTTATTTATAAAAATAAACTTGTTATTGCTATAGTAGTACTATAGTTTCTCATAGAATTGATAAGAAGTGGTAATTTAATTCAATTCGTAATAAATATAAATGTATACAGAAATATATTTAAAATCAAGATTAATATCTAGTAATAAATGAATTCACTAAGAATCAATTCGGAACAGCTGATGTAGTCAATTGGAATACAAATAAAATTCATAGATGTTCGTTTACAGATTTTATAGATTTTAGCGATAAAGATGTTTTAGGAGTGTTTGCCTAAGATACTAATACAGTCTCTAAAACCTATACAAGTATTGCTCCACACTGGAGTCTTTCAATAAGATTTGATTTAATTCTGTATAAATCTGTAGATTTAAGCGAGAATGAGTATGTAAATCTCTACTTTGATAATGTTTTTGAGAAAAAATTCACAAAACTAGACCCTAGTGATGGATATAGTATCTGCTCAAACAGTGGGTTGTATGGTGATCAACTAATTCTTTATTCAAAAAATTTTACATCTCATACTTCTTCAACTTTTGAAATTAAAATTACTACCACATTTAATGAGGTTGATACAAGTGAAGGTTACGCTATTAGAAATTTATATCTCTATGTCGACACATGTCATTAATCTTGTTAAACGTGCTCAGGACCTATGAAAGTAATTTTGTTTATCATAAGTGTTGATCTGTATTTCAATTTTGATTAGATATTACTTACAACTCCTAAACTTTAAAAAATTCTTTTATTAAAATTAAACCAACCAAAAAATTAATTATTGTATCTTAATTTATAAAGGAATAATGCCTAACTTGTCCTCTTAATTCTTCAATGATTAATTCATTATGCATTTGTGATAACTCAAAGCTATTTTTTTAATAACTCTGTTTATCATCTTGTCCAATTGGTTTTATAAATGATTCCACAAATACTTAATGCATTTAAGATAATAGTGTTTCTATTAACAATTGTGGTATCGCTGATTCACTTCCTGGAAACTGCTTGCAGTGTAACCCTGGTTATAATTTGTTGAATGGTTAATGTGTTTAAACTTGTCCTCTTTATGCTCCACTCAATTCATCTACTCATGTTTGTGAAGATTATGCATCAAAATTAATACGTAAATATAATTAATATTAGAATTCTTAACAAATTAATTTATTTAATTACGCAGTAAGATTTGCATCTTATTAAAAAAATGTTTAATCTTCTAATTTCTGATATAAACAAATTTTACTACTAATTATTTTACCAGGTTTTTATCATAAATCTTACTTAATTAACATAATCCTAAATTATTCCTAGGTGGTTCATATATTTTAAAAGGGTTACACTCAGATATCTTTGGAGAAAGTGAAATTAGAGGATTAAATTTGTAAATTTCTAGCTTTGAAGGAAATGGATATGGCCTTTCTTCTTGGAGTGGAGCATATACTACACTTTGTGATGGAAAAACAATACTTGGTGGTCCTTTCCTCTTTTCTAAGTATTCTTCTATCTTTTCAACATTCAATGGCCTGTAAATTATTCTCACCTATAATAAATAAAATAAATATAAATTGAATAAATATAAATTTTTGATTAGAAAAGCCCACTGGTCAGTAAGACTGATATTCAAGTATTATATAATTGATGATTGGATTTCTATTGATACAGTTTATGTAACATTAGGATCAAGTATATATTCTATTGTATAGTAAACAGGAGTTGCAACCAATTTATGTGGAAGATTAGATGATGATTATGTTAAAGTATTTGATAAAAATATAACTCACACATCTTCTACATTAATATTATCAATTGATGCTAGTTTAGATGCTAATCCATACGTTTTATCATTTGGAATAAGAGAAATCTCCATTTTAATAGATTATGTAATAAAATTGATCTTTACCATTTTAGAATAGTAATTATTTTTAATTAAAAGTGTACAGATAACTGTTAATCTTGTAATGCAGGTGGATGTACTGTGTGTGCTTCAGGATATACTTTATCAAATCATATTTGTGTTCCTAGCTGTACATCTAGCTAATATATTGATTCCAATAACACATGTAAAAATTGTGACCCTTCCTGTTCTAAATGCTCTGGTTCTAGCAATTGTACGTAATGTCCATCAGGCTATATTTTGAATGCTTCTAACTAATGTGTTTAGCTTTCATGTGCAAGTGGATGTTATTTTGATTTTGATTAAAACTAATGTAATGTATGTTCAATTAAATGTGGAAATTGTTTCTAGAGCACATCGAATGACTGCTATGATTGTTCAGCAGGATATTTTTTATTTAACTCGTAATGCTCTACTTCCTGTCCATTTGGGTTTTATCCAAATTCAACCACAAGAAAGTGTGAGAAATGTAGTTAAAATTGCTATGGATGCTTTGGGCCCTTAGAAAAAGATTGCATAAAGTATCATATTTACTCCCATTTAAATAGAAAATGTATTGATTTTTTAATTAAAACTAGATGTATTTCTCCTTATTTAAAGCACAATAATTCTTGTATTGTTGATTGTCCTTCAGGATACTATAAAGATAATTGTAAATATAGCTTTTCATTATTATAAATACTTTCATAAATTTAATTTATTTATAAACAATTTAATTTTATGAAAAAGAAAATAAATTATGTTTATTGTGCTAGGGAAATTGTGCTTCATGTTATGGACCAAATTAAAACAACTGTATTTCTTGCAAAGCTTCTTTCTATCTTAATCCTTATAAATCCACTTGTGTTGATAGTTTAAGTTGTCCTGATAATATGTATCCAAATACTACTTATAATTAATGCTTATAATGCCATAATTCGTGCTTTCTTTGTTCAGGTTCTTCATCTTCTGATTGTAGTTCTTGTAAAGCTGGGTCATACCTATACTTAGGTACTTGCCTTTCTAATTGTCCCTCTGGAACTTATTAAACTATTGATAAATGTTTAAAATGTAATATAAGCTGTGGTACATGTAAAGGTTCAGCATCGACTGATTGTTTATCATGCCCTACAAGTAAATAAAATTTAATAAAACTATAATTTAATCTATTTTTTCACTATTAGACTATTACTTATATAATGGATCTTGCTACTCATCTTGTCCTATAGGTACAACTTCTAATTTATAAGTGTGCCTAACTTGTGATTATTCGTGTAAAACTTGCACATAAGCACTTTCATCAACTAGTTGCTCTTCTTGCTATACAGGTTAAATTAATTACAAATAAAAATAGTAAAAAATATATAATAAAATTAAAAAATATAGGAAGATTTTTATATAATTAAAGTTGTATTGATAGCTGTCCAATTAGCACATATGTTGATGGACAAATATGTAAAAAATGTGACTCCTCTTGTTTAACTTGCAAAAATTCAACTTCTTAGGATTGTTTGTCTTGCTCAAAATGTAAGGTTAAAGAGAAAATGAAAAAATAATTAAATAATTTGTTAATATTATTAGCATCATTCTTTTAGAATGGATAGTGTATTCCTTGCCCAAGTGGATAAACAGTAGTTAATAATAAATGTACTGCTTGTGATATTTAATGTCTTACTTGTTATGGACATACTTTTAATTAATGCCTTTCTTGTTAGCCAAGTAAATATTTAAAATATGTTTTCATAAGATTAAATTAAAATTTATTATCATTTAAAGGTAAATTTCTATAGGGTAGTGAGTGTGTCCCCTAATGCGGAACTGATTATGATATTAAACCCTCCACAAATATTTGTAAAAGAAAATGTGATCCTTCATGCCTAACATGCGATGATATCAATTATATGAGAGTAATTTTTTTGTTTAAAAATCAAATGAGTTATAATTTTTTTGTAAAAGTGTACTAGTTGTTCTTCTTCAAAAATCCTTTTTAATGGAGAATGTCTTTTAAGTTGCCCATCAAAATATTTTTATAATTCTACTAGTAAATAGTGCGAAAATTGCATATCTAACTGCAATAAGTGTGTAAAAAATGATGTGTGTATAACATGTTCATCTCCTTATTTTATCTCAAACAACATATGTATTAAAGAATGCCCTTAAAATCTTAAATGTTATGATATTAACTCATAAAACTGTATCAAATGTCCCGACACTCCAAAACCTCCTTAACCTCCAACTCCTTCAGATAACACAAATAATAACGAATAAAATAATAATAAAAATTCAGAGGAAAAGAAAGACCAATAGATATTTGATATCAAAATATCTAAAATATTTAATCTTTATATCTCTTAATTGATACTATTATTCCTATACATAACAGCTGGTTTGGCTCTAGATCAATAAGAAAATAAAAGTTAAAAAAGCTCTTAAAGTATTTCTTAAAGAGAAGAAGATAATAAATTAAACTAAACAGATAATTTTGAATAGACAAGGCTAAGAGAAACTAGTATAAGTAAATATTTATTAATTAATTACTCTCTTAATTTAATATAAAATAATTATTTATTTAGATTTAGATAAAAAGATTGCCAAATCTAAACAGAAAGTAATAACCGAGTTTAAGAAAGCAATAAAATATACTCTGATAGGGCATCCTTCATTTAATATCATAACATTCAAAAGCACAGAATTCAATAGAGTGTTTAGATCGTTTATTCTATTTTCTAAACTACTACTCTTCTTTATAATTACCTACAATATGAGTGTAATTTCATTTTTTAATTTACATAATTTTATTTTTTATATTGAATAATACATACATACAGATAGGGATCACTATATTCTTATTTCTTCTTGCTAGTTTCTTTTGGGATAAGACTTTCTTTTTCACGTTTAATCAACTAAAAAAGAAGGCATCTTTAAATATCAAATTATAGATTCTAATAATAGTTGCTATTGTTTCTTTACTAACATGCTTGTGGCTATGGCCTAGAGTATAAATACTTACTAACTTACAAGATTCTAACTGGTTTAAAATGTCAATATCTATTTTAGCCACCGATATATTTATTATTCAACCTATTTTTTCTTTCTTAAGCTATTTATTTACTAAAATAACGTACTTTTAACAACCTTAATAATCATTTATAAAAATATTAAGCTCATTTTTTATAAGACCTGAGCTTAAATAGGTAATATAATAAGATAATTATTAATGATTATTCTATTTATTGTATTTTATAAATAGATTCATATTATAAAATATTTTAATTGCTAACAATCAATTTATTTTATCTTATTTCAAATCAATTATATCTACTATCTGTCTTTATTAATTAAGGTACCCCCAAAAATTTTTTAATTGACTTGGGTATTAATTAGAGTTTTTTAAGTAATTTATAAAATACTGAGAAATAATTGCTAAATAGGAATATAATTAGTAAATTTTAATTTTATTTAAAGTAATTATATTATTATTACTATTAATATCATATGTTGTTATTATTATATTAGTTTTATTTTAGTTTTTTGAATTATTCATTTTTACATATTTAATTATGCAAGAAGTAAGTTAGGTTAACCACTTTTATATTTATCTTTTAATCTTAATTTCGCTTTATTATCCCTTTATTAAATTGCTAATTCTAAAGCCAATTTAATATATTATTTTCGTTTGTTTTCCTTGTTTAAAATCTAACATAAATCTGATATTTTTTCTAATATTTCTATTATTTATTATTTAATAGTAAGATAAAATTATGATTTGATAAAATAAAAATTTACCCAATTAATCAGTAGTTATAACTTCGTCATTAAATTCTGTTATCAGCGTATTAGCGTCTTCAAATATATTTAGGGCTTCTTCATAGTTTGGGATTAATAAATTCATTTCTGCAATTCTTATTACGATTTATACAACTTTATTTAATTTTTAAATATAATTTATTATAAATAATTACTATAATAAATATTTAAAATACATTTGTCTGTGTCTTTTCTATTAACTCTTTTAAAATGTTCTAATATTTCTATTGCTTTTTCTAATTCCCATTAAGAAGGATCAAATTCTTCATAAACCATATTTTCAATAAATTAGCCTTTCAAGTAATTACCTATTTAATAAAATTGAAGAGTTTTATTAAGGGATAATATAATGAATTTTTTTACTAAATTATTTATCTACTTTATCTTTTATCTATTCAAATATTTATTTGGAACGACTGATATCTCCAAAATCATAATAAGCCTTACAGTTATAACCTTCCAGTCTAGCAAGTAATTTTTCTTAATCTCGAATAATATGTTTGAAATTAAAAATATACTACTCCATTTAATTTATTTCTTGAATAAAATCGCCCACCATTTTCATTCTTGATTAAATAATCTTATCGTAGAATTCAAATAAGAGTTTTATATCTAATTATTTTATTTAAAATATTTAAAAGCTAAGAAACTATTAAATTTAACTTTATTTTACTTGAGTTTATTTATTCAGGATCAATAGAGTGATGAAAATCGGAAGAAAGAGGATGGATTATCATTTTGAATGTAAGATGAGCAGCTTCTTTGTATTCTTTCTTATTTTAGTGAATTTATATTAGAACATTAAAAAGATCTACTTCTTTTTTCATAAGAGAATGGTTTAATTCCATTTCATTTTGTATTAAATTCAGTGCTTCGTAACTTAATTTTTTTATTATATTTTCATCTTAAAATACCTTTGAGAAATTTAATAATTCTATGTGAGAGTTTAATTTATAATTTTTATCACTTAGAAATTATTCTTGTTAATTTTATAATTCAGAGCAAGCTTATTTTTCCAAATTAGAAATAATACTTTCATAATGTTAAGGTGTAGTATACTTTCCATCACCAGTTAAAAATATGGCGTTAAATTCTTCATCAATTAAACTCAAGATATCCTAATAGTCAAATTAACTTCTCTCTTTCTCATTGTATGATATCATTTATGCAATTATATAATCAGATATACATAAGCTACTCTAATTAAATAATGAAAATGATAAAAATTTAATTATTAATAAATTGAGAATCTTAATTAATTTATTATTTATTTACATCTCTGATAAAATTATCATCGATTTGATATTTTTCTTGGGCATATTCTTTGGAGAATACTTAACTACTAGGACATTTTAATTAAGCTAAAGTCATTCCCATAGCATAGACATCTTATGCTTTTAGAGAGAATTAATAACTATTATCAGTTTTGCTTATATCTTATGATTATTCCATAATTTCTGGACTTAAATAAATAATTTGTCCGAATACTTAAGAAACTCTTGATTTCTTTCTAATATCAATATTAATTTATGCCTTTTAGAATTCATTAATCACCCATTATTTTTATTAGATAGAAAATACAATCGTGTTTGGATTAATATTCCTATGACCTACATTATACTTTTCTAAATCTTTTAAAATAAGAATGACATCTTTAATAATAGTTAAATACTCCATTTCTGTAAACTTTATTTGCCTTTCTTAGAATTCTTCCATAAATTATTTCATAGTAAAGAATTAAGATTCTAATTCGAAGAATAAAAAATACTCCTAATTTGGCTATTTTTTAAAGAAAACAGCATAAATAAATTGATTAATTTATTAAATGAATTAAATAATTCAAAAGAGATTGATTACAACTCTAAGAATATTGAAAGGACACGATATTTTTAAAACAACTGAGTTTTAATGATTATGAGATAACTAATGATGAAATTTAAGTTATTATATCTTCTCTTGCAGCTTTACTTCATTTTTTAACCTATTAAAGATTATATATGACGGGCGTTCTTCTCTAACAACGAGTATTTATTTTTTCTTCTTATTTATTCTTATAATTTCGGAAGGAGGAAAAGGAAATTCCTAAACATAATTTACTGGAATTTCAGTTTATCTATTTTCTGATTAGGAATATCTAGCAAAAGTAGATGTGGTAGATGATTTTTTCTATTCTCCACCATTAAATGTAGCATGAGAGTTTTCGTTATTACCATATGTTAAATATTCAATTTATTCTTATTACTATGAACATTAACTTTTCAATAGTAATTAAGGAGATTTTTCATTAGGAAGTATATCAAAAATTCTTTAGCAAAGTTAATTTAGTTGATTCAAATCTTCATTATTAAGAAAAGTAACTAGAAATTATTTATTTATGCATCGTTAGTTCTATTTACCTTCATATTAAGGTAAATTAGATTGCTGCGATTCCTCTAAATATTTCTTTGTTTTCTTTTAAGTAGAATATTTATTTAGTTAAAGAAATTGAAAGAGAGTTGATTCCATATTCTTGATAGATAAGTGAATATATTTATTTGTTAAACTACCTCTTAATTGAGAGCCATTATTAGTAGTAACAATATTATGTAAGGTTTTTATCATCTCGCTAATAATAAAGCTATTTATATTTTCATCTGACATCTCATTCATATTCACAACATTTTATTATTTATCATTTTTAGCACTTTTAATTAATAGTATTTAGTTTGCAGAATCATATTAAGAATCATAATCAGTTGTATTTGCCTAATTTAAAGAAGCATTATTCGATTATTTTTCATCTTTAGATACTTCTTTATCAGATTAATTTTAGATAATAGGAGTAGGATTTGAAAATTAATCATTCTATAGCTAGTATAAAACTAATTTATATTTTATTTTCTCTAATACTTTTAATAAATCATTGCATAGCCCATTATAGATTTGAAATAATAATAACTAATTTAAGTTCTTCGCTTTATTACCTTCATTATCTAAACTTAGAGGATTATTAAATGATTTTATCTTTGAATCTTAAATGTTATCAGATGCTTAGCAGCAATTATTTTAACCCATCTAAATCAGTAAATTCTAAAAGAGTTTATACTATTATTAGTATTTTTGCAGATAGTGTTTTTATTATTATTATTATTATTAACAATAATTTTAATAATTAAATTTAATGATCAAAAATCAATATTAGTTTTTTAATTCATAATATTTCAACGAATCTTTATTGCGAAATATAAATGAAGAAAGCAAACATTTAATTAAATTTCTTATTTCGTAAATACATTTTAATATTAACCAATTTTGTTTACACATTTATTATCTATTAAAATATCTTTCTCAATTTACAAAATAGTAATCTATTTTTTATCTAAACACAAAAGATAGATATTTCAGATTATTCGATCAACTCTTACCTTTAAATTCGATAGGTATTAAATTTCCTTTGTCATTATACTTTATGAGGCTACAAACATAATTGAGAAATTTTATAAAAATAAAATCTATTCATTATATAAAGATGAATATTAAATTTCTAATTTTATTACAATCTACTTTGTCATTAAATTACATATGTAATATAATCGTATCATTTTAATTTTTCAATTTTAAATAAACAGAACTATATAATACCTTTAAGGCATAAAGGCCTGTTTCAACAGACACCACAAAAAATAATACATACTGAGAAGCTATCTGAAAAATAAAAGAGCCCGACCCTAAAATAAAATAAGCGCCCTAAGCATAGTACAATAACTTTAATTATATAAGATTTTTCTTATTAGTATTCTTTTTAATATAAAATATATAATTGAAGATCGTGAAATGAAACATTTAATATATTTAATATGTAAAAGACAATGGAAATAATTATAAACTTTTTAAAATAAGCTATATTAATATAAACAAAAATAGAATTATAATTATTATAATTTAGATTCAAAATTGATTATAAAAGTTATTATGGTAAAATTAAGCTATATTTATATTCTATCACTTTATCCCACCTTGTTTAATCTTTAAAGTATATCTATAGAAAGAGTTACCAGTATTCAAGATTCTTTTTTTCTTTATGTATTTATTGGAATTTTCAATTTATTTGAGAATAACTTTAATATTGTTATGAGGCTTATAGAATTGATATTCTTTGATTGTTTCTAGCTATTCATCTGCTTTAGGAATATAAGAAAGATATTAAGTATTATAATTCTTATTAATATCTTCCAATAGCATTCCATTATTTCTTAAATTTCTTTATAAAGCAAAATTAGGGTAGAAATTATAAAGCTATTAATCATTTCTTTAGTCTTGTAAGAATTCTTGATTATTTTAAATTTTTTTAAGAGCTATACTTTTACGTAGTCTCCCATTCATATTTTAGAAGAATTTACTATAATTTTATTCTTAAAACTATCTAAATTATTATGCTTAATCAGAGGTTTAAATATTATTTTAAACTTATTAGAATTAGGGTAAAAGACAACTTAATTTAGGTAAATTAATCTTGGATTTATTCATAGATTATTTTGATTTTTCCATATAATAAGAATATAGCATAGATTGCTCAACTTAGTCTGGTAGAAGATCTCCAAATAATCCTACCTAGTTATTAAGCTAATTGAGTTAAGCCTGGTACTACTGTTAGCTTTATAAGAAATCTAAACTGCTTAACAATTATGAATTATTAAATTAGGATCTTCCTTTGATTATCGAATGTTTTTTTGTGTCTAAATAATTATTTGTAAACTGCATTGAAGTAGCCATAGGAAGCAATTAACTAGCATTGCTATCATCGAATTAAAATGGAATCATGCTGTGAGAATTTTAAATTTAATTAATCATAGAAGATTTCTTCATTAAATTAACATTTCTAAGTTGAGGTGATTACTCTTATATAATAGTAAGATTCTTCTTCTTCTTGTTATTGTTTGTCACTTTCTTGAATTAAGAAGTTGAATTTTAAGAATCTGTCTCTGTTTTATATTGAGAATCGTTATATTTACTAGATGTTCTCTTACGGGTAGAAGTTTATTTTTACATTTTAGAATTTTCAGTAAAGTTGTCATTATTGAAACTAGCCAGATTGCTTCCTCCACCACCATGTATATTGTTATTAGAATTAAGTATAATATTATTGATATTTGCAGTACTATTAAAGCCATATCCAGTTCCCAGGTTATTACTACTAAAAGCATTAGAGTTAATAATACGATTTGAATTATAGGCATTTTACAACTCTATTAAAGGTGATTAATAAAACTATACCTATTCAGTGTAATTGGAATCAATTGTATTTTTACCTGCATTATTTTAGTTATTGTTACTATCTACCATCTATTAATTATGTGAGTATAAATTAGAAGAATTTGATCTCGACTTATTCTTTAAATTTTATATATTTTCATTAAATTAATCTTCCTTATGAACAAAGTACAAAGTCATTGGAGTTTAAGATATTCTCCTAGTTCTGTGAGTAGTATTAGGAGAAGTTTAGAAGTTTTAGTCATAAATATCATTATTTGTTGTTGGCTGTTGATTTATGTTATTATTAGTATTGGCTATATTAGAAGAGGAGTATGAGAGAGGAGTTGTATTCGTGTTACTGATTATATTTGAGTTAGCAACTATATTAGAATTGTTGTTCATTTAATTTATTGTAGAATGGCCTTAGGTTTAAGAGTTATTAGATTAATTTATCACATTAGGAAGATATCCTTTTATCACTTGGTTTGGGGTATTTGCAAGTGTTTGTATTTCTTAAACTTAGTCAATATTCCATGTTAAATTTTTCTTTTTGTTTCTATGAATAGGAGAACTTGAGTTACCTAGATCTTTGGCATACTATTATCCAGATTTAGGGTCAATAAAATCTTCAGGAGATAAGCTTCTTTACGGGAATTCACTATTTTAATTTTATGGATAAGAAGGGAGTCCATTAAACAAAATTATTGATGTGTTATTTGATATCTCATCATTTTAGAGATTATTGCTGTTATGTTTAGAAATCTACTAAGATTTGGCTTTAAATTAGTTTGAAAAGAAGCTCTATTCTCCTGGAATAGGGCTTGCAGCTATCTCTTATTAAGTTGGAATGAGTATATTTCCTTAACTGCTAGGATTATTGTTTGGAGTACCACCTATTGCATGTGAGGTATCCTTTCTCATAGGATATAAAAAGGAAGTTCCTGATCTCTAATCAAGATAAAACTCTTCTTCTTTAGTAAAAGAACGCTATTTATTAGTAGTATTAAGAGTATTCAGATTCTATAAAAATTCGGATTTTCTTCTGTTTGTTTATTCTTTATCAAAATCAAACTCAGTTGAAACTAAATTATGCTTAGAAGGCAGACCATCATAGCTTAAGAATTGTTTAGCAAGCTATTAGGGCTCATTATTTAATTCAAAATGAGATTCCTCATTTAATTTTTCATTCATATCATCTAAGTCGAAGTTAGATTAATTTAACCTTTGATCATAAAATCCATTGCTAGTATTAATTGCATCAAACACACATTTATTATATAAAGTTGAATTCTCTTCTACTCTTTAAGCACTTTATTAAATTGATCTTTAATCTGCCCAAGCATTAAACTTATGAGCTTTTCTTTTTGTGGGGTGAATACTTCTTCCTTATATTTTTGGGTGGTTGGAACGGAGAATTAATTTTTCCTTATCTACAACATAATGGAGTTCAGAACATTCCAGAACTTGGTGTTTATCCTTTTTACAAACTGGACACACTTAAGATATTAGGGAATGATTATTTTCTAATATCAAATCATCCTTAATTTCACAGAAAATTTCTTGGTCCTTTTAATTATCCTCCATAATCTCCTTAAACTGATCTCTACTAATCTGTTAGTTATTAATTAAAAATAGTTAAACATATTTATTTTAGTAAATATGAAAATAATTTAAATTTTTAAATTTATTCAAAGTTATCATTTGTATTCCAATTTAGAAAAAGAAATCTAACTAGAGCTAAAAATCAAGAAAGAGTAGTAACATATTAATTATACTTTAAAAATGATTGCTTCTTTTGAGCATCTAGCATAAGATTCTCTTGGCATACTAGTAAAGAAGCTTAATTCTCCAAAGTGTTCGCCTGTAGTGAGTTTTTTAAAAACAAGATAGTTTTCATCATCTTTGCAACGTTTTTCAGTGATATAGAATAATTCGACTATAATTAAAAAAATAATTAATTGATCTGTTTGTATAAGTATAGTTTTTGTACCGTTTCCTTTGCCAATAAAATATAAATTATTATCTGTCTCTTCTCCTTGGTAGTAAACTATTTATCCTGTTTCAAATTAAATTTCTTCTAAATATTTTGATAATTGTATTTTCAATTTATCTGAAAAGATCTTCATTATAGACATTTTATCAATTATCTTCCTATTTATATTCTATAGTATCTCATCTCTTAAAGGGAAGTTAAGTATCTTGAGTTAGCTATGAATTTATTATTCAC
Source organism: Tetrahymena borealis (assembly GCA_000260095.1). Lineage (NCBI taxonomy): Eukaryota > Ciliophora > Oligohymenophorea > Hymenostomatida > Tetrahymenidae > Tetrahymena > Tetrahymena borealis. Next base: position 59,439 of record AHAN01000881.1, on the reverse strand, counting down.
TATATTTTCTTTATTTTTTAAGCCTTTTGTACTTAAGATATTGTTTGGCTTTAATTATCATATCTTCTGGTAACTATATAATATTAAGTAAGAACATATTTTGAAATTTGGTTTGGATTAATTAGAATAATTTACCTTTCTCATTGGTAAAAAAGTATTGATGAATACTGATTCCTAATTTAATAAAAAAATTATTAGTTTATGGTATTCATTCCAAATCTCTTTCAAATTAATAAATTTAACTTACATCTGATTTAGCTGGGAATGGGCGGAGGAGTTTAATTATTTTAAAAAACTATTAGAAGAAATACAAAAGAAAAATGACAGAAGATACTTAAGTGAGAACTACAAAGAGCTGTTCTACTTATGTAAATACTTAATTCCCTTAAAACATCAAATTGCTGCACATTTACTAAAGTGAAGCAGTATACCTTTATTTATTTATTTAATTCAAAAAATATTTATAAATCCCCATAATTAGTGTTATAGATTTACAAGTAATGCCAATTTTAATTTCTAAGAGAATTAGAGTCCAGCCAAGTTGGATTAGCTTTCAAATCGGGTGATTGTGGCTCATTTTAAATAATATATATCCAAGCAATAGTAAATGAATGTAAAATCCAACAAAAAAAGAGTCCGTTAACGACAATTTTATAAACTAATTTTCGAAATTTAGTTATTGAACACTTTAGTTTGATTCTTTTTAGTGTTTCAGTAGAACTGAATACTTTAATAAAATAAAGTAATTAAATAACTCCGCTAGGGTGTTCAGAATTAATTATATGAAATAAGAGAATCATAAGGCTTACAAAGTCGAATACAAAGGTCTTCCTAAAATACCTAATAGATGCTAAATTAGGATCTGTGATTAGTTTACCTTTTCGATAAAATCCAGTAAGATAACTTAAGAAAAGATCTAATAACTAAATTACAAAGCCAACGGAAGCCACATAGTATAGCAAGGAGTTTTTGTTATTAAAGCTTTGATTGTTTATTAATTTATCTATTTCACTCACGAAGATAGATCTGAGGGTGATAAAAAAATAAAATATATAAAGGAAAATGACTGTTAAACAATCTACTGCAATTCTTATAACATTAGTAGGATTAATTGCTTTAGTAATACATGCTAGCATAAGCAAAATGCTAGAATATATCTAAAATATAGATCTTCTACTTTTTGGTTTTTCTAATTTAGAGTCCGAATTAGTTGGCTAATCTTTAAAACTCTTAACTGACTACAGAAGATTGAGCATTTTCTTTTTGGAAGTGAAGTTACTGTTACTGCCTATTGAAATAGATTCTAATTATTTAGTAGCTTCATGAATACACTATAACTGCTGTTAATTATTTATTCCCTGATCATTTAATTTCGAGCAATTTTAAAGCTACCTCTAAAAACAGCAAACTTTCTTATTTACATTATCTAAATGGTCTTCTTTCTTACATTCTTCATTCTAACAAGCACATTAATGATTATTCACTGAGCTAGCCCAGTCATCTATCAAATGCAAATGAGTAGGAGTGATACTTTAAATTCTTACTCTTTCTAGTTTATTCATCAATTTTTATCTTAATCTGTTTGCAGTCTAGTAGACATTATATGGAAATGTTGCCTTTTAAAGTGGTTTTATGGATTGGTCTGAATTGCTGTGACTCATATTTTAAGAATTACCATTTAAGGCATTCAATAAATTCATAGTTTAGTCTACTGCAATAGGCGATTACAATAATCTCAATTTCTTTTAAAACTAATTCTCATTCTAAATCATTTGCTTAGATGTCTCATCCATACTTTACAAATTCAATATTGTTATGCTTTTTTAAGGATCTCTCTTTACTTCTGAAGGATTCTTCCAATTAGCTGTATATTCATCTATCCCATTATTTGATGTTTATATTATATTCTTTTATTAATTAAATGTGCTGTGATTGGAGTTAATAATTATTCTTGAATTTCTATTTTAGTCACTCGCTATTTGCATAAAATCATAGATGTCATCTTGCTCATCTTTAACAAGAATGTCATTATCCATTTAATTCTTTAAATGAAATGTTTTCATATTCTTATGATCCTCATCATAAAATAACTTATTCATCCGTCGCTGATTTTATCTTAGCGAATTTCCAGAGACAAAGTCCTCTTAGTCCTATGAATTTATCATTAGAGGATAAAAATTTGAGTAAGGTTATTCTAATGATATAGAAATTATTCTTTTCAAATTAAATATTATGTATTTTTTAGTATTGAATTGATGTGATTTTAGTTAATTAAAATCACAAAATCAAGAATGTTAATTGATTATTTAGGTTTGTTAGATCATATATATTTCCACAAAAAATTTACTATATCTGCTTTGATTATATTTTGTATTTTCTTCATTACTTCTCACGATTTCATTTATGCCATTTAATATTAAATATTTTAATATTTTCCTTAAGTTTTTACTTGAAAATTCACATATAAAATACTATTAATTAATAAGCACAAATCAGAAATAGTAAACTTTAAAAAGAATATAAATTAGGTTTAGGGGCTTTCTAATATTACTCTTAATAGATTTTTTAATAAAAGAAGAATTAAACTTTATTTGCTTTCTACAATTATTAATCAAGTAAGGATGAATATAATCTATATATCTTTAGAAAAAGTTATGAATACTTACTATTTTCATTTTCTAAATCAATTTTATTTTTTCTCCTAGAAAAATCAAAAAAGTGTATGTTGAATTCTATTCGCTAATTAATTCAGTAAGCGGACTGTGTAAAGGATTATTATCTGTAAAGAAATACATTTTTAATAAACTGATTGATAAATTTGAATTCTCTCTAACTATGTTATTCTTATTATAAATATATTAAACATAAAACTTAGAACTCAAATTTATTAACATAATAATGAATGATTTATTTAGAAATATTTATTAAAAGATGTTAATTAGGAAATAGTTAATTAAGTAAGGATGCAAGAAATAAATATTAGATAGGTCATTTCTTGCTATAATTTTAATACTTATTTAGCTTACTATCCATATCATGTATTTTATTTTCTAGCTAGTCTTTTGTTTTTTTCATATATGCCAGCCTTTCTTTTACATCAGCTAGATCTTTCATCTTTTAATCTTATTCCAAAGTATTTCTATCAAACTTATTTCTATTTGATAATTAAATAAAATGTATTAATATTATCTGTTTATTTGCTGAAAGCTGATTTTACAATAAAGAATCTTCAAAAATTATTTTTAATTATAGAATTAAGAAAATAAAAATTTACCTATCTTAAATATGCTAATTTTAGATATTGGATTAGTAATTATTGCTTAAATCTAGATTTTTTAGTTTTGATCTTACGGGAGAGTAAGTCAGAGAAGCATTATTTGATTAATTAGGAGTATAAATACTATTTTCTAATTATTATTACTATTACATCTTTTGATTAATTTAGAAGGGATTTTATATTTCTTTATTATTTTTTAATTACTATTAAGACTATTACAATGTACTTTAACTAGGTGTAATAGAGATTCTTTTAGAATGTTAATCTTAATCTTCTTCGTAATATTTTCTTTAATTATATAGCTTTTAAGGATTTTATTCTTCGTTCTATTTTACTTGTACATCATTATTAGAATTTATTTATGAGTTTCCTAAATGACTATTAAAGAGATTACTATTATTATCTTAAGAATTATCTAAAATATCAAGTAATTTTTTAGCTGATGAGCTTATTTTTCTTTTTTACTCCTCACTAATATTAATAAAAATTATTTAAATTAACTTAAGATTTATTCAAATTTGTTGAAAATTGATTAAATTAAATGATATTACATTTTAGTTTTTAGTTTAGATCTAACAAGATCAGAGCGATTATTGATAAATGATTGGTTATCTGAAATAGGTTATTTCAATCTTTTAGGAGAATCGATAGGAGTTATAACTATATGTCTATTTGTACTCTAAGCAAGACTATCTTAAGCATTATTTTATAAAACTCTTGCTGGCTTTTGCATATATCCAGAAGTGTTTAAAGATTTAGGTCGCTTTTTGTCTGTTGGATTATCAACTGAATCAAAAGTTTAATTGTGAATAATATGATTATGATCAAAATCATCGTCTTCTGGGTGTTATTTTATATTTATATTTGAATTATTATTAGGTACTTCTTCATTTTAATTAAAAAGTTCATATAATTATTCAGCATTTTGATAGAGATTTTTTAAAGTTCTTTATTTATATTATTCAGCTTATCTATCTACTTCTGCATTCAACAGCTCACCTAACTTGATATTTTTTTCTTCTAATTCTTTAACAGAAGCCTTCAAAGCGTTGCTATTTCTCTCAAGGTCTTCAATATATTCATCCTATATTAATTAAAGTAAATTAATTATAAAATCAATTTGAGTATTAAATTAAATGAATTCATATGATTTATCTTTTTATCTATCCTAACAAAATTAAAGAAAGAAGAGATAACTAAATGAATTATTTTAATATTTATTTAGTAAGTACTTTATTTCTAACTTCACGATGAAGCTCATCTATTTTTGGTAATTCATCTTTAATTTATTTATTTTCTTCTTCTAAATCTTTAAATTGGTTTATCAGTCTCTATTCATTATCTTACGAAGTTTAAAGCTTTATTTTATAACTTTATAACTATTCTCTAAGGGATTTATTTTCTAAGGTTATTTCTTCATTTGACTTTAATTCTGCGTAATAAAACTACTCAAATTTCTACTTTTATTGGATTTCTACTATTATTTCTTATTCTTTTCCTTTGATCTCCTCTTACAATTGCAAGATTTTCTTTTCTAAATCAAATTTAATATTTTCAAGAACCTTTAAATTATCTTAATAGCTGGTCAATCGATCCTCTAAGAAGGAATAATTCTCCTTAAACTCTTAACATTATTGATTTAATTAATGGACTATATCATTAGTTCTTTTTTATTCTGCTTTAAATTTCTCAGTTTACATTTCTAAATTGTCCTATTACTTATCTATAATTTCTTATTTTTCTAGATTCATTTATTCTAATCCTAATTATTATCGTAAAGTTAAAATTATTTAATTACTTATTTATTAAAATATTTCATTTTACTCTATATTTATGACGAAAACATTTAAAGTTAATGATTTTTTTCTTTGATATCCTCTTTGGCATTTAAAATACTTTTATCTTTATCATCTTGCATGCTATTCATAAATTAGAGTTTATTTGTTAAATCTTATATTATATTCTCGTTTTCAATATTTCTTTTATATAACTCGTCATGGTTCTTTTTAAGTTATTCAAATTTAAGTATTTCCTCATTTAGTAAAATTGAAAGATCATTTAGACCTCCCTTTCCATACTGAATTTCTTTAAGTTATCTTCTTAATTCTATAAGGTTCTATTCTAAGGCTAGTTTTTCTTTTCTTTCATTTGATAGAGTTTCTTCCAAATAATTATACTTGTTTACTAAAATATTATATTCGATATCTTGTAGTTACTTATCTTAACTTGTGCTGCTACTTGGTAAAGGAGGTATCTTATTTCCTTTACTTGGATTGGTACTACCATAAGCTGGGTAATGGGATGAAATCTTTCTTTATCCGAAATTCTTTAATTTTAGTAAAGTAAAAAATCTAAGAAATGTAAATTAAAATAAGTAATTGATTAGAGAAAGAAAAGTTTTTTACTTCAGTAGAAACTCTTTTTGAAGGGTCATAGTTTAATTAATCATGCCCTGAATAAGAAGGTGATTTAGAAAGAGGTGGCATAGATTACTTCAAAGGACCTTACTAAGGATTAATATCTATACTATTTAAATGAGTTTAACTCTATGAAGGTTTTTAATAATGGGTAAAACTACTATCTCTAGAACGATTATGATCAAATGTTTCTTTAGACATTTTAGAATGATAAGGATTGATAGTAGAATATTAACTTGATATATACTGAGATTAATTAGGAGGGAGTTAGGACTTATAATTGTCGTTAACAGAAGAAAGATGGTCACCTTTCATTATATCTCTAAGTTCATCTTTTTAATCATTATTAATTACACTTTTAGCATGCTAAGTAGGAATAGGTGATGAGGATCTTTTTTAATTTTCTTATTGGGCATATTCAGAATGAGATCTTGGGTTATTATTTTATATTTAACTCTAATTTATTGTATTATATTAGCTAGAATTTTGAGATTGTTAATGTTAATGTGGTGGAACTGGACTTATACTTTGATTTCTAGAGTTATTAAAATATTACTATTACCTATCATCATTTTTCTCCTAGTTTTTATCATATCCACTGAGATTTAAAGGTGATCTAGAATTATTATCATAATCATGAGATAAATTCTATCTATTAATTCTCTACTCTACTCTACTTTATTTCAACGGTTAATATTAAGGTGCATTATCTATGAATGTGCTCTCTACATGATGTCCTAAAGTTTCTTTTCTTTTCCCATCATCTCCTATTCATTTCAAAATAAATAAACAGGTTATTTTTAAAATATTATGATAATTTAGCCTATTACCAACTCCAAGAGACTAATTATGAGTACTTTATTCATGCTTTAATTTTTATTATTCTTTAGACTTAGGTGCACTCAAAGCTACCATAAAATTTGTGCCACAAGATACTTTTATAACTTTTCTTCCTTTCAAAGCTGCAACTGGAAAAGGAATTAAACGAGGTTCAAAATCTCCTACTCCTAGTTCACCATTTTAATTTGAACCCCACGTCCAAACTACTCCATTTGAATCTACAGCAGAACCTATTATAATTAATAAATATGTTCATAAAAAATTAATAAAATAAAATATTTACCAAAGAAACCTCCTACAGAAATATCATTAAAGGGTGAATCAATCTTTCCAAATTTAGTAGGAAAGTTAAACTCTCCAAATACTCCTGTTCCCCATATAAATAATTCTCCTCTTCTATTTAAAGCTGCTGAATGATGTCCTGCTGAAACTTTTATTACAGTTTAATCTTCTAGGTTTTATACCTAATTTATGAAAAAATATTTAAAGGATATTTGAATAAATCGGAATATCTTCCTAAAATTAAATTATGTTTCAATATAGTGAGACATATTTTTTTAATTAATTTACCTTTAATAATTCCTTTGTAGATGTTTTATGCCCAATACCTAGTTATCCAAAGTTATTAGCTCCACATGAATATATTTCACCCAATTATGTAAGGATTAAAGTATAGTAATGACCACAAACTGCTTCTATTGCTTTTTCAACATTAACTTTTCTTGGTATCATTTCTCCAGTAGAAGTAGGAATACATAATTAACCTTCTTCGTTAGATCCACAAGCAAACACTTCTCCATATTAATTTAATAACATAGTATGTCTAGCTCCACAACTTACATCAATATACTTCTATTTTTATCCTTATAATTTAACTGGAGCCCATCTATTAAATAAATTTTGATGCATTTATTTTTTATATTTTTCTTTATTAAATAAAGGATCATTTTATTTGTTATTACGCATGTTCTTAAGATCCATGGCCTAAAACTCCTAAATCTGCATTTCCCCATGAATATGCTTCTCCATTTTCCATAACTGCTACAGTGTGGTTTGAGCCACATGCAATCTTTGTGCACATTAGTTTTTATAAATCCTCAACCAGACAAGGAGAAGAGCTTTAAGTAATTTATTTATTATCTATGCCTAATCTTCCCTTTTAATTACTTCCAATTGTATATATATGTCCTCTAACTAATTGGAATTTGTTAGATAATTATCAATAAAATTATTTCTAAAGTGGAAAATATATTCTACTTGTTATGAATGCAGTATGTTCTTCGCCACAGGAAATCTGCTTAATTACTAAATTATAAGAACAAATCTTTGGCACAGCATGATTATTTCCTGTATATTTATGACCTAACCCTAATTATCCATACTTATCATCTATTTAAATATAAGGTGTCAATCATTCTATATTTCTATTATAAAATAATTTTGAATTACTTCCCCATACATACACCTCTAAATTTATAATTAAAAAATAAATGAGTCAGTCAGTCATCCCATTTTTTATATTTTCAGATTTTCATATTTACTAAAATCTCTATTTACCTGTATAAGTGCTACTAGATTTTGTTATTCCAGAAGAAGAAGTTGAACGCTAACGCTCATCTAATGTATTTGAACTACTACTTCTAACCCCTTCTTTCTTATTCATATCTTTTATTTTTATTCTTGATTTAATCTTTATCTGTATTCCAATAATATAAAATATGACCTTGTTTCTAACCTCCTATTTGATAAAAGCTCCTTCTTGGCTTTAATTATTTTTATTATTTCAAAATTAACAAGATAAATTAGTTGTTAAAAAGGATTTTTGATTGATTTTAAACTCAAAAACAGGCAAACAATAAAATTCATAAGCATCTAATTTTGAATACATAATTAATGACAATTCAGTTACTAAGGTATATTTAATAACTTCAAATCGTCCATCCAATTTTAAAAAGTAGGATACTTCGCAGCCAGTTAATCTTCTAATATAAAAAATTTAATCATAAAATTAAAAAATAAGTTAATCTTACCTTTATTTCTGTAATTACATTTATCAAGATTTTTAGATCAAAAACAAATGAGTAGAATTTTGAAAGTATTAATTTTAAATTTTGAAAGATTTGTGAATGGAATAATAAAAATAAAGGTTTTAGGATAAAGAAAGTGAAAATGTTTGAAATGACTCAATATAAGTGATAAGTAAGATACATAGTGATATATATGAATAGATTCTATTAATTAATGGTAGATAGATAGATAATTTATTAAAATATTAAAATAAACGGGGATAGAGTATTTATGTGGGTATGTGTAAGTATTATATGGTTTCTTTTGATTAATTTATACTCTGATCTAATAAATAATTAAAAATATTTATAGTTAGGTAAATTTTATTTAAGATACAAATGATATTCTATTAAGATAATTAAATAAACTCAATAGTCCAATTGCTTAAGCAAAACAGATGAGGAGTCTAAAGCATTGTTTTTATTTTAGAATGAGTTATTAAGATCATTTTCATAGCTAATCTTACGCTACTAGAAATTTTGATTCTTTTAATAATTTTATTTATTTTTATAGGGCATTTGATTGCTTTGGTAAGAAGCATTCAAAGAAGTAAATTGTTAATTAATTTATTTAGGTTTGTGGAAGTTATTATTGCTTTAGAATTAATCTTGGGTAAGATAGCTTCTATTGTTTGTTTCTCTCTCAATTTCTGCAAGTAATCTAGCAGAGTCTTTTAAGAAATCCATTGATTCTGCATTTTCATTTTATATGTTGTTACTTTTGGGGAATTTTGAGTAGAATTCTAAATCCTATCTACGAGAATCTTCTAAAATATCAAAGCTGGTAGAGAATTATAAGTTCTCTGATTTCATTTTTTGAACATTCTTATAATAATTATCATATCCACCACCTAAACTCTTAGGAGCCATCTTTTGAATTCCTTTCTTTACAAAATCTACAGTTTACTTAGTATTTTCAATTTGATCGTCTTCTTCGAGAGCTGCCTATTTACTAGCTTTAGTTACTCTAGGCTTTCTAATCATTGGTTTAACATTAGCTGCTTCCTAAATATTTTCCTTTTCCTAAAGGTTAGTTTGTTAAATAAGAATTTTCTTTAGGAGACTAAGAAAAAAGTCACTAAAGATAAAAAAATGAATAAATATTTACTGTAGCAGCTTTTGGAGGTCTTCCTCTTTTTTTCTTCAAAGGTTAATCTAATTCAGCAACTTAAGGTTCTATTTCCATAGTGTGTTTTAATCCAAATACTCTTTCATGCTAAGGTTGGAAAGTTTAAGGTTTTTATCTAAAATTCTAAGGTTATTCTTCTAAGGACTTATCAATCTCTTCATTAAAATAACGAGTATTTTTTTAATGATTGCCCTCTTAGACTTCAGTGGGAGGTCTTTCTTCCATTCTATTTTTATAAGAGTTATCACAGAATAAGCAACCAAGAGCAGAGACTCCATCTTTTTCAACCTAATATTATTTATAATACATTCAATATTTTAAATTTACCATTATTTTTTATTACCTTGACTTAGAAGCAGTTACAGCTTCCACATTTAATTTGTGATCTTATAAGCTTTCCCTTTTCTACAATTAAATACTAATACATACATGCATTACATGTCATAGTGTATGTATCGTCTTTAGGCCAGTCAAGGACAAGTCTTCCACCCTAATAAAATTAATGATATTTAATCAATATAATTTAGATATTAAAAAAGAGTTACTTTTTCATGTCTGCAATGAGGACAAGGGCCTATTTCATTATTAAACATTGAGAATTAGCAACTTCTGTTCGAACATAAATTACAAGATGTTCTTAAATATCGTTCATCACTACTAAAATTTTCTATTTCAGGCTACTTTTAGAAGCATAGAGGACATAAGGTATAACGTTTTGTATTTCCTTTAACTTATTATTCAACTAAAACTAATTAGAATCCATCAATTGGACAGTAGCAATCTCCAGCAACTGAGAACTCAGCTCCTCTAGGTAATCCGTACATAAACTTGCATCTTTCGCAAAATATCTTACCAATTTTGTCTAAGTATTTCATGCTATTTTTACATCTGCCACACTTTGTAAAGTATTATGATTAACCTGTATTTAATTTAATATTATTTAAGTTATTTAAATTTTATTTAAATTATATTACTTATAGTTTATTCAATTGATTGGTAAATAGGGTCAAAGTACTTATCAAGAACATTCACTTTACTGACAAAGTATAAATACTTATTCTTAAAGAGTTCAATTACACTTTATAGTACTTAATCTTTATCTAATTCACCTTAAGAAATTAATTCTACTGATTTCTCAATAGAACTTCTTAAATTAGGAGCTACTAATTCAGGATCAATATCAGCGTAAGCATGAATTAAAGAAGAACCAAGCTCAGTTGGAACCAATCTTCTTGCCTATCCAACAACTTGAACATATTCTCTTTCGGAAATGTTATTGATATGTTAAGCCATAGAAGCATCAGTACCAATTCCATTTTATTCCATAAGACTGATCAAATCAGATTCAGTTAAATGATCGGGAGGCTAAGTTTTACCAGAATGAACATCGATACTATGAAGATAGATTTAATCTCCTTCAGAGAAGTTAGGAATTTCATTCTCATAAATCTTCTACCAAGGTAATGCTTCAAGATAACCTTTATCAATAACAGCTGTGCCAATTAAGGAGAAAGTGTGATTACCTGTTTAGAAAAGAACCTATATTTTTACATTTAAAAATTGAATTAATAAAAAAAAGTTAAATTTATCAATTATTTTTTACCTTTTTCTTATAAAGACGGCAATCTGAAGAGACTGAAGCCAAGAAATGTCTGCATACGAGTTCATAGATATTCTACTCATCTCTAGATAATTATTATCTCAAGATTTTATTGGTAGGAGTAATAGGAGGATGGTCACCAACATCCTTACCAAGTCTAGATTTGTGAATACCATTTTGTTAAAGTTTTTAAGCAAAAGTACAAATATTCTAAGATTAATAGTAGTTACAAATAGCATGAAGTACTGGACCAAAATCAAATTTATCAGGATACTTAGTACTTTCTGTTCTAGGGTAAGTAATATAACCACCCAAATATAGCTTTTCAGCTACTTACATTGCATTCTATGGACCAAGACCTAAAATATTATGAAAAAAAACAATTTTGAAAACTCTTTGTACTTATTAAATAAGCTAATGTAATTTACCATATTATTTTGAAGCCATTTTCAAGAAATTAACAGTGTTCAATGCAACTGGCTTTATTTTTTAAGTCTCTTTATTATCAACTTTAACAACAGTTGTTTATCCTATATTTTCTAACTCTCCTTTAATATCTAAAGCCTCTTATTAATCGTATGTCCTATCTTGAGTCCATTCTAGTGTTATCAGCTATTTTTATTACAATGAAAATTTAATTACTTAATTAGATAATAATTTCAATATTACCTCATTAGGAACAAGACTAATTTTAGGAATGATTTTATAGAAAGGTTTAGAATTGAATTATTTAATTTCATCATCTCTTTGTACACAGAAAGCTAATGTAGGAGTTTGGCAAGGACCAAAGGTAATTTTTTTATTGTTTAAGTCTTCATACTTTCTTACTAAATATCTTGTCTAGAAACGAGAGAAGGCAACACCAACTTTTAAATCAATGACTTAACGAGCATCGACTGCTTAGGATTAGTTGAAGTTAGGTCCAACAGTTAATTCATCAAAAGATTAACGAATATCAACAGGAGTAATAGAGGAGAATTTGGCTCTGTAAATCTATTAGAAGTCTTCTTTAATTAGCTCTGGTTTACAGATTGTCAACACTTCGAAACAAATGTTTTCACCTTCTCTATCATTATCTAACCAGAGAATAAGATAACTAGCACCCATTGCTTCTTTTTGGAGGTGAGGAATAATTTAACTTTTATAAAAATTATAAATTATTAAATTTTAAACTATTTTAATTTTAAAAATACCTATCTGGATTAGTTTCCTTTTTAAGTGTAGTGGCATTGAAAAGCTTGTAAGGATCAACTCTTCTCCAATCTTGATATTCTTATGTAAAATCAGAGGTGTAAATATGTCCAATTACGGAGGTCACTTTAATAAGTGCTTTCTAAAATTAAAAAGTATTATTTAAGAATGCATAGTTTTATTTTAATTTAATTAAAGATTACCTTTCCAAAGATATGTCCATAGAAAGTAAAGACATTAGAGAATTTACAGATACCCTTACGAGTTGTAAATCCTGAGCCACCAAGAGCTTCAGCAATACTACGAGCAATAGAAGGCTTTTCAGCAACCATCAAAACTGTTACGAAGTTATCGAACCCTTCATCAACAGAATAAGGTAAAAGTCCTTTAGCATGAATACTACTAAGATAGGGCTAATTAGCTTTATTTTGAGGTTAGTGAGTTTATTATCCTTTTGGATTTGTTGAGTTGCTTCTTGGGTTTTAGCGCAGAGAATTATTTGGATTGGTAGGAGGTTAGATTTCACCATCTTCTTCTACAGATCCTTCTCTTTTCTTTGCAAATTTATTTTTATAATTTGGATCAAAGTTCTTTCCTTAGTATCCAGTCTTAATAGGAGCTTAAGTACTGTCAAAAGATTTTTCAGTAAGAGATTATGTTCCTTCACCATCTTCAAAATTTTTTTTTGGGTAGAATTTTTTTTAGAAGGTTCCTTCTTCATTTTAAAATTTATTAAAATGTCTTAAAGGAGGTCCTGGCTTTTCAAATTTTTGGTGAACTGGATCTTACTCTGTCGACATTGCTCTTCCTTTTCCATAGTTTGATTAACTTCTTCCATACTATTTATAAGAATTCTATGAATCAAATTTCTATTCTCCATCCTAATCAAATTTGTTTTATCTTGGCTAATACTAGAACCTCTATTAAGCATTTTATGTATATTAGAATGTGCTTTTTTATTATTCTATTTTTTAGAAAAGGAAATGATCATTAGTTATATTTTTAAATTGTCTATCTATCAATTGCAGATAATTATCATCCTAAAAAATCATCAACGAATAATATATTTTAAATAATCAAATTTTACAATTTTGCATATCTTAGAGAGGTTTTTGCTACATCTTGTAATGATCTTATTGCATATGAGCAGGTCTTTTGATATTTCCTAAATAATCTTACTCCATTTTAATTTTTTGTTTTCAACTAATCAAAAGATATATTATAATTGGTGATGTCTTAATTGCACTATTGATCACAGATCTATGGTATATTCATAATTTAATTTTAGAAAATTTGCTAATACTATTATAAAATTAAATCAATACTTTTTGCTCAATATTTGTTTCTTTTAATTCCTCTTGATAAAAAGTGATCCTTTTAGTTTATGTTATTCTTTTTGAAAATAATGAGTTATTTCTGTTTCTTATTGTGTTTTTATTACTACTAAAATTGATTCTAAATTTTAATAATCAAAATATCCTTAAAGCGCCACCTTCTTATTGAATGAGCTTTAATTAATTTTCAATCCTAAAAATTAATAAAATTAAAAGCAAATTTCAAGTAATTTTGATAGAAAAATCTTATAATTAATTAATTCCTGTAATTAACGCAATTGATCTATTATTTCTGATGATTTTTAAATTTTGTATTTAACAATCCCCGCAAGTTTTCCTAAATTTAATTTCAAATTTGAATTCAATAATTATCGCCACTAATTATGAAGAATGCTACTAATAGTCGTACAACACTCTAATCTCCTAAAATTTAAAGATATTCCAAAAATTTAAATAAAAAAATAAATTTTATATTAGATTTGCAATTTTAATTTATCTTTTTAACCATCATAAATAATAGGGTATATTAGCAAGACCTAATTACAATGAATTAATAACAAATATGTTTAATTTTCCTTTAATTATAAAAATAAAATAATTTAAATGATTGCTAGATTGATGGAATAGCAAGAATTTAAAAAATATTTTTGAAGGAATGAAAACTCTCTACTATTTATTTAAGTAAATTGTAACTATTTCTAAATGTGAGTACATAATTCAAATTCTAAGAAGGGAGTTTATTAGATTAAGCAATAGATTTAGATTTATAATAGATACTTATATATATATATTTGTTGGGGAAGGAGTATAAAGAAAGAAAAATGATTATAAATAATAAATAATAAACAAAAAATGTTTGAATTGATACAAAATATAAAATATTCTTTATCAACTTTATTCATCTTCTTATTATTAGCCTCCTTAGATAGCTTTTTTATTCTTTTTCTTAGTTTACTTCATACTTAACATATCTTCTAATTATTTTTCTATACAATCACTTGCTAGCATGTAAGTTTATGATTCACTACCTTAATTATTCTCATTATTAAATTGCTTTTTATCTTTTTAAACATACTGCTACTTTTTAAAATTTGCCTTCTTCTTTTAGAAAAATTATTTTTATTGAGAAATATTTTATTAGTCAGATTAAGACATTTATTGCTATTTATTTCCTAACTATTCATTTTCTTAAGTGATTTGAGTGTTTTCTTATTAAGGTTCTTTAGATTATTCAGTTAAATTTGCAGGATTCAATTATTCCATTATATTAGGGAACTATTGATCAGAAAATTGCTATTTAAAGGTGGAATTATTATCATTTTAATTAAACTATTTATTATTATGATTGCTGTTTCCTCCATCTTTTCGTTGATATTTTTACTATCCTTTGTTATAATTATTATTATTTTTGTTGTTAAATTACTATTAATTTTAATTATTTCTAATCTAATGCTATTATTATTAATATCCTCCTTGTTGTTTTTACTAATATTGTGATTATTGATTATAAAATCTTTATGTTTAGTTTCTATTATTATAATTTCCTTTCTTTTCTTAATCTTCTTCTCTATTTTTATGAGAATGGCTATCATCATCTTTTTCTTCTTCATGAGAATAATCTATAATAATATTAAGAAAATAAAAAATTAATTAATTTTTATTCAAGCTATTGGAGTAATTTTAACTTACCTTGTATAAAACCAATTATTTAGTCAAAATGATAATCTAATCTTGAACTTTAGGCTACAAAATTCTCATATTTTTATTTGAAAATCTTAAGCTAAGTTTCAAGCAATTATTCCTTCGTCATTTCTCCTTTAGCAATTTAAGATATTTACTCCTCCATTCTTCTTCTAAGTTCTGGGGCTACTAATTCATTATCGATTTCTCTATAAGCATGAATCAATGCAATACCAAGTTTGGTAGGAATTAATTATCTGTCTTTAATAGATACTTTCACATATTTACGAAGGGTTATATTATTAATGTGCTATGACATTGAAGCATCAGTACCTATACCATTTTATTCCATCAATCCTATTAAATCAGATTCAGATAAATAGCTTGGAGGTTAAGTTAATAAAGTCAGAATTTCTGTTTTATCTATGTTAATTTGCTAGCCAATTTCTGTTTATTCTAATTAAGGATCACAAATATTTACATTATCCCAGAATACTATATCTAAGTAACCTGAATTTAGTAAAATTGATTTCTTTAATAGAAATTCATGCTTTCCTGCATTTAATACATAAGTTGTATTTTCAATTTAAGAATCCTATGAAAGTGAACCCATAAAATTTCTGCAAACTAGCTCATAAATTTTTAATTAATTGGGATTCAAATAAGAAGGAGCCTATTATATACATAAAATCATTTATATTTTTAATATTAAATAAAATCACTCTATTACATTTTAAGTTGGAGTAATAGGAGGATGATCTCCTAAATCTACTCCTTTAAATGGTTTATTGAGAGGCTGGCTAAGTAACTCACTTGCATAGCCATTTAGTTTGTTAAATTTGGTGCTAGAAATAGCATTAAGAACTGAAAGAAAGTCAAATTCGCTTGAATATTTTGTAGTTTCAGTTCTTGGGTAAGTAATGAAACCCTATAAGTAAAGACTTTCAGCAATATGCATTGCATCATGAGGACCAATATCTAAAAATAGTTAAAAATGAATTAATTTTTAAAAATAGATAATTATTATTTTTATTCTAAGTTACCATATTTTCTAGAGGCAATTCTTAGCATATTGACTGTGTTCAAACCAACAGGTCTAGATTTAATTGCATTAACAGTTTCGATTTCCTTGATTACTACCTTAACATTTTAAATCTCTTCATAAATTTTTTGAGCTTCTTCTAAATCAAATGTTTCTTTTTATGACCACTCAGCTACTACCTAATAATTTAGTGAAATTAAACATTTTTGATTTAATCTAGTTTTATTTACATCTTATTTAATTTTTAATTGGACAGTGTAGTATGTTTGAGGTTTGAAATTCTAAATTTCATCATGTCTTTCTACGCAGAATGCTAAAGTTGGAGTCTAGCAAGGTCCATACGAGATTTTCTTCTTACCTTAGATATTATACTTATTTTGCAGATACCTAGTTTGGAATTTACTAAAAGATAACCCTAACTATTTTATAATTTAAAGAAAAAATTGCAAAATATTATTCATATTTTTAGTGATAACAAAAAAAGTTATATTAATCTTTCTAGATTTTCTCCAAAGTATTTTTTAAGATTGTCAATTTTAATTTTCTATTAAAATCTTTTAATTTATTTAAATTAACTAGAAATAAAAATTGACCATTAAATTTTAAAAAGATTGAAATATTGATTAATTGGAGAAGATTTTAATATTGAAAAAACTTTTAATATCAATTTGAAGATAGGTTGGTTGTTTGTTAATCTAGAATTTTTGTTGTTTCGAAGATTATTATTTTGGAGAAATCAATTAAATTTAATTATAACTAATAAATACCTTTAGATCAAGAATTTATCTAGCATCAACAGCAAGAGATTGATTTAAATCCGGTGCAGCATATAATTACATATAGGCATTGTAGATATCAGTTTATGTGATAGATGAGAACTTGGCCCTAAAGATATACTAGGAATTTCTGTCAATTACATTCATAAAACTATCGCAAACTTATATCACTTCAAAACAAATATTTTCTCCTTCTCTGTCATTATCTAGCCAGAGGACTAAGAAATTACATCCCTATGCTTCTATTTACAGATGTTTAATAATGCTCCTAATAATGTGTAATATAAATTAATTTCATTCCATTTCTCCTATTTTTTAATAACTTATTTACAGTGAAGGGCTTGAGAATTTTTTAATGGTAGGAGCATCAAATAATTTGACAGGATCTACATCATTACCATTATATTCTGGTGTAAAATCAGTGCTAAATATATGTCCAACGACTGATGTGACTTTGACCATGCAAGGCTATTGATAAAGATTATTTTTTATATAAATAAAAGTTGGGATGAATTAAAAATACTCTTTATTTTATGGGCAAAAAGAGATCATTATACAATCAATAATTAATGAAAGTAAAAATACCATTGAAAAGAAGTAATGAGGGAAATAGTGAACATCGTGATTAGTATGTTTTCTTTTAGTAAGTACTTAGTTAGATAAAGAGTAAGCGATTGTCCTAGCTATGGAAGGCTTTTCAGCAACCATCAAAATTTAAATTGGAGGTAGGTTCATTTTTTAAAGGTTTAATTGCAATTTTAAGATACTGATTTTTTTTTATTTTTTTTTAGAAAAATTTATTGATAAGGAAGGTTTATTATGACAAACAATATCTTTTTACGCAGATTCTAGTCTTACCTTATCTTTTATTTATCAATCTACTATCATCTATCATATTATATCTTCTTAATATTCATTTCCAAATCACTTTGAAATCTCTTATCTTAAATTCTTTAATTCATAACCTTATTTCATCAAACATTTTATGATTATCTAATTTATTAACTCTCGCTTTGATCATTGATTTATTTTTATTTTATTAAAACAACAAGACAATTTAATTGAGAAACGGGTTTAAAGACTATTATTAATTCTAAGTCTTTTCAGATATTATTTTTGAAGGATATTGTAATAATTCATTAACTTTATAATTAAATTTACTCTAAATTATCAAATAATTGCATATTAAAAAATATTGATTCAATAAAATCACTAACTCATCTAAATAATTCTAATTAAAAATTAAAAATATTTATTTTATTAAAAATAATACCAACTCATTTGAGGTAGAAAGATTAAACTACAATTAAGACTAATATAATAAAATAATAGTGGCATGCATCATCTTAAATTAATTTTAATTTAATTATTAAATTCAAAATTTATTTTTTACTCATCAGTCTTTCTTTCCTTTTTTAAATTTATTTTTAAACTATATTAGAAAAATAACTATTTTTGGTAGTGATTTAATTATCTATTATAAAATTTATCAGTTTAAGACACTTTTTTTATTCAAAGCCTATTTAAATAAATTATGTTTTAAAGAAATATTTTATTTATTTTAAATAATTAATATTTTTAAATGAGATTAATAATATTATTAAATACAAATTCTCTTATTAACTATATTAATTTATTTATTTTATTAATATTTAGGTAATCAAGGGTCATAGATGAAATAGAAAATCAGAAAAAAGAACTAAAAATACAACAAAAATAATTGAATTGGTTTAAAGTTAAATATATTCAAAGAATAATATATTATGGAAGGAAATAAAAAATGAAGACTTTCAATAAAAATGAATAATTAAACATGCACAAATAATTATCAATTTATTAAAAATAAATAAAAATATGAACGCAATTAATTTAAGATTATTTTTGAAAACCAAAAAAAGAGGAAAAATCAAAGAAAAATAAAAAGGGAAGGTGTGGGAGTCGAGGAGAAATAAAATTCTCAATAAGAGGAAAAATTAAATTAATAAGGGTTGATGCAAGAAAATATTTAGAGTGGAATAAAAAATAATAGAGCGAGCTAATGATTGAGAGTATTTCTGAATGAAAATAAAAAGAATTTTGCTTAAATAATAGTTGGTGATGCAATTGAGCTAACAAAAAACAATTTGAATAAAGATTATATGAAAGAAATGCTGTAGCTCTCAATCAACTCAATAATATGTTTAATTGAAGTGAATAAAAGCCTATAATGATTAGCATGTGCATAAGGTATATTTTGCAAAGAGCAATCAAATAAGCACGCACACACTTATATATATAGATATATTAAATGATTAATCCATTGAATTGATATTGATTAATTAAGTACTATTTTATTAAGGCAGATGTTTTGTGTTTTAAATATCAAACAAAAAATTAATAAAGAGAAAGAAGAGAAGAAAGAAAATAAAGACGTAGAAATCAAAAAAGCATAAGATCGTATATACAATTTATATATTTGCATATATATAATTTACAAATATAAAGATCATCACAAACTACGTAAAAGGGTGAATATTCATATTTAATATTCGTTCACATTATTTAGGCTAGAGGGGATAAATCATAAGCAAAAAACATGAGCGATAAAGGTGATAAAGATGATGACAAAAAATAATCATAAAGTGAAATAAAGAATGGAGTTGAGAAACTCATAAAAATTGACAAAAAACATGCAAATTTCGAATTCATTGATCCTTTACTCAAGTACTTCAAAACTCTACTTTTCAGGAATTTATATACAAAATTTAAAATGGGATTTGGGGTAATCGCACATAATTTATGATATTTCTTTTATGATAAAGTACCAAAGTGAAGGTTCGCAACATCAATTCAAGCACATCAAGCTCCATATTAGGCTAGAATCAACCTGAAAATACATTGAGGTGTTTCTGGCGTCACATAAATAGATACTACTTTAGGAGATTGGACATCAATGAATTAGAAAGATTGTCTTATCTCGACTAGTTGTTCTCCTATAAATAAGACAGTATGTTAGCTTTTATCCTTACCTTTCATTTGCTCAATACTTTAATTTCCCTTCTCAATTTCTACTCCCCTAATAATGCACTCATTTTTTTTGGAGACCTTCTTATTTCCTTTGAATCAATATATAAAAAAGGCTCTTTTATTAAGTCTCTGTTTAACAAAGAAGTTTTATTAGTGTTCTTTTAATTAATATTATTATATTGATTCATTCATCATTTTTGATATGAGCCTAAGAAATCCTCATTTATACTGTTAGAATGCTTTATTCTATTCATATCATTCATGATCCTTTTGCAAAAGCTTTTACTATCTTTTGCAAAGTTATTAATCAATCCCACTTTTCAGAAATCTAATTAGATGATATTTTTCAAAAAAATTTTTGTGTGCAATCAAAAAATCCCATTAAATTAACAAGGGTCTAATAATTTTTAATATTAAATTCCCAAGCCTTTCTCAAAAAATTTAATTTCTATATGAACTTATTTTTACTTTTTAATACAAAAGCTACCCTCTCTAAGCAGAAGTATGCAAATCACATGGTATACACTGCAATTAAGGAGTCCCTTGATAAAGAGAGATATATTAATGATAATTAGCAATCTCCAGAAGTGTAAAAAATCCTCTATAAAATCATAAAAACTAGCTGCAACATTCATGCATTAATATATGAGTGTCACTTTAAAGATAAAGCAAATTAAAAATTCTTAGATTAGATTATTAAAGAAAAGGATTCAATTGTACCTAAAAAAGGGTCTAAAAAAAAGTCCATAAATGAATTATAAAATGAATTATAGAAATTGAAAGCAATAGAAGATAAGCTTCTTAAAAAAATTGAATAGAATGAAGAACAAATAGTAGAATCTAAACCAAATAAAAAGAAGAATGGCAATTTAAAGAAGGGAAACACTCATATTGAAGAAGAAAGCGATGATAGCAATCACTAAAACAATGACGATAATATTTCAACTGCTTCCAATGATGAAGTTAGTTATTATGCTAAGCACAGCACAAGAACTCTAGAATAAGAATTAGAAAGATTAGTAAAATAATTAGAAGAAGTGAATGGATCAAATAAATAAGGCATTAAAAGGTAAAATTTTCTTATAATATTGGTTTAAAGAGGATAGGATATTGACAGAAATTATAAAAATTCAAAAATCTTATTGAATTGAGGGTTAATAATTAAAATTTTAGTTTCTACTAAAAAAGATACTAGTCTCTTTCTTTTTAATTTTTTATCTCTTTTCTGTAATTTCTTATCAAAAATTCTGATTTATTTATGCCTTCTAAAAGGACTTTTCTATATAAAATTGTGTGAAATTAGTAAATTCTAAACCCCTTTTCTATGTTTATTCATTCCTGACGAGATACGATTATTTCTGATAATTTAAATTCAATAGGACTATTAATTTTCTTAAGAATTTTCCAATTTTTTAAAAAAATTTTAAATTAAAAATAGGCTAAATCAAAAAGGATAAATAGAACTTAAAGAAGGAAAGCTTACATTCTTTGAAAACTAAAATGACAGCAGTACTACAATTACAAATGGTAAAGCTTAGCCCCAATTAGCATAGTAATAGAATAAACAAAAGAAAAAAAGCAAAAAGAACAATGAATACTCTTCTAATCATGTTGATATAGGTACAATAGCCACTCTTCCCAAGTATGGAGGATTTTAAAAGGAATTGGGAAAAGATCCTCGCCTTAAAATGACTGAAAAGGAATTAAGTGATTTGCATTTAGATTATTTATAATATCTTATCTTCAATCTTGAAGAGAAGTAAGTAGCTGATTCAGTTTCTAAGATTACCAATTGCAAGAAGGAAAACAAAAAAGAATATCATTATGAGATCTAATTTGAAGATGCACTTAGTGCTTAGCCTATTTATATCGATGAAAAAACTCTTTTAAGATTTAATGAATACAGGGAACACTCCATGCTCAAGAAATATAATCTCCCTATTAAAACTCTCTTTTCTTCTACTTCTCATAATGTAAATAATATATTTTTATTTTAAATATCATTTAATAAAGATCTGATTAGTTAGTTAATAGTAGAATATTCAACAACTAATACCTTTTCAATGAAATTTTAAAATAATTAATCCTTTATTTATTTATTTTAAAAATAGTATATCTAATTAACACAATTTGTGTAAAACAGAAACACTCCAAATCCATATAAAGATTAAGATATTTTAGAAACTATGAAGAAAAATGCTCATTAGCATCATGATCCAATTCATAACACTGTTCTTAATCTTACTAGAAATTTTGACATATGTCATCACTGTAGATAGGTATTTGAACTAGGGTATCTTATTAAGTGTAACTATAGAAGTTCAGTCATGGGTATGCCTCAATCAAGTTAATCAACTAATGAGCAAATATTTATATCATAGCGTAAAATAATTTAATCCTTAAAAGTTAAAATGTAATAATTATAATAAATTAAAACTAATAGTTGTTGAATATGACAGTAATTAAAGAAGACCTTTCTTAAACAGAAAGAGAAACAACTACAATTCTTATATCAAAAAGAGCAGTAAATATAATTTAAAATATATTAATAAAATCTTAGTTATTTTCTTATTTTATTAGATGGAGAGCTTGTTTGTAAAAGAAAATACTGTGTCCATTGTTTGAAATAAAATTATGATTTTAAGCATGACCATAGTAAGATTGATTGGGTTTGTCCATTTTGTTCGGTAAGATTATAAAAATAATAAAGATAATTTTAACTTAAACCTACTTTTAATATTAAGAATTACTGTCATTGCATAAGATGTTTAAGAAATGAAATGATAAATAAACTTAAGGGTATTTATCTTCTTTATGGAGGTGATATTTAGTATTTAGAACAGGAATCTCTCCTAAATAAATACTTGCGCCCACTTTCTGAAGATGATAGAAAAAGAAAAGTATTTATCATTACCAACAATGAAAAAGTTCTAATTATTATTTAAAAATGTAATAGGAAAGAGATGACATACATAATAGAGCTACAAATAGTAGCATGATAGCTTTTTAAGTATAAAAAGAAACATATGAAAAGGAGGTTTTATAGGAAAAGACTTTATAATCTAAATTAGATGAAATGACGGATGTTAGATTGGATATGGAACGTGTAAGACTTGTTATATCTTAAGTTTGTAGAAGAGAAAAAATCAAGCATTTAAGATTCCAAGAAGATTATGAAATATTTAAATAGAAAGAATAAGCGATTAGAAGGTAACTTAAAAGGGCTGCTGCCAAACAAGCTAAATAATCAGAGAAAGAATCTAGAGAAACAGGCAAACTATCTAAAAAGCAATAAACTCCTAAAAGTAATAGATTATTCTCTTCATTTATATTTTAGCTAATCTTTTTTATTTAATAGAAATAAATGAGGCTACTCAGAAATTAAATAAAAAGAAGGAAGCTGAAGCCAAAAAGAGCAATAAGAAATCTAAAAAGGTTATAGAAGAATCAGAAGAAGAGATTGAAGAAGAAGATGTTGAAGAATCTTAATAATCGGTATCAGATAATTCATCACAAGATGAAGAGGAGTAAATTAGAGCTGAAAGTGAATCTTCATAAATTGAATAAGAAGAAGAAAATGAGGATGATGAATAAGCCGATGTGGAAGATAGTTCAGAAGAAGTAGAAGAAGATGAAGATGGCGATGAGGTTAGTGCTTCTAAATTAGCAGAATACGAGGAAGATGAAGAAGAAGAAGATGATAATGAATAAGAAGAAGAATAAGAAGTAACAACTTCAGAAGCTGACTAAGAAATTGAAACAGAAGATTCAGGTACAAGTGATAAAAATGATGAATCTGATGTTGAAGAATAAGATGAATCTGAGGCAAACAGTGAAGTTGAAGAAGAGGAAGAAACAGAATAAGAAGAAGAAAATGAGGAAAACGAGTAGTCAGAAATAATTGAATCAGATGAAAGCACGATAGAAGAAAATGAAAGAAGTAAATCTAAGAAGAAATAAATAAAGTCTAATAAAAAGAAACCATAAAAAGTTACACCAAAAAATGAAAAAACAAGATCAAAGAGTAAAGGTAATGGAAACATTGTAAGCTCAACAAATGGTAAAACAAAATCAAATGCTAAGGATGGAGGCTCTAATAAAAAATTAAAAGATAAAAAACTATCAAAAAAATAGAAAGACAATTAAATTAATAAATCTAAGTTTATTAAAAGAACTAAGGTATTTAACTAATATTATTTAAAGTAACCAGATAAATTAATATTCCTATTTTTTTTCAATAAATAGAGTTCTCTCAGTGACCTTCTCAACTCCAAAATTCCATTTAATAAAGAACTTAAGAATTTAATCAGAAACTAAGACCCTTCAATATTATAATTAACATCCTCAAAAGAAAAAGTTCTAAGATCCAACATGATTCCTACTGAATCAAATCACCATGCCCATAAGCATTCCAATATCGCAAATGGAGTTGGTAAACACCCTCAAAATAAAAATAATAACCATAAAAAGTAAAATATATCTAAATATGAATAAGCCCCAAAAAAGAAGTAGAAAAATTGAATCTTTCTTTATCAATAAAGAAATAAGAATTTTGTAATCAATGGTTGTTGTTAATGATTACATACAACTCAAGAATATCTTAAATATTTTATCAACTGAGTGACTGACTGACTGACCACAAAACCACTAAAACAAACATAATTAATATTTTCCAGAAAAAAGTTCAATGTTTACTATTCTTTTATCTATTAATTAATATGAAATCATTTAAAACTATTACATGGAAGATTTTCTCTTCTCAATTAAAATAATTTATATTTTCACCTGTGCTCAACAGATGAAAGATAAAAAATAATAATTAAATCGAGTATTTATATTTTGAAAACTATGTAGTTTAACTTTAGAGTGCTTATTAAATATTATTTCTCATTTTTCATTTTATATATTAAGGAAAAAAGTCTAAAATTGCTTCATTATTAATAATGATAAGCCAGTTTTACTTTAAATATCCTTCCTTAAATACTTATTATTTTTAGAAACCTTTCAAATTATTTATTATTTATTATTCTATCATTATCTCAGCAAATCATATAATCAAATAATTATCCTTCTCAATAAATTATGGTAAATTTGTACCATTTTATATTAAGCAGTAGTAGAGTAATTAGAAATGGGAATAATTATTTTGATTCATACCTAACTTACATTTATTGTATTTATTATGGGATATATTTTTAATGTAAAATAATTAGATAAGGATTATGAACTCAGTTTAATAATTCATCTATGAATTTATGTATATTTACGCAATATCAAAAATTTCATATAGAACATTATTTTATACGGTGGTATCTATCTGCCACTAAGCTACTCAGCTAAATTAATATTTTGAGCTACTATTATTGTTTAATGTAAAATATAATTAATAAAAAGCTAAATACTTTTAATAAACTATTAATTTAATTAACATAGTTTTCTCAGCTATAAAAATCTTTTAATTTAATAATAACTATTAATTGAATATGATGAATACATATAATTATTTATAATTTTTATTTTTTGTATTTATAAAAAATGCTTTAATTTATTAAGACCCAAGGAAACTTTGAGATACTTTAATAATATATCTAAGAAAATTAAAAGTACATAACAAAAATTTAAACAAGAGATAATTGATAGATATAAAATACTAACTATAATATTGAAGGATTAATAAATGTTAAATTTAAAGATAATTTAAAAAATAAAAAATTGTCAAAAGATTAAAACAAAAAATCATTTATTTAGTTTATTAAGGTTTTTATTTTAAAAAGATGGATTTATTTCTTCAAATTATTCGTCACTGTAATAATCTAATTCTGGCGGGATTTACATTTCTAAGGAAATATCAATTTACATCATATCCAAAACTACTCAGTGTATATTATTATATTTTGCGAAGTTTGTATCAAGCTTTAGGAAGTGTGTATTGATTGATCTTTTATAAAAGATTTATAAATTATTATTTAATTTATAAAAAGATATTAGTGCTTGTAATAAGAAATAAAAGTAAATCAAAAAAGAATCAATGAACTTGCAATAATTGGATATTTATTAATTAGAAAATCAACAAAAAATATTGTTGAATGTAAATTGTCCTAAATATATATAAATAAAATGAAACCAATATTCGAAAAATGTCAATATCTCCAGATAGATTTAAAGAAAGAACACTTATTAAATACAATAAACCTATTCTTAAATATAATATTTCCTAATTAGCTAATGATTTAGAGAATGACTCTTAGAAATTATAAGCAACAACAAATAGTCAAATCAAAATAAATCATTAACTACTAGAAAAAAATTTAAACAATTACAATCTTATACTAGAATAAGCAACCAATTAAATTGATAAGTTTATTAAAAAATAACAATTTTTTATCACTACATTAAATGAAAAGGAAGAAATGACATTTTAAGAAAGATATACATATAAAGAAATAGACGTTTTTAGATTTGGTATCCTGGGTTTTTAGCTGAATAATCTTTTTAATGTAGAATAAGAAAATCAAAATTAAATAGAAAAACGAAATAAAGACACTTATAAAAGCAATAAATCAAATAAATCAGTAAATGAAAATATTATTTTAGATTATGTCGAACTTTTATGTCTCAGTAGTGCCATATAACATTTAATCACATCAAAGTAAAGAGCAGCTATTGTAGATATATTCGAGCGAGATAAATAATCTAATATTAAGTTTACAAAAGAAAAGCTTCCAGACACTCATACTATAGTTATAGTGAAAAACGATATCCTTGAATTTTTAGTTATTGATCCAAATAATTCGAATTTTAGCAATCATTTATCTAATTCAATAAATTAATTACTAATTAGATCTATTTTTAAAAAATAAATAAATATTTTAGCTCCAAAAAGCCTTTGTTAAATATATACTAGACCAGAGGATTCAAAAACTGGTACTGAACATGGAAATTATCGTGATTGTATTGATATCTCAGTGAAGTTAGCATTAGATTTCAATTAAATCAATTAATATATTGATATTGATTAACTTTCTAAAAATACATCTGTGTTATCTCTTTCTAATAATCTAGGTTAACAACTTCCTAATTTAGAGAAATCATCAGTTTTATCTTTTAGAATAAAATAGACATCAGATATAATAATAAGAAGACAATTCTAAATATTTATTGTTGAATTAGACGATTAATTTACTTAGACCTAATATTTTTTTGCAAATTATAATGATTATGAGGATATATTATAAAAATTAGATTCCTTAGGTAATACCCCAATGTAAAATT
The DNA here is from genome assembly GCA_000260095.1 of Tetrahymena borealis. Lineage (NCBI taxonomy): Eukaryota > Ciliophora > Oligohymenophorea > Hymenostomatida > Tetrahymenidae > Tetrahymena > Tetrahymena borealis. Next base: position 31,809 of record AHAN01000881.1, on the reverse strand, counting down.
TATAATTATTAAAATAGATTAGAGAATTAGTTCTGTAAGCAAAAAATCATTACTAAACATTGAAAAATAAATACCTGAAAATAGAAGATTGAAAAACTTTTAGAAGAAAATATATACTACTAAATTAAGGGATATAATGCAAATATATAATTAAAAAATTTATTATTAATAAAAACAATTGAACAAAATAATATATATCAAGAAACAAACTTAGCAAATAAAATGAGTAGCGATTAATTAAACAAAGAAATATATAATAAAATAAATTCAAATAAAAACTTAGAAGATGATGATGATGATAATGATGATGATGATGGTAATAACAGTGATAATCATGATGATGGCCAGCTGGATAAAAAATTGCAGCGTCTTCTGAAGTGTGTTGGTATACAGTAGATACGAGATTCAACTGCAAGGTGTATTATGAAATACTTAACCTAAATTGAACCTATTGATTTAACAAAAGGAAATGGAATATATTTTGAACAAGTAATTTTTGGAAGGGATGCAAAAATACTCTAAATCCTTTTGGATTATTAAGAAGAATATATGAAAAAAATGGATATAAAAGATCAATACACACTTCCTAAAGCTCGATACAAACTTCGCAAAATATTAAATGTTGCAGTGAGTAGATTTGGATCTGATGAATAAATGGATATTGTATTAGAAAAGTATATCCCGCAAGAATCAGATTATGACAGTGATGAATAATTTGAAGATATAAAACCATCTTTTAAAAAAAAAAATCTTTATAAACTAAAATCATATTAAGACTGAATTAAAAATTTATTAAAATCGTCTACCTGCTTGTCATTCTGTTTATCTTGTATTTTTAAAAATTTTTAATAATTTTTCATTTAATGATAATTAATTTACTTCTACATTTCTATCAAAAGCTGGCTATTTTTTTATTTTAATATTGAATAGCTTTTTTACTAACTATTTTCCAAACTTTAAATATGTATTTATATATATATATATATATTCAATTCTTTATTTATGTTATTTTATTTATTTTTGTTTTGTAATAATAAAATAAAATCTTATTAAAAATATATTTTAAATGAAAAATTAATAATAAGATTAAATCATCATTATGTCTCAATTAATTCTAATGAATATTTATCTAAATTTATATCTTCTTTATTTTATTTTTACATCTGTTAAATGTAAGATTAAAAGTTAAATTAGTTATTAAATGTAAAGATTAATCATTAAAAATATTACATTATTTGTATTTCTTTTGTTATTTATCAAACTTAATTAAAAACAGTTCCTAATGTTATTCTTTTATATATCTGTATAATTATTTACTACAAACAAAGATTAAGTATTGAGTAAAATCAAATTTTAGATAAATCTATTTGAAAATTAAAATTGAAGAAGGAAAGTATTTAGAAGAGTTTGTTAGATTAATAATTAAATCACAGTAACAAATGCACTCATTGTGATAATTAATATAGGTCCAGTAATTTAATTATCTTTATCTCATACTTAAAGATTTATTTACTTAACTGGTTTCATAAGTAATTTATTTTTAAAACTCTTTTTATAATATAAATTCTTTTTTATCCTTTTTTTATTCCAACATTTTATTTTATAACACTGTAAAATTATATTAATTAGACTATGTAATACAAATATAACACCTTATTAAATATCTAAACAGTTAAATTAATTATTTATAAATTTAAAAGATAATGCATTAATTATTTTTGTTTCTTATTCTTTCATATTCTACACTAATTAACTTATGTAAATAACATTTTATTTAAACTTTTAGTATTTAATAAAACATCATTGTATAATTAAATTTATTATTAATTATTTTTAATTTCTTGTGATATTTATTATATTTACTATTACTTTTACTCTTTAATTTACGTTGTTTCTTATCTAGTATATTTGCATAAATTTATTAAGTACTCATCTTTATTTTATTATATCATTTATTAATTTGTAAAATCTTATTGTAACATTTTTTTAATTTATTAATATTTTTTTAATTTAATAAAATAATATCCATATTATGTTTAATTATTTATTAAGATTTTTTAATATTTTAACATCTTTATTATCATTACTATCTAGTGTCCAAATAAATTTATTTTAAGGATTACAGTATAAATTTTAAGCATACCATTTTTATCAAAAAATAAATTTTTAAACATCTTCTATTTTTTTCTTATGATTTTATTGTATTAATAATACTTTTCCTTCCTATCTAATAAAACATTATATATCTATATTTATATTTTACTTATTTATTTATTTCTAACACATAACAAGGTAAATTTGGATAAGAAAAATCTCTTATAGCTTCATAAATTTTAGTTTATTTAGTTTATTAAGTAAATTTAACAGATTAACCATTTAGTATGATTAATAATTAGACCATAGCTCAATATTTATTTTATTAGCAAGATTATCAACAAATATCATATTTTATGTTAAAACTTCCTCTAAAGCTTTATATTAATTGATAAATGGATTTAGTAAAATTATTCAAAATCTTTAAACAAATTAAAATATTCTCTCACTAATTATTTATATTCCTATACATCTAATATCTTTCCACTGTATATTGTGATTTCAAAACGAGTTAATCCATGTTATTAAGATTCATATAAAGAATAACGTAAAGTATCAGTATGTGAGTCAAGTCAAATATGTCTATCAAAATTAAAACATTTTTTTTATATGCTCGTTGATGTCATTTAACATATAAACTTATTATAGATTTTATGACTTGTTAAATAATTTTGTTAATAAATTAAGTAAAATATACATTTTATCCAATATTATCATCATTACCTATTATTTTAGCATGCATATTATAAATGATTTTAATATTAAAAACTATGAGTTTATAAAAAATCTATAATTTATCTTTTATCAAAATTATTTAAAAAGTCTTATGAGACATCGATTTAAAATAAAAAGAACCCATTCTGATTTACTTCTTTTTATGCTCTATGTAAGTTAGATATTAATTTGTCAAATTCAATATTTTAACATTCGACTTTCTTAACATAATAACTATATTGAGTTAAATAATCTTAAAATCCTTCATTATAATTATTTTGAGAATATTATTACATTATAAAAGGGTTTATTAAATAATATCTAATACTTATTATTTTTCTGATTTATTGGTACTTTATTATAAATAACATTATTATTAGATAAATTATATAATTTACAAATATCTCTTAATTTCTCAAGTAACTGTTTATTACTACTTACCATCATCATTTAAACTATTTGTAGGCAGTAAATAAAAAAATATTAAATTATCACAAAATAAAGTTGAGTTATTGCTTGCAGATCAACATCTTTAGCAATATAATATTTGTTATAATTTACATCTTAAATATTATTTATTAAATTCTCATTAAATATATTAGAAATTAATAGTTATTCGGTAAATAATTTAGAAATCTTTTTATTTTAATCTTTTAACAATTTTTGTGTAAATATACATAAATTGATTGATGAATTATTTAAGTGGGTTCATACTATCCTTATCTAATATTTTGTAAATTGAGAAAAAAGTATGAATTGTAATTTTAGATTTTACAGGAGATTTATATTTAGTAGCAAAAAATACTCAGTCTAATCATATATGGTTACATTAGTAAAAAATTAAAAAATAGGCAAATAATCCTTAAAATGAAAACAAAAAGGTGGCTAATATAAAAGTTTGCAATAGTATTTTTAGTAGAAATTAGTTATTATACTATTGATAACCCTCTTCTTCTTTTTTCAAAATAGAATAAGAATATAAGCAAAATAACAAGTAGCCATACTTTGTTTAGTATTGCTTCTATAAATTATAAATATATTTTTATAAATAGTTGGTTACAAATGTTTGATTGTGTAGTGTCTATCTATTTTCTTTCTTGACATTCATTTCTTATAAATTTAATTAAATGTGTGTGAATTTGATGTAAAGAAAAATAAACATGAAAGGAAATTTATTTTTTTATTAATCTAATTGTAATCTTTGAAATGCCATTTTGTGATTAAAAAGTGAGATCGTAAAAAATTAAATTAATAGTTATCCCAAAATCCATTCATTAAAATTCGACTAAATCTTTGATAACCATTTATTGAGTATAACTTTATATATTCAAATTTACACATTTAAGTGAATCTTAATTTACACTAATTATAGCTCTTATCTTATTATTAAAACTCAATACCTTATAATCCACAATCAGATAAAGAAAAGAAAATAAAAATAATTAATAAATTAATATTTATAAAAGAAGATAAAAAATGAGAAAGATTGCTATCCTCTTAGTCCTCTGTGTAGCTTTATGTGCTGCCAATCCTTTGACTAACTTCATTAACAACTTGTTAGGAGTTGGTGTCACTGGTAATACTCAAACCGTCCTTGCTTCTTGCTTCACTGATTAAACTGGTATGAGAGACAACAACCTTTATGCTGGTGACTATTATGCTGAACTCTCTATTAATTACTAATCTAAGGACTTCAAGGCTCTCGGTGGTCTTCCTTTCGGTTATAAGCTCAGAATTTCCTACAATGGAAAGTCCATTATTGCTTCTAAGGGTGACGTCGGTGCTGGTGGTCCCAATCATCCCAAGATCGATATCCATAAGAGAGCTGCTCAAGCTTTGGGTATCAACAACTGCGACAACTTCCTTGCCAACGTTCAAATTGAATACCTTGGTTGAGTAGGGTTGCTATTAACAAATTACTCTATTAAAATATAAAAGATTATTAAATATGTGAGCTTTATGTTTACTTTATATATATCTCTTTAAAAAATATTAAAAAAGATTCACTAATACTAAAAGTATTAAAATTAAATAAAAATTTCCCCTTTGAAATGATAAAAATAAAACACTGCAATCTATCTATCTATGTATCTATTTATTTATCAATTAATTTCATGATAAACTTTTCAAAAGTTATATGATTTTAGTTTTAACTACATTCATATTTTTCATTACATTTGGAGTATAATGAAGATAACTATTATTTAATTGACAGTTAATGCTAGTCCTGTTTGTCCCTTTAAAATAAACAAAATAATATTCATAAATTTAACTAAATATTTCTTTATCATTTATCAAAAAACCGGATTAGTATCATTCCAACTCCTAAATACATAATATTATAATAATACGACAAATCTTTAAGCTTAGTTGACAGCATATACACTTATCATAAATATTATATAAAAAAAATCTCATATCCCAAAAAGGGTTTAGAACTAAAGTAATGTTCTTAATTATAAAAGAATTTTGTATTTTTGCTAGCTTTTTTAAATCAAGTAAATTATTAGTTAGAATGTCCTTATTGTTGCTTACAATATTTAAACACTAGGTTGAAGAATCCTAATAAAAGAGATAAATTATTCAAAGGATTTTATTTTTTTTAAAAGATTTTTCTGTGAGCATGAGATATATATCTAAAATGAGCATAATAGATATCCTTGTTATAAATCGTTACATTATTTAATCATAGGTTTGTATTAAAACATAGCATTATATGACATGTAAATTCAAGCAAATACATTAGGATGGATAAAAAATATTGAAAAAATAAGTAACATTCAATTCTATGAAGTTAGAATAAACATTTAATAAATAATCACAAGATTTAATAATAAAAATATATAAAATATATCTAAAATATTAATTTAATTAACTACAAATTTCAATCTAAAATACTTTCAAATTTCATAATTTTTCTCTTCTAGTCTTTCGTTTGATTTTAAAGGTTATTAATCACGGCTTTTTTAATCAAGCCAGTACGTTGAGAATCATTATTTAGGAACCAATTTTTAAAATGTTAAGAATAATCAATATTAAGCCAATTTTTTTGCATGTCCTCTAAAACTCTTTCATACAAGTAGCTAGCATATTTATTAATAAATTAGATTTGAGAAGAATCAGTTCTTAAAAGCTCCTAAAGAGCTTGTCTTTATTCCTTATTTTAAATCTTCTCCTCAATAATTTTTTTTATTTATTTTTCCGATATAATTCTTTCTACCCACATCTTTTTATAAGCACTTTTCATTCCTTTCCATTATTCTCTTATGTTAGCTTCATCAATAATATTTATTTTTTCTTCTTATATTTTTTATTATGATTGTTGTTTTGTAATTGGACCTTCTCCTTTTGTTTTTTTTGTAGCTTTAGGAGTCACATTTTTTTCTTGATTTAAAATTTTATCATATCCATTTTAAATGAATTCCTAAGCAAATTATTGAAAGGCAGATTTAATAAGTTTTTCTTTACTTAAAATATGTCTTTTGGCTCTATTGATATATCTATCGATAACATTATTGCCAAATGTCTAAACATCTCTCTCGGTTATACATTGGTTATGTTATCGTAACTATCCATTTTCTCTTGATCTTAAGACTTACTCTACAATAATTCCAATAAACTTGCAAAGACAGTAACTTAAGAAAGGAATAAATACATTTATGCACTCAATAAATTAGTTATTGAATTTATTAATATTTAGGAAATCTAAGAATGTTTTTCTATTTCCATTAGATGTAAATGTTGTTGAACGAACATTCATAAAGTAGTTCCACTCTTCATTACTCATGTCATCTGTTCTCTCTTTATTAAATCTAATTCTATCCTCCTCATTGAAGTAAAGCTTATCACTTTTTTAATATTGATTATCAGATATTTCATTTCGCTTTTATTACTTTTAAGAAGGTATTTCCTTTTCTAGAACTGTAGAGGATTCTTACTCTTCCATTTAATCTAGTATATCTTTTTTATCCTCTTCATCCAAGCTAGCTATCTTTTCTATTTGGTCTAAAGTATCTATTGTATCTTTTATTTCTTCTTTATTTTCTGTAATTTCTTCTTCATCATCTTCTTCATCGTTTTCATCAAAGAAGAGCATATCTTTTTTAGGTGGGTTTGAAGATTTGTTAGCATTTTAATTAATTGAAATGCTTTTATTATCTACCCTGCTAGTGTTATCATCATTATAATTATTACAATCTTCCTAATCATCTCTGTCAAAATGATCTTTCATTTCTCTTAATTGATGGTCTTCTGCTTCATCATCTACTATAACTATAGGGCTATTGTCATCATCACTACTATCGTCACTACTAATTTCATCTCTTTATCCCTTTCTTTCTTTATTATTCTTATAAAAGCCACCTTCTTCCTTTATTCCTTAATATGTCTCTCTAAAACGTTAATAAACCCTAAATTATTCAGCAAAGATAGTCTAGAAGTATTAATTAAAACATCTCTTTATTGCTTTTGTAGCCTTTGGAAATACAAACTTCTCTTTAGATAAAGGTAAATCATCGTCAAGATCATATAGATTTTAAGAATTTTATTTGCAATACTTTACTAGTTTTTACATCAGCTTCTTATCAAAGATAGCTTTAAGCATTTCTTCAATTTAAGAGTGCATCATTTCAACTGCCTATTCCTAATTTTTCAATAAATCGCCATAACAATACATTACTTTAGCAACTACATTGTAAAAAGGGAATAATGGATTCGATTTCTCATGAAATTTAGCCATTTCTTCAAATCTATATTGAGAGGGATCCATTCTAAACTTTTTACTCTTTTTTCCTTGCTTTTAATTCTATTCATCTTCATGTTCTTTTAAAAGTTGATTTATTATACTTGGATTGCTACTGCTTTATTCTTCCTTTTACTAAACATTTTCATCTAACCAAACAGGTGCAGAGGGGTTAAAAAATACTTTATTCTCTTAAATTGCCTATGCTGTATTTGAATTTGTGCTATCGCTACCTTTACTATTATTTTTTAAAGCTGATTTCTATTGTTTCTCTTCTTTTTTAGTAATTTTCTATTTAGATAACTAATTCATTAATTTTTCAGCCTTTTCTTTGGTGAGCTAACTAGCTAATTTAGCTAACTTCTCAGGGCTCAAGAGTAAGAAAAACTTGAAATCCTCATCAGTAATTTCTTTTTCGCTAAGTATTTTACTAGCCTTGGAGATTAATTATAAAGTTTCTGTGTCTTCATAATCATCTTCCTCTTCATTCATAATATTTTCTGGTATACTCATTTTGAGATAAAATTGCTTAACTTAATTAAATCTAAATATATAATAATCAAGAAATATGTAAAGTCTTTTATTCTAAAGATAAATACCAATAATTAATCAAACATTAATCTTTTTTCATAATGTACCAAATTAAATCTTAACTGACTGTCTACTAGAGGTATTTTATTTTAAATAGTAGTTTTTACCGATAATAACTACAGTTTTATATAAAAAATATCAAAGATTATTAAATTATTAAATAAATGAGATAGTGTAATTTGAATTGTAGTATTATATTATTATTTAATAAAAGAATAAGTCATTAAAAACTTTTTGATGCTCAACTTAAATTTTAAATATGATAAGAAAATTTTGTAAAATTTAAGTTCTTCGTTAGATGTCTTTCTCCTAACTTATAACATTATAATTTATTATACTATTTTATTTACACATTTTATGCTATAAAATTTCTTTTATTTCTTCAAAAGACTCAGTTTATTTCACATTTACTTAAACAGGCAAATATCCTCATAACTTTATTGGTTTATGAATTCTTACCAGAAAAAAGTTCAGCTATCCACAATACTTTTTAAATTGTTTCTTTTTTGTTATTAATTTCTATCTATCTATCTATCTATTTATCTAATCATCTATGTTTAAAAACGAAAAGAAATCAATAATTTATTTGATATAAAATATAAAAATATAAAAATAAAAAAGAAATGTATAATTGTAAAACTATATAATCTCATAAATTATGTATATCACCAAACACAAATATAAATGCTCTCCCTGTATATCTCAAAAGGATTTCTTCTAAAGATGATCTCTAAATTGAATTTTTACTACCTCCTTCTTAGAGTATACAATATCTTGAGGCTTTCAAATAAGGAATGATTCATTTTAAAAATCTTCTGTATTTATAAATTAAAGTATTTAGAGGTAATAACATACAAGAAGAAGGTTCTAAACTAATTGGCTAAAGTATCTAACATTTAAAATCATTATAAAGTTTGACATTGTCTATTGGGGGAATAAATGAAATTGGATTTGAAGGCGTTTAATTCTTAATGAATTCAATAAAAAATATGGTAGAGCTAAGTGAATTATATTTGACATTTGATTGGGGTAATTATATCACATTTAAAGGAGTTCAAGCTATTAGTTCTGCCTTAATAAATCTATAAAATCTTAACAGGCTGTCTATTACGATAGATTAAAATAATGAGATAGGTGAAATTGGAGCTCAATTTTTAGGATAAGGATTATCAAATTTGAAATAACTATAAACTCTATATATTTCTATTACTTCTAATGATATAGGATAAATTGGAGCTATAGCTATAGGGGAAGGAATTAAATGTCTAACTAACCTGACTAATCTTACATTATTAATAGGAGCTGGAAATCAAATTCAAACTATTGGTATTAAAGGATTGCTAAAAAATTTAAAACTTCTACCTAAATTATCTTATTTTGAATTTATAATGGACAATAATAACAATTATGACGACTTATCTATCTAAGAATTAGGATTATAATTACTACCGCTTGTAAATTTAAAAGAATTAGTATTAGTCCTTAATAATATAGAATTCTCTCAAAATGCTATTTCTAATTTTTTTAATAGCTTTAAAAATTTAATAGAGCTGTTAACTTTAAAGATTGAAATAAAATTTAAGATGACTAATATTTCTTTGACTGAGCTTTTTAAGCTTTTATAGAGCACAAATTAATTAAAATAGCTTTCTTTAGATTTAACGTTGGATGATATCACTACTTAAAATAATGAAATCCTATCAGAATCATTAACAAAAATGAATGAATTATCCTTATTAAATTTAAATTTTAATGGTAAACACAGTCTAAATACTATTCCCATTTTTAATTGCATACCTTAAATATCCTAATTATCATATCTTTCCTTATAATTTAATGATGAAATTGTAATTGATAACTATTTCAGTTAATTCTCTTCATAACTTCATAAATTATAAGGATTATAAATGCTAACTTTAGAAGTTAGCTAATATGGGTTAAATCATCAAGATTAATAATTATTATTAAAATCTTTATTATAACTATAATAAATTAAATACTTAAATATTTCAATGAAATGCACTGCTGAGTTTGGTAAAGGTAAATAGATTGAATTTCCTCTCAAGAGAAAATTGAAGAGACTTGTATTTTATAATTTTGGAAAATATAATAGATTAGATTGAATAGTTGTATGTATTGTAAACATCCTAAGAGAGGAAATTATTAATTAATATATTTTTGTTTGCATGCATACATTCTTGCTTGTTATTTAATTTAAAGTCTAAAAAAACTAAAAAAATGTTATATATTTTGTAATTTTAAATTTCATAAATTGAAAGTAAGATTTATTTTAATTAAATAAATAAATATGATAAAAAGGCTAGATAGTTACTGCCAATTAGTATAATGAAAATGTAAGTTGAAATAAAATTTACTTCCTTGTTGTTACATAAAAATAATTAATTAAAAGTAAAGAATTATTTATAATTTTCTATACGAAATAAAGATAAAATATATTTTAAGCAATCAATACAGATTATATTCAGCAGATTTATTAAGATTAATTGATAATTTCTTAATTGTTAAGGTATTACCTTCAACAGTCATGTTTTCTGTTAATGGTAAGGAGCTAAGATCATTTATACCACATATTATTACCTAGTCTGCCTCAGTTAGCCAATATTTATCTTAGAATTTAGATTCAACTTCTAAATGCAACTTCTTGTTTTTGTAGCTAAAATTGCTTACGCAGAATTCTCCGTTCTATTATTAATAATGTTGATAAAAGTTAGTTTTAATAAAAATTTTAAAAATTACTCTTTAATATTTGAAAGTTTGACCGTCATCCATAAAAAAGCTACCATGTGCTTCTTATTAATCATCTAAACAAATAACTAATTATAGAGGACAATTAGCTCTAATATCTTCGCTAGATCTATAAGTAGTGCTTTATTAGATAAGTTTAAAATTAATTTGAATACTCTTTAAAAATTAATTTTACCTATTTTAAAGTATTTGATAGAGTAAAACAATAGATCCACCTCTGAAAAAGACAGGGATAGTATCAAGTGGAACATCTTCGATTTCATTAGTAGTATTAGTAAGGCTGTAGTTGTTATTATAATCATACCATCTGCCATCAACACCTTTTAAATTAACACTCTTTTAATTCTCACTAACAATAGGAGCTACCAAAATATCAGAACCTATCATATAAACTTATTCTTCATTAAATAAATCAACGCGATTAGGGAAATTCTACCAGAGAGCTCTCATAACAGGAAGGCCAGACCTCTAATGTTTGAAGAATTCTGCATACCAAACAGGTAAAAATTCATATCTTGTTCTGATTGCCTTTCTAATTTTTTAGCAAGTACCTTCACTGTATAACCAAGGCTCTCTTCTATCGCAGAAAGTAGAACTATGTCCTCTAAAGAAAGGTTAGAAGGCACCAACTTAATACCATCTAATGTGTAAATCTTCTGGGGGATTACCTTCAAATCTTATGATTAGTCAAAATTATATTAATTATTTGTAAATCAAATAAAATTGCAGTATTTACCCACCAGCATCGGCACCACAATAAGGGAAGCCAACAGAACTGAATGTTAGCAACATAGGAGTGTGAATATTTAAATATTCCCATTTAGCTTCACTATCTGCAGTCCAAATTGCAGCATATTTTTAGGAACCAACCCACCAAGAACGAGTAAGGACCAAAGGTCTTCTTTATTCCTTTTCAGCATCTCTTTCAACTAAGCCTTAATAACTTGACTTATAATATAAAAATCTTAAAAATTTGGATTATTAAAGAAATTTTTCTTTACGTTTGCTTATGTATAACCATATAAGTTGTGTGCAAATGTATGAGGAACTTAGTAGTGTCTATTTTTATTCTTAACTGTGTGGATATTATCCTTAATCATAGTCTCTTCAATACCTTTAAAAACAGCTGGTTCATTCATATCATTCCAAGTATAAAAGTTAGGTGTGGAATGTTTATACTTAGAGTAAGAATATAAACTTGCCCAGTACTTTCTAACATCCTCATTTAGGTAGTCAAACCAGTGGCATTAACCAGGCCAGCATTCTCCTTCAAAATCAGTTTAATCAGGATTCTTAATGAAGAAATCTTTTTCTTCTTTGCTTTCTGTATATACATAGTATTCGTCATCTATTTTTATGTGAGGGTCAACAATAGTTACAACTTTTCTTCCCTTTCCTTCAAGTTTTCTGATCATTAAATCAACATCAGGATAAAGTTCACTATTAAAAGAAAAGTATCTCTTTTTATAACAGTGATCAATATCTAAATAAATGACATCATAAGGGATACCTTTAATGCAGTAAATAATAGATAAATAAAGTATATGTAGATGGTAGATGCTAATAATATACCTAAATCATCAAAGTTTGTATCTACGTAATCAACATCCTTTTGATCTTTAAAGGAATATCTACTATGTTAGTAACCTAAAGAAAAAAGTTATGGGAATATTGAGTATCCAATAGTATCAGCTAATTTTTTATAGAATTTTTGAATGCAGTTATCAGCAAAAACAACTAATTCCAATTCACCATTTTCACTTAACCAATTAACGTTACTTGAATTTTCTTGCTTTTAGACATCAACATAAGTTTCTGTACTATTTCTCCAGAAATAGCCTGCAGTTATCTTTTCATTGTGACTTACTAATATAGGGGCAGTACCATATAAACTTCCTTTTGAGTGAATAGGCCATAAGTATCTGTTTTTATAGTCAATTAATATTATTCTATTTAATTTTTTTCGAAGTAAAGTAAGTTATTATACCTATCTTAATTATAGAGACGATAAGGTTTATCTTTGGTTGTATCAACTAAATTGTAGTGATCAGGGTGTTCAGGAATACCATAAATATACTAAGAATTTAAATGAGTATGAGCTGAGACAACACCATCACAATAAAGTGAATTAACAGAAAGGAAATCTTCTCCTTTTTATGAGAAAGATAGTTTGAAAGGAGATTTATAGATTTTTAGACTTAAATCTACATTTGTGACTTTAACTTCATAATGGCAATTATGTTCAATCAACTATACGTTATCTAAGCTTTCATTATTTAATTTTAAAGGTTCTACAACATCATCTAATTAGAAGTCCCAAGTGTTCTATTTGTTATGTGCCTTGAAATAAAGAATGCCGTTTTCAAAAATATTCAATTAAATCTAGAGCTCATTAGTATGGCTTTCATCTTACTCTATAGTTATGATAACTTAATGTCTAGGTTTATTTAATTCTACGGATTTCACCTTTTATTTTCTCACTTCACTTCCCTAACGCATTTCTTTAAGAGGCTTAGTTGCCCAATCCTTTTTTGATATAATGTTATGAGAAATATGATTAGATAGAAATTAAAATATTTAAAAATGTTTGCTTTACCAAAACTGCATAAGCATCAACTTTAGGAGGCTTCTTCTCTTAAACAGGAGCTTTTTGCTCTTCAGCTATTAAACATAAATTAAATTTAGAATTTCTTTATATTTTATAATATTACTATTTTCTTGATCACTGATCATTTCTTTATTCTATATCTTTTTTTTTTTGATAGCTTTCAATCTATTTTTTTATTTTGATATACATCAGAAAAGATTTTGAGCGGAAGATTTTTAGCATATAAATAAAAATTGATGATAAATAAATAATATTTATTGTAAATATATCATTTTTAAAACGTTATATGAAGTGTACACTCGATCAGAATAGGTTGATTGATTGATTGATTGATGGATGGATAACCAAATAAAATAGAAATGCATTAAATTTCCTATAAATAGAAATATTATAAACATTTTTATTTTTTTATTGAATTTAAAAGATTTTATTTTAAAAACCTAATGAATTTAACATAGTGCATAATTTTGAATGAAAATCTTATTAAGAATAAATAAATTAATATATTTTATGTTGAAGGATTCTTTCGTTTCAAAAAATTCTATTATTGAATTCTAGATCAACTTTTAATAATTTAAATAAAAATCATCTGCTCAAAATAAAATTGAAATAAAATCTAATCTAAAATATAAATTATTAAAAAGATTCAAATAGTGATTTTATTTAATCTAGAAAGGGTAGGTGGCATAAAATGAAAGATAGATAAATCATATCTTTAATGTAGAGATTGAATGAGATAAAGATAGATAAGATTGCGAAGATATGATAATGAAGGTTCTATTTATTAGTATGAAATAACAATTGAATTATTTTTATTTAGTATTTGACATAGATAGATTGATAGGTATGTTGGTCTCAGTACTTTGTTTGCCTTGTAATTAGAAAGAGAGAAGAAGGAAAAAACTGAGGGTTAGATAGATAGATAAATAAATAAAGAAAAAATTTAAGATTATTTAGAAAAAGCTAATTAGATTTTATAGAGGTTAAGTAAGATGAATACCAAATCGTTCGAAGTAATAAAATAGATTAAAATTAATAAACAGCAAATGACCTAAAATATTATTAGGATTTATTGATTATATATATAATCTGCAAATGAGTTTTAAGTTTAATCATTCCAAAAAATAAAAAGGTCTTGGTCCATTCTTAATATGCATTCGATATTTGCAGGGAACAAGTTTACAATTTCGAAGATTGTAGACAAACTGATACTCCTCTTCCCAAAGATCCTATTCATTGTAAGAATTAAGCCAAGGAAGTCATATCATGCTACAAGGATGCGTAATAATATAAAGATAATAGCAACTAAAAACTTATCATTAGGAATCCATTTATTGAGTTCTATTCAATTTTGTTTACAAAATTTTGCTCTTATTTGTCATGATGAAATAATTATTCTAAACATATGATTATCTTGCATAAAATGGAAAGAAAAATAGCACAATAAGTTGGAATACATAAATAGGAATGTAGATGAATACCAAAAAGATTATAAGGGAATATTAATTTATCTATATGAAATGAAAGAATATGAAAGATATTATGAAATAGGTATATAAATCTACAATAAAAAATAAAGTAGTAAAGCAAATAAGGCTAATATTTTTGTATAAGAACGCATATATTTCAGATTTCTAAAAAAGATACAATAATTTAATTACCTATTAAAATTAATAAAATTATATTTAATTTTTAACATTAAAGTGAAAAGATGGACCCTATTTGTTTGAGCTCCTTCAATGATGCTCGTGAATGCTTATTCAAATCAGATGGTAATTTGTATAACTGCAAGACATGGATTAATTAGTATGTCCACTGTCAAAAGAATCCTACTTCATTCGCTGAATTCCTTGAAGCTTCTACTTCTGATCAACTTAAAGCCAAGAAGTTCGATTTCGTTAAAAATAGAGGTCATAACGATAAGTATTTGTGATTAATCTAGCATTTAAATAAATATAAGACTGCTTAAAGAGTTTTAATTTAGAAAGAGATGTGGTTCCAGTTAATTTAAAAAGGGATTTATTATGTTTCTTAACAAAGTAATTAATTGATCTATCATATACATCTTATTAATGGGTCTTTCATTGTCAATTTATACATAGTTATATCTCTTAATGTTCTGTCGACATTCTCCTTAATTATCTCTACTTATTTCAAATAGAATTAAACCTTATTTCATTAATAATATATTTAATTTTATTCTTTTTTAAATATGTTAATGGAGGAAATATCCTCTTAACAATCACAATCAATTGATATTTATTAGCTCAAATCACATTATTAACCACTAAGGATATTTAAAACTTTTAGTGAAATTTCATGCAAATCTTCTAAATAATTTAATTGATTTTAACAAATTAGATAATTTAGGTGATAGATTTATCACTCAATAATTAATTTTAAATATCAATACAAATATCTTTATTTTTATTAAGAAGGATATATTTTTAAATATTGAATATTATTCTAATTTCAGTATTGTATTAACACATTATTTTGATAGTTTAAAAAATAACGAATAAATGAAAATAGTATTGACTGACTGATTAACTAACTATCAGCATGTATATGTATGTATGATGTTCTAACTATTTAAGTTTATTAGATTAAATAACATTTAATACTGTACTGATAAAAAAAGTAATAAATTAATTAAAATCTATTAAATTATTCAAAGTCAGGGTGATGCAATAATATTATAAATTAAAAAATAATCTCAGCAAATAAAAAGAATTCTCTAAGAATAGTTACTTTAGCCTTACTATTCTTAATATTTTTACAATCCTAGTTTTTCATTATTTATTTATTTTTTAGAATGTCCAATCAATAACTTATTTACTTGAAAACATTTATTAATATCAAATAAAAACCAATAGTTTGTTGTTATTTATAAATTTATTTGATTGGTCTTAAGCTTTATTTTTCTTTATTAAAAAATCAAATAATAAATAAATATATTAAGCAAATTAACTTTACTATTCACAATTTTTTAGTAAGATAATAGCTTATTTATTAAATACTTAAATCAGCAAGATTATTAACACCAAAAAAGAGGATATGTTGACAACTGTTTCAAATTAAGCAGATTAAAACACTACTTAAGAAACTTATTAGCCAATTTAAATTGGGGATTTATATGGATCAGAAGATTATCTTGATTAAGATGAATAATTCATAGAATTATTAGAAGATAGCAAAGATGAGATGAATTAAAGAGGTGGAGTGCAAGGCAGAGGGAATTATCTAGGGAGTAATAAATACTCAATCAGCTAATAGGAAACAATATAAATCAAAAAAGCTAATAAAAAATCTAAAAATTTTAAAATGTAAAATAACATAAACTCTTTTTTTAAAAATGTATTGCAGCAAATGTCTTATCACTTTGCCAGCCTTAACAATAATTTATTTTAGTTATAATTTTAAAATATTATTAAAAGAAATAAAACTCCCTTTCTAATGGGAGAAAAACCCTTTGTTTTTGATGTCAACACACATAAATCTAATACTTTATCATACAATCCCTTATAAGATGAACATCTAAAAGGTTATTTCTTAAATAAAAATGTTAGAAAAGTGATAAAATAAAATTAATTGGTAAGAATTTAATTGACTACTCTTAATAATCATTATTAATCCTCCTAATTTTATAAAAGGTTGACAAGGAAGGTAAGATACTTGATAAATACTATGTTAAAGTCAATAGCTCTAAAGATTCCTAGAGCAATCCAAAAAAGAATATAGCCTATTCATTTTAATTGAATTTATCAAATGTAAATAATTAAATTTAATCTTAATCTTTAAGAAATTCATCGTTTAATATATCCTCTTAACTATTACTAATGCAGGACCAATTATACAAAGATGAAATAAATAAGTTCTTCGATTCGAGTAAAGCTGAAAATGAGTAATAGCAACCTTCTCATTAAAGAAATAATATGAAAATTGAAACACTTTAAGATGATAATGAAATCAAATAAGTAAATATTTTAAAGAAAATTTATAATATGATAAATCATTAAAAAAACTAAAATCTAAACACTATTTTATTTATAAAAGGAATTACTTAAGTCATATGAATCTCCTAGAGACAGAAGAAGAGTTAAATAACTGAATGCAAGTTAAAAATAGCTAATTTAGCAAGGTATTTATCAGTAAACTTATCTATAAGGAAATATTTCAGATAGAAATCATCCTAGCAGTAATAGGACAAATGTTAAAAGTGCATGTGGTGGGTACCCAGGTATTACATCATATAATTTTAAAAATGATTAAATTAAATGCAAAACACCAGATCCTTATACTTAAAATAAATTAACACACCACGGGGGATTCAAAACTTCGATTACACCTACCCCTAACAAAACTATCCATTCTTAAAATACAGAAATGAGTATTGCTAACAATACAAATTCCAATAACACCTTATAAATAGATACCAATAAATAAAATTTAGAGGAAAGGAAGAAAATGCTATAAGAGAGAAAACAATTAATAAAGAAATAGTAACTAGAATTAGCTAGAGCATAAGCTATCTAAGTTTAGATAAAATTAGCTAAATAAAAGGAATTATAGTAATAGAAGCTTTTACTGATTTAAAAGTAAGAATAGCAAATCCAATAATATAAATTATTAATGTCTGCTTCTTAGAGTAAGATAGGTGATCATTTATACGAAAAATCTCCTTCTAATAATCTTTTAAATAATAACTCTCATATCTCTAATTAAAACTCCATTATTTCCCATTCTAACGTATCTAATTATCTTTCTAAATCTCCTATAATTCCAACAAAATTATTTAATGGGAAGAGACCTAAATTATCGTAATATCAAGTTAATGATACTTATACTTAATTTGATAAGTAATTATTTCAATAAAAACGTTGTCAAAGTGTAGAGTCAAACCATTAAAATTAATCTAATAGCTTTAGCTAGCATCCAAATGTTGCTAATCTTTAAAATGAAAGCTTTGATAATAAAACAATCCTTTAAAAATTAAATTAAAATATGATTTAAATCCAATAGCTGTAAACTCAGAGCAGTATAAAATCCAATACACCTTTTTCTTCTGCTGCTAAAGAGAATGCATCTAATGCATCTGAGAAAAAAGAAAATTAGGGCAATACACATATATCAACCTCTTAATAAAATCCAATAAAATAAAGCCAATACTAGGCTTCAAAAAATTCAAATAGGTATAATTATAAAGGAACTTCTCCTTAGTTCAATTCTGCAAGCTCAGCTAAAACGGCTAACTTAGATAACAGCTTTAGGAAAAATGATTTGCCAAATTAATATTAAATAAAATCAAGAGTAGCACCTTTTACACCTGGTAGAAGAGATCTTTCTCTAACCCCTAATAGATTATAGGCATTAAGTTAAAAATCTTAATCTTAATCGCTATCTCTATAAAATAATAATAAAAGTATAAATTCTGTTAATTAAGATTCAGAAAAGAAAATAAATGAATAATCTCTTGAGAAGAAAAAAGAGAATGAATAAGAGAATAAAGATAATAAATAAATAGAAAAAGAAGATGTTTTACTTTCTAAAGATGACTTCAAATCTTACATGATACAAAAGGTTTAAAATCTCTAATAAGACACTATAAATATCAAGAATGTATAGAATGTTGAAACTCCAAAGGAATAAATTTCAAAACAATAATTTGATTCCTTTATGTAAAAATACAAAAGTAAAGTTAATAAATAAGTTAACATTGGATAAAATGATCAAAGTTCTAATTAAATAGAAGTTAAAGAATGATAAAAAAATATATATTTGCCTCTGTTTATATTACCAATTATGGTTATTAAATTATTACTCATATTATTTATACTTAAATTAAAATCAAAACTCAATAGAATGGTAAATAAATAATGACTAAATAGTATAATGACCTTTAAGACAATATCTATCTATTTTTATAAATTTATAATTCAAAACTATCCTATTAAAAATTTCTTATCATAAATAATTACTCAATTTCTTAATTCTATCTTTACAATAATACATTTTTTGCAGAAAATTCTATGTTATGAAAGTAAATTTTTATTCTTAATTAATAAAAAGAATTACACTCCAAATAATTTGATAATTCATAAATAAGAAACCAATTTTACTACTACTGAAGAGTAAAGTTATTCTAATTTATAAATGTTTATCTATGTAAATTAAAAAATTAAATTCGTTAAAAAATTGAGGAATTTGAAAAAGAATTAATTGACAATTTAATGAATGATATGATATATTTGGTTGCAATTTTATTTATATATTTTTTAATTTATTGTTTGACAAGAATCATTCATTCATAAATTCTAATTAAGCCTCCAATTTAAGATTCTTAATTTTATTTTGTTATCCACATTTTCAATTCATAAAATTTGTTTTTTTTAAAGGGAATATTTAATTTTTTGCATATAGAATTTAAATCTTATTGTTATAAGCTTAATAGTTCTTAAATGTCATCCTTATCATATAAAATGTTATTTTCGATATCTCTATCATGAATGATAAAAGTCTCATTTTTATGTGAATAGGCTATTTAATCAAGAGTCTCTGATTAGATTTCATTCTCAATTTATTAGATTAAAGAGTTTAATGAGATAGATTATTATTTTACTTTCTTTAGGAAGAATTTATTTTATTTTAATTAACTATACATTAAGTTCACTGTCATCCATATGTCATATCTTCTAAATTGTATTTATTTTAAAACTCTCTCAGATATTTCATTATCATTTCTAGAAGATTTTAATTCTTATTTGTGTAGCGCATATTTAAAATACTCAAGAAAGGCTGATGCAGCACTTTACGAAGTAGATGTTATTAATGCTCCATTAATGTCGTTACCTTTCTATATAACATATAAAGGTTCTGGGGTTTATAAGCCAAAAAGTTAACACCTCAAATCAGTTAGATAGTATAAAAAGTTAAGATGAATCAGATTACTTTTATCAAATTCTATTTATTATAACGTTTAGTTGGGAGAAAGCTTTATTAATTATAATTCTTCTTTTGAAATAAAAAGTTAATCAAAACTGAGTTAAATATTTTAATCTCCAATAATTTGCAGGACTATTTGAATAAGGTTAAATGTGAGCTCATTAGAATAATTATACTTGAAACTTTTAACTTCCTAAGTATTCTAATCAATTTTCATTGATACATTTTTAATCATATTTTTACATAAAGAAATAATATCTAATAGACTGCTTTCTTCTTTTAATAAAGATAACAAATCTTCATTTTTTAAATATAAATCATCATCTAAATTCTCTGATCTATTAGATAAAAATTCATTCTCAAATAGATATTTGCACCAAGCTATTGCCTCAAGGGGAGTTTTATGATATTTGGTTAGTGTACACTTAGGAATTTCATTCTAAAGTGATTCTTTTTATAAATAAATTAATTAAATTTTTCTTGTTAAGAAATAAGTCAAAACTCTCTAAATTATTTAATGATAAAAAATGTATTGTTAAAATTATTTATTTACATATTTGGTTAGCAATTTAAATCCTAGATATAAAGTGAGGAACTTAAATTTAAGACTGTGACATAAAGCCATGAGTAGCACTGTCAATAAGACATATAAATTATTATCTTGCAATTTAACTTAAATAATATCTTCCTTAAGGGTTATCGAAGCAACACATTATCAGATCAAATTAGTTGTATTCTTCTTCACTAAGCAATTTTTCTTCATTTTCAGTACAAAGATAACCTACCAGAGAAGAGGTATTTATTGAGGTGTTTATTTACCTAATTTTTTAAGCTAGTACATTTGATTTAAATAATTTATTATCCTCTCTTCCATAAAATATTTATCTATTATAATATTTAGAAATTAAACTGATAAAAAAATAAAAATGTAGAATTAATTACCTGTTTAAATTAGAAATTTCAATTGTGTCATTATCAACAAATAGGATATTTTAAAAGCTTAATAAAGTAAGAAGTTTAGCTTGTTCACACCCAACAGCCCCACAGCCAGCCACTAAATAATTTCCTTATTAGATTTATCCAAATAGTTCTTTCCCAAAAATCCTCTTTTCATTTAAAAAGCGATCATCTATATTTATACCTTCATCATTTAAAAAATCCTATTTTACTAAATTAAAATCTGACCAACATATTATTTATTTTTTGTAATCCTCTCCTTCTCTTCCTTTAAATTTGATATGCTCAATTAAGCTTCCAAGAGTAAAAGGAGCCCAAAATGATTATTAAACAATAAAAGAGAGAGATGAGTAAACAGCTAATTTAGAATTTTCATTAATTTCTTCTCTATTAAATTAAAAACCCAACTCATTTAAAATATTCTAAAATTTTTAGAAGTGGTCATCATTCATATACTAAGGTAGAAGTGAGTATAAATCGATAAATTTGAATAGAGCATAAGTTCTTTTCTTATGTAATTTAAAGTTTCTTGGGATGTTCAAAAATACTTTAAATACATCAGCCGTCTCTTCAAATTAATTTTGGTAAATTTCTTCAAGAGTTTTTTATTCTTTTGAAAAGCAAGAATATTAGAAGGAAAAAACAATAGAACTAATGGAAAAAACAAATCCTATATCTAGCTATCTGCAAATTGAATTTAATTAAAATAATTCTTTTAAATTATCAAATATAAATTCTGTCACCAAAACACAATTAATATTATTCTTTACTAAAAAATCCTCTTCTTAAATATCTTTCATAGTTACAACAGTTATTTAGCAATTCTTTTAATATTTTTCCATTGATGACTTGCATGCATTACTTTTGTTCTATTCAAAATATAGTTAACTAGTTTCAGCAAACATATTAAAAGTTTTATCTTATTCTTCTGTCCTACGATCATCACATAAAAATATATTTTAAACACCTAAAAAGTTAAGATTTTTTACTATTTCAAACCCTAAACCTTTTAAACCAACTATAAGGCAGCTGTATGCTTGCAATTTTTTTTAATCCTCAGTTGTAAAGATTCCTTCAATTATCTATCTTGATAATAACATTTCATTTTCTTGAATTTTAGGAAAATACTACTACATCTTAAATAATAAGGTTTTCTCAATAATATCTTTTGAATCCTTTAAATTTTATTTTTATTATTAACTTTTTTATTTCTCCAAATTTATTTTTTGTTTTTAATAAATCCTGTTAAAAGCCCTATATATAAAAATAATCTAACATTTAAATTGAATAATTGATCTTTTAATTATTTATATTTCCTTTATAACCACCTACCTATATATAAAAATTCTATGAAGAATCCAATATCATTTTTAAAATAACAATGAGATTTACTAAAAATTTAATTTTTGTTTTTGGTGATTTACTATCCTTTGTCTTCATTTTACTATTATAAATGGTTATTTAATGAAAAAGGAATTCTATTTCTCTAATTAGATTGTTAAAGATATATTTTAAAATATACAAAAGGGATTTTGATTGAAATAATAATTATTTATAAATTAATTTTTAAAGGAAATTTATAAAATAATAAATAATATGGTAATTGGTATACTAATTGTTATTGGCATATTAATTTTCTTATTAATTTTAAGAAATTAATGCAAAGATAGAAGGAAAAAAAAAGAACAAATACATTCAAATTATCCTCCGCACATCAAATAGTAATTCCTTATGAAAAATATAGGATAATCAAATAGAAAACTAGAACGTCTTCCTCCTATTAAGTAAGAAAATCATAAAGCTTAAGTAAGCTCATTCTAATAGAATTAAGTACCTAAATATTTAGCTCATCTTAAAAAATAAGAGTAATTATGTACAAATATTGCAGCCTTAGAATAATAACAACAAAAACATAATTTTCCATAAGAGAAAAAGTCATAGCAAAATAGTACCTACAAAAGTGAAGAAAAGATACATTTTAGAATCTAATAATAATAAGGAAGTATTAAAGAAAAAAGAGCAAATTAATTGAAAAAAATAAATCCTCAGACTTTCGAAGATTGTAATTAGTTAAAATAATAGGGCAGTGGAAACTTTAATCAGATCAATATTTAAAATCTCAATCACTACTAAGATGTGAAAAAGAAATATCCACTATCTAAGGAATATAATTAAAATGATCTTAAAATTAAATAACGGCCAAATTTCGTAAATAATTATATTATTAAAACATAGAAGGAAGAAAGTGAAAAATAGGTTTAAATTGAAAATATTAAATTAAAGGAGAAAGATAATGATAGGTAGGATACTTAATTGGATTTTTATAAATTATAAGGTATCCATAATTATGGCAATACATGTTACTTGAATTCTATAATTCAATTCATTAAAATACTATATTATTATAATCCTCAAATTAAATTACTTCTTAACGATTTGTCAAGCACAGATAAGTTCATTGATATTATGAGATTAATTATCACTTCTGAAAAATAAATCACTGAAAATATGATTTCGCAATTATTATTAAGTCTAGATAATCCAGTCTATAAATTTGATGGAAGACCTAAAGATTGCAGACATCTTTTTTCATTAATTATTTCAAGAATAAGGAAATAAGATGTTACTGTAAATTTAATATTCAAATTATCATTTATTATCAAATAAAATAAATGTCTCTGTTGCTACAATAATGAAGCTAATCTAATAGAAATGAACCCTTTATGGATATAAATTGTAGATTCTGATGAAGATATTTATTTATCTATTGAAAGATTTTTTATTTCTAGAAATGTAACATAATTTAATAATTAGAAATAAAGAATTCATTTATTTATTAATTTTATTAGTGTTAAATTTGTGGAAATAAGTTAAAATCATAGCTGATAATGAAAGTCTCACCTCCAATCTTAATAATCTCGATAGAACAATTAGTTAAAAATAGTAATATTTAATATCTTTTTTCAATAAATATATATTTTTTCTTAAAAAACAGAAATGAAAATCAATTAAAAATTATATTTCATTAATGTAAATGGAAAAAAAGTAACTTATGAGTTTCTTGCTGTGATATTTGGCCCAGGTCACAATTATCTTCAATTAAAACATTAGAATGAATCATTTGAATTGAATGATACTAAAGCTTAGCATATAAGTTCAATCACTGAGAGAGGATATATTCAACTATTATGTTATTAAAGAAATGATTCTTGAAAATAAATAAAAGATTAGAGATTATAAATATAAATTATTAAATTATTCAGCTATTAAATTGTAGTTAATCTTCATTTTGTTTTACATAAGTACTCATTTAATTATTTTAACACCTTAGATACTTCATAGATTTAAATTAATTAAAACAAATTCTATTAAAAATTCTAAAATAATAAATTTGCATTATTTTTATTATGTTTTTGATAATATAAAGTTTTATAAGTTTTATTGAATTCATTAATTATTTTAATATCTAAAAATATCAACTCAAATAGAAAATAGAATAACAAATAAAATATCTATTTTATAATCATTAAATCCATTTCATATTTCTTTTAAGAAGGTATCGCGGCAAAGAATTGCTTATTTTTTGCAATTTTAATTAAATTAATCTCTATTTTTCTAAAATATCTTCAAGCAGTCTGGAAAAGGGTTATCAGAGGGACCTCCCTCATTTTTATACAAAACATCGATAACAGTTTCAATTATAATTCTTAAATTACTCTCCTATTTCCAATTATACTATAAGCCTGAGCTTTATTTTCCATCAGCATAAATGTGTGAATTATAAGGGTAAGGTTTGCAGAATTTCCAATTAGGTTTCTTTTGAGGGTAGCCATCAACAAACAAAATATTCAGCTATTAATAAATTTTAGTAAAATTAAATAAAAGAACAAAATCTATTATGTAGAAAGAACTACTTTAAAAATACCATCTTCATGAAAGGTACCTTTTCTTCCAAATATGTAAACATTTATTGAATTTTAGGCTTAAGTGTCTATCTTTATTTCATACTATTTTACATATTATTTATCCTTTACTATCTCATCATATTCCTTCTTAATTTAAGGAGTAAGTTTTCTGCTAACCATTTTACTTAATAGTTTTTTATTTTTATTTCTTTTTATTTAAAATAAGATTAAATATTGGATGCATTTATTTAAACGAATATTAAAAAAAATAATATAAAGGGTGAAGATCCTATTTTTTAATAAATTGATTAAATTTTATAAATAGGCTTCTCTATTTGTTCGGATTATTTTATATATACCTTTCTAATAAGATATCACTTATTCATAAAGTAACTTTTATATAGGCTGCATAATAAAATTTGATCTTTTTTGATTAATAAGTCTTTTTTATTATTTAAAAAAATAGTGTCTCTAATAATCTCCATTTTATAATTTCTTATTGTGATATAATTTATAATTCTCAATAAATTAAAAGCTTTGAATAAAATATCTCAGAAAGAAATCTGAATTTGAAATTGGAGAAAAACATTCTTTATTTTTACTCTTACCTATATAGCTTTAGAGAAATATCAAATGAATTTGTAATAACATGGAAATAATAGTAGATCCCTAGCTTCTTTATATGCGATGAAATAAGGTTAGTAATTTATAATTAATTATTATTTCTTTAATTATATATTTTAATAGAAATAAGAACCTAAAAATAAAAAATAGGGATAGAATGTAAATATTATTTATTATAAATCATTTTTATATTATAAAAAAAAATAAAGTAGAATAATACTCAAAGGAAGATTTAAGAAAAACTCTTTCAAGTTCATAGAAAATAAGTTCAGAATAAAAAAGTTATTAAAGAGAAGTGTAAGCTATGGCTGAAAAATAAAAATCTGAATAAAATAAAAAATTATTCCAATTTATTTATGAGAATTTAAAAATACTATTTAACAGAGACTAATTTAGAAATCTAATTAAGAGCGACAATTAAAATAAATTTTTTAATTAGATGAATAAGATTTAATTAAGTGGAAATTTTAATTAAGAATTGGTCTAAGAATTACTAAAAATCATGGTGGATTCTTAAAATATAGAAATAAAAGCAAATTTCATGCTATATTAAATAATAGAAAGGCTGATAAAATATGAATAAGCAAAACCTCTGTTCTAATATTAGTTTTAAGTTCATTTTTATAAGTATATTTCAGCTTTTTATTATTACCAGCCTTGTATTGATAATACTAGTGGATTTTCTATTAATATTTTGAATTACGACCTTTGTAGATCTTTACGGGGAAATTTAATTGCCTACCTTTGTCATAAAGTAATCATATTTGTTTAATATTTCATAATCTAAAATTTTAATTTAAATTTTAGTTAAAGGTCAGTCAAAATAATTTTACTAAAATAATTCTAACCACTCAGCCTGAAATTTTTTTTTTTAAGTTTACTACAAATTCAGGTATTGAATATTTCATACCATAGCTCTATATATTAATTCTTTTTAAATTAAGGTGTTAATCTTTAAGATACATTGGAGTTTTTAACTGATAACAAAGAAATAATATATAAAAAAGTTCACCATTTACAATTAGGAGTTGAGCAAAATATCGAAAATCATGCTATTTACTAAAAACTAGAAAGCTATGAAAATGACTTAAGTATCTCATAAAATAACTAAAACAATATGATAGGATTAAGCATAGATATTAATCTTAAAAAAGATTATTTTATTGAAGGAATTCCAAATTATGGATAAACTTGTTACCTTAATTCTGTCTTATAAATAATTAGAATAATTTTCTTCAAATCTGAATCATTTAGAAATATTATATCTACTTTAGGAAGTTAAGATAAATTTATAAAAGTACTACAGAATTTAATTGAAAACAAGGAATTAGTACAATATGAAAAGATAAAAGAATTTTTTTAGCATTTTAAAAATGAAAACTTTTGTTTAGATGGATACCCAAGAGATTGTGTTGAATTATTTTCATCAATAATAGGAAAAATCAGAAAATATGATATTTAAGTTAATACAATTTTTAAATTTTCATTTGTATCCTATGATAAGATTTAAAAATCAACCTTGAAAAGTGAGTACCATCCTCTTTGGTTATAAATTTCTGATCATTGGTAAGAAGTTAAGGATAATATTAGGATTAGATTATAGGAGGTAATGAGATTAGATATTTTTTTACTTTAATTTTTTATTTTAAATTACCTTATTTAAGTAATATATACTTAATTTTAATAAAAAGAGTTCAAATCTTAAATAAGGAGATATTTTCATTAAATAGGATCCTGAAATTTTGATAATTTAAATTATTCAGTAATGCAAAGTGAAAGGTAACTAACTAACTCTATTAATTTTTAATGAACGAAAAGGTTTATTAATTGTTTAATTTAAATATTAATAGTTAAGATCAATAATGAATTGGAATTTTTCCGACAAGATTCCTCTGTAAAAGTAGTTTATACACTTTAAGGGTTTATAGTTGGACCAAATCATAGTTATGTAATTGTAAAACAAAAAGATCTGTGGTATTATATTAATGATCATGAATATGGATAAATTAAAGGCAAAACTGAATATTTTTAAAGATAGGCTCAATTGTTAATTTATAAAAAAACTTCTAAATGATATTAAATTCATATTATTTCATTTTTGTTTTTCCTATTTTTATTTCAAAAGATATTCTTCATAAATATTTCCTTCTTAATTTTATTCATAAATGTTTTCCTTTCAAATAATTAAACGGACTTACTTACTTACTTAACAACTCAATCAAATTATGTTAGTATTGACTAAATTATTTTTGATTCTTAATAGTATTAAATTCTAAAATCTATTGATTGTAAACATTTATTTTTAATTTATTTAATTCTAATGCTTTTAAATTATATAATTACTAAAATTTAGTAATTATAAATATTCTAAGATTAATCAAAAGAAATATTACTACAAATTAAGATTTAAAGATTATTTAACAATAGAAAATACATAAATTTTTGTGCAACATTAAAATTTTATTGAGTTTGATTATCATTAATAATCATTAATTAAAGCCAGATGAAGCTACAACTTATAGGGAGATATCGGCAGTTGGCTATCTTCTATTTATATCTTAAATGAGACTTTCTAATAACTAATTAATTTAATCTACGTTTGTGTTATTTTTAATTTCTTTGTCATATTTATTTATAATATTTAAACAATCAAGTCCCTCTTCTATCAAATCACCTTTAACTAATTTCAAAAAAAGTTTCCCAATAGTTTTATTCTTTTAATCTTTGAATTCCTTGAGTGTATCATCCAAAAGGTCAGCCATAATATAAGGAACATATTACCCATTTTGCTTAATTCTATTGATAAATTATTCTAAAGAAGCATTGAATTATACTTTTTCTTCAGTTTATCTGAAATATCCATTTTCATAGCGCTTTTTTCTAATTATTAAGTACATTTTATCTGATGTTTCAATAAATTCTTCAATTTATTTGCTAATTTTTTTAGAATGTTATAAATAGGGGAAGAAACTTAAAAAGAAAAATCTAATTTACTTCATTTCTTTTATTCGTTGGTTTTATTTTCTATTTCTATTTTTTATTTTATTTATTTTAAATTAAATTTGTTTATATTTATCTAATCATAATTAATAGATTTTTCAACAATAATTTATATATAGCTATAAAAACAATTCAAAAAAATATTATTAAAATATTTAGAAAACAAGTAATATGCATCTAAATAGTTTTTACAACATATTATTTTCAAAATAAATGTTGAAGAAAAATAATTCTTGAATTGAATTTTACTATGTTAAATAAGATTAGATTAAAAAAAATAGAAAAAAATTAGATTATACCCTCTAATATTCTATTGTTAATAAATACATTATTGAAATATTTTGTTTAATACTTTTAATATTTTAAATAAACGCGCTCTATTGTAAATAATAATTAATTCTTACCAAATATAAAATAAATATGTTCTATGATCGATGATCAAATTTTTATCACTAATAATTTATTAGCCTCTCAAATATACTAACTATATAGGTAGTTATACATTTCTACTAAAGTATATTATTTCCAATATAATAAAATATATCTGGCTAATTTATTATTAGTTAAAATTATATTAAAACTCTATTTTATATTAATTAATGGAAGGAAATATTATTATTATTTAAGAAGATCTAATTTTAATCCTCTATCCATATTTTAAATTTAACAGAAATTCAGAATTTGATATCTTTTTTTAGAATACTATGTTCACAATTTTTTATTACCTATTATTTAAGAATCAATTTAGATCAAATTATAATTGGTATATTATTTTAATCCAAAAAATTTGTCACTTGATAACAACCTTTTGCATTTAAATACTTATTAAGAGGAAATTACATCCTGTAAAATTATTAAAACTCTTTTAATTATTTTGTATTTTCTCATTTTAGGATTAATATTGAAATGAAAGTACTTATTCAAAGAAGCTGAAATAAAGTTTGAGAAAATATATTCTAATAATTCTTTGTTATATATAATTAAATGGTTTTAGTTTTATTTAATTTTCTATTACTATAATATTTTAATATATAATGATAATTTTATATATTTAAAAAAAAATTGCTATACTTTTTTAATTGACACTCAAATATATTTAATATTATTTGGATGACTTCATATTATATATCAACATCTAGATTCTATAATTTCTATAACTTAACACTATTTGGGAAGGTTCAGTAATTAATGGGCTAATTAATTTAAGCACTTAGTTTCAAAGATTTCAATAGTGTCACTTTAATCCAATTTATACTTATAGGTGAATTTCATGGGTTATTCGCAATCATTACCAACATAGTAATAATAACTTGGGTATTAAGCGCCTCTTTAATCAGTTCTTATTACCCTACATTAATCATAGACTGATGTTTCTAAAGCCAATTATTCTTTGTTTGAAGATATTACCAAATAACCAGTAATAGAAGCGAGAATACTAATAGATAAAATAGCAAGAAGAATATTAGTTCTCATTTTTATTTAATTGTAAAATTTTTATTTATTGTTAATTTATTACTAAGCTAATTCGATCTATTGGGTAAATTAAAACAGAAATAAGGTAAGATTAGATTCCCCATTCTATTAATAAAAGAAATTTTAATCTATAAAAAGTATGATCAGAATATACAATAAATAAGTGTAATTAACAATTTATACTTTTCAAAAATATTCTTTTTTTCTTTTGAGAATTTTGCAAATATGTTTCCTTTTTGATAGTAATTTAACCAAAAGATGTAAGTTTATATTTTAATTATTTTAGTAATTAGTTGATAATTAAAAAATATTTAAATTTCTATCTTTCGACATTGAAAGAATGGAGAATCATTAAAAATAAAAAAATACATGGCGACAATGTTAGCAGATTATTAAAATTCACAAAAATCTAATAAAGCTCCTAAATATATTTTTGGGAAGGTAAAGCAAACCTATTCTATTAATAATATTTTCCTTTTGATTGATAAATTTGAAAGAATTTAGAACTTTTAAATAAAATTTTAAAGCTATAGTAAGCCTTCTAACTTTATTTACTTTTTACGAAAAATTCTTAACTCATAACTTTGTTTGAATTTATAGTAAGATTAGCAGTAGAAAAATTCACCATTTTCTTTATTTAAGAAGTTACATTAGCAATAATTTCCTAATATGATAATAATTTTCCTTAAACTAATAAAATAAATTATTTTAAAAGTAGAGATATTCTTATGAGATTTATAAAATATTTAAGTAATGGATTATCTTTAAATATTAGTATTTTTTAATATAATTATAGTTATAGTATTGAAGAGTTTATTTTTACTGTTCTTTAAATTTAAATTATCATAAAATATAATTAGTATACCTTCTTAAACTAGCCTGTATGCTCTTTATAGTAGAGTATTTTTATATTTTATTTCTTTATGTCTTAATTTTAAAATCAAATGGAGAATTGGAAGATCAAATAAAAGTATAAAAAAAAGAAAATTATCAATTCTTGTAGCTTCCTTTTTATATAAAAAAAGGATATAAGATATTAATAAATAATACCAAAGGTAATTATTGCAAGATATCTTATTATTACTTTACTATTTTTAAGAATAAATTCTTATTTTACATTATTATTGTCATTAAACAATAATAAAATTTTCCTTTAATTGTATAGGCCAAATTATAATTGGAGTTTTTGGTTAATTATATTCAACAGGGTTTATATAAAATAAATTTTCATTTCTAGATTTTAATTTGAAAAATAACTATGAAATCAAATTTACTTTTAATTTATTAAAAAGGGGTTGGGGTTGGGGTTGGGGTTGGGGTTGGGGTTGGGGTTGGGGTTGGGGTTGGGGTTGGGGTTGGGGATTGTTCAATAAACCACCATTTTTTTATTTCTC